>CM059431.1:99858007-100218007 GCA_030390025.1 Squalus acanthias
AACAGTAGATGGCATTGCCTCGCAAATTTCCTGCTCCTCCCGGCTCTGCAATAAGCTAAGTCGATGAATTAAAACTTACCTCTCTGACGGCAGTCTCCCGTGGCTCCTCTCTAAGGATTGCTGGTTTGGTTGCTGGCGCCTGAGGATACTGATGGCGGCACGCGGGGCTCAGACAGGCCTTGGGACTCCTAACCGCACGTGCAAAGGGCCTAATGCCCAAATCAGGCGCGTGCTCTGGACGAGCCTGTATCTATATGGCGGTTGCTGCGGGAATGAGTGCTTGCACGTAGCCTGCCATATTGGGCCCTTAGGTGCCCATTTTAAGATCATAGGAACAGGAGGAGGCCATTCAGTCCCTCGAGCCTGTTCCCCCATTCAGTGAGATCATGGCTGATCTGTGACCTAACTCCATATACCCACCTTTGCCCCGTATCCCTTAATACCTTTGGTTAACAGAAAACTATCAATCTCAGATTTAAAATTAACAATTGATCGAGCATCAATTGCCATTTGCGGAAGAGAGTTCCAAACTTCTACCACCCTTTGTGTGTAGAAGTGTTTCCTAATTTCACTCCTGAAAGGTCTGGCTCTAATTTTTAGACTATGCCCCCTAGTCCTAGAATCCCCAACCAGCGGAAATAGTTTCTCTCTATCGACACTATCTGTTCCCCTTAATATCTTGAAAACTTCGATCAGATCACCCCTTAACCTTCTCAATTCTAGGGAATACAACCCAAGTTTGTGTAATCTCTCCTCGTAACTTAATCCCTGGAGTCCGGGTACCATTCTGATAAATCAACGCTGCCCTCCCATTTTAAGCCCGTCTAGCGGGTGCAGCGCGATCTAATTTCTAACTTGCGATGGAGGAAAATGTCAAAAATAAGTGACTGCATTTATGTAATTAAAACAAACGAGATTGCTGCACTTGATATTTCTCTCTCTCTATCGCTCTGTTTTTTAGCGTGAGTGGAGAACTAAAGGTAGCTGTGAGATCTGTGTAACTTTTAACTTTATCATACCAGTTGTAACCATAGAATCATAGAATCTTACAGCACAGAAGGAGGCCATTCAGCCCATCGTGCCTGTGCCGGCTCTTTGAAAGAGTGATCCAATTAGTCCCACTTCCCCCTGCTCTTTCCCCATAACCCTGCAAATTTTTCCCCTTCAAGTGAGGCATGTATGGGGACCCAGGAGGTAGTGATGGAGGAGCCTCAGCCCTTGCTCTTGTCCAACAGTTACGAGGTTCTTACTCTCTGTGTGGGCGAGAGCAGGGACTGCAGTGAGGATGAGCAAATTGACCACAGCACCGTGGTACAGGGAGCCATTCAAGTGGGGGGAGCAAAAAGAAATGTGGTAGTGGTAGTGGTAGTGGTAGGGGACAGTATAGTTAGAAGGATAGACACTGTTCTCTGCAGCCAAGAGCATGAGTCCCAAAGGCTGTGTTGCCTGCCCAGTGCCAAGGTTAAGGACATCTCCTCTGGGCTGTAAAGGAACTTAGAGTGGGAGGAGAAAGATCCAATTGTCATGGTCCATGTAGGTACTAACAACATAGGTAGGACAAAGAAAGAGGTTCTGCTGAGGGAGTCTGAGCAGCTAGGGACTAAATTAAAAAGCAGAACCACAAAGGTAATAATCTCTGGATTACTACCTGAGCCACGTGCAAATTGGCATAGGGTAAATAAGGTCAGAGAGATGAACGAGTGGCTCAAAGATTGGTGTGGGAGAAATGGGTTTCGATTCTTGGGGCACTGGCACCAGTACTGGGGAAAGAGGGAGCTGTTCCGTCGAGACGGGCTTCACTTTAACCATGCTGGGACCAGTGTCCTGGCGAATCGAATAACTAGGGCTGTAGATAGGGCTTTAAACTAAATAGTGGAGGGGAGGGATACGCTGAGAGAAAATTAAAAAAGTTAAAGAAAAATGAAAAGGCAAAAGTGCAGGGTTGCAATTATGGTAATAATAACCAGAGTGTGACAGGAAGGGACAGAGCGTATACACAGAAAGAGGGGTCAGAGTAGGGAAAAATGGTAAAAAGACAAAATTAAAAGCTCTATATCTGAATGCACACAGCATTCGTAACAAGATAGATGTGTTGACAGCACAAATAGAAATAAATGGGTATGATCTGATAGGCATTACAGAGACGTGGTTGCAAGGTGACCAAAGCTGGGAACTGAATATTCAGGGGTATTTGCCATTTCGTAAGGATAGGCAGAAAGGAAAAGGAGGTGGTGTAGCTCTGTTAATAAGGGATGAGATCAGTGCAGTGGTGAGAAATGATATTGGCTTGGAAGATCAAGACTCAGGGGGTGATTTTGCCAGCCCTGGGGAGGTGGATTTGGAGGCGGGACTGCCAGGAAAATGGCAGAATCTGGGGGCGGTACCCATCCCGCCCCCAACCCGCCTCTGTGCCATTTTCCCAGGAGGCGGGTAGCCGACCCGCGCCGCGTCCCGTCTCCTGGAGGCGGGAAGGGGATTACAGCCACTGAACTGCCTGAAACTTTGTTTCTCTCTCCACAGATGCTGTCTGACCTGCTGAGTATTTCCAGTATTTTCTGTTTTTATTTCAGATTTCCAGCATCTGCAGTATTTTGCTTTTGTATAAAGAGAGAGAAGATAGATTATGAGAGTAAGCTAGCAAAAATATAAAAACAGATAGTAAAAGCTTCTACAGGTATATAAAAAGGAAGAGAGTAGCTAAAGTAAACGTTGGTCCCCTAGAGGATGAGTCTGGGGAATTAATAATGGGAAACAGGGAAATGGCGGAGATTTTGAACAAATATTTTGTATCGGTCTTCATGGTAGAAGACACTAAAAGCATCCCAATAATAATAGATAATCAAGGGGCTATTGGGGTGGGGTGGGGGTGGGGATGGGGGTGGGGGCGGGGAGGGGGGAACTTAAAACAATCACTATCACTAGAGAGAAAGTACTAGGCAAACTAATGGGACTAAAGGTGGACAAGTCCCCTGGACCCATTGGCCTGCAGCCTAGGGTCTTAAAAGAGGTGGCTGCAGAGATAGTGGATGCATTGGTTGTAATCTACCAAAATTACCTGGATTCTGGAGAGGTCCAGCGGACTGGAAAACCGCAAATGTAACACACCTATTTAAGAAAGGAGGGAGACAGAAAGTAGGCAACTATCGACCAGTTAGCCTAACATCTGTCACTGGGAAAATGCTGGAGTCCATCATTAAGGAAGTGGTCGCAGGACATTTAGAAAATCATAATATATTCAAGCAGAGTCAGCATGGTTTTATGAAAGGGAAATCATGTTTGACAAATTTGCTGGAGTTCTTTGAGGATGTAACGAGCAGGGTGGATAAAGGGGAACCAGTAGATGTGGTGTATTTGGATTTCAAGAAGGCATTCGATAAGGTGCCACATAAAAGGTTCCTGCACAAGATAAGAGCTCACGGGGTTGGGGGTAATATTTAAGCATGGATAGGGGATTGGCTAATTGACAGAAAACAGAGAGTCGGGATAAATGGGTCACTTTCAGGTTGGCAAACTGTAACTAGTGGGGTGCCGCAGGGATCAGTGCTGGGGCCTCAGCTGTTTACAATCTATATTAATGACTTGGATGAAGGGACCAAGTGTAATTTAGCCAAATTTGCTGATGATACAAAGATAGGTGGGAAAGCAAATTGTGTGGAGGACGAAAAGAATCTCCAAAGGGATATAGATAGGCTAAGTGAGTGGGCAAATATCTGGCAGATGGAGTATAATGTGGGAAAATGTGAGGTTATCCACTTTGGTAGGAAAAATAAAAAAGCAAATTATTTAAATGGAGAGAGATTACAAAATGCTGAGGTACAGAGGGATCTGGGGGTCCTTGTACATGAATCACAAAAAGTTAGCATGCAGGTACAGCAAGTAATTAGGAAGGCAAATGGAGTGTTGGCCTTTATTGCAAAGGGAATGGAGTATAAAAGTAGGGAAGTCCTGTTACAACTGTACAGGGCATTGGTGAGACCACACCTGGAGTACTGCGTACAGTTTTGGTCTCCTTATTTAAGGAAGGATAAACTTGCTTTGGAGGCAGTTCAGAGAAGGTTCACGAGGTTGATTCCAGAGATGAAGGGGTTGTCTTATGAAGAAAGATTGAGCAGGTTGGGCCTATACTCATTGGAGTTTAGAAGAATGAGAGGGAATCTTATTGAAACATATAAGATTCTGAAGGGGCTTGACAGGGTAGATGCAGAGAGGATGTTTCCCCTCGTGGGGGAATCTAGAACTAGGGGGCATAATTTCAGAATAAGGGGGCACCCATTTAAGACGGAGATGAGGAGGAATTTCTTCTCTCAGAGGGTCGTGAATCTTTGAAATTCTCTTCCCCAGAGAGCTGTGGAGGCTGGGTCAGTGAATATATTCAAGGTGGAGATAGACAGATTTTATGAACGATAAGGGAGTCAAGGGTTATGGGGAGCGGGCAGGGAAGTGGAGTTGTGGCCAAGATCAGATCAGCCATGATCTTATTGAATGGCAGAGCAGGCTCGAGGGGCCAAGTGACCGACTCCTGCTCCTATATCTTATGTTCATATGAATAAATATTTATCCAATTCCCCTTTTGAAAGTTACTATTGAATCTGCTTCCACCGCCCTTTCAGGTAGAGCATTCCAGATCACAACAACTCGCTGAGTAAAACTTTTTTTCCCTCATCTCCCCTCCGGTTCTTTTGCCAATTATCTTCAATCTGTGTCCTCTGGTTACCCACCCTCCTGCCACTGGAAACAGTTTCTCCTTATTTACTCTATCAAAACCTTTCATAATTTTGAACACAGTACGTATGGGTTCAAAGAGCAGCATGATTGCACAATGCATTATATATCCAAATATTGTTTGAGGAAGTAGTCAGAGGCAGGTTGTCAGTTATAATTTATGATGAGGTGCCATGCAAAGGTGCAAATGAGCCATGGCTCAGTGGGCAACACTCTCAGCTCGGAGTCAGAAAGTTGTGGGTTCAAGGTCCACTCCAGAGACTTGAGCACAAAATCCAGGCTGACACTCCACTGAGGGACTGCCGCACTGTCGGAGGGGCGGTACTGAGGGAGCGCGGCACTGTCGGAGGGGCAGTACTGAGCGAGCGCGGCACTGTCGGAGGGGAAGTACTGAGCGAGCGCGGCACTGTCGGAGGGGCAGTACTGAGCGAGCGCTGCACTGTTGGAGGGGCAGCACTGAGGGAGCGCCGCACTGTCGGAGGGGCGGTACTGAGGGAGCGCCGCACTGTCAGAGGGGCGGTACTGAGGGAGCGCCGCACTGTCGGAGGGGCAGTACTGAAGGAGCGCGGCACTGTCGGAGGGGCGGTACTGAGGGAGCGCTGCACTGTCGGAGGGGCAGTACTGAGGGAGCGCTGCACTGTCGGAGGGGCAGTACTAAGGGAGCACCGCACTGTCGGAGGGGCGGTACTGAGGGAGCGCCACACTGTCAGAGGGGCAGTACTGAGGGAGCGCTGCACTGTCGGAGGGGCAGTACTGAGGGAGCACCGCACTGTCGGAGGGGCAGTACTGAGGGAGCGCTGCACTATCAGAGGGGCAGTACTGAGGGAGCGCCGCACTGTCGGAGGGGCAGTACTGAGGGAGCGCCGCACTGTCGGAGGGGCAGTACTGAGGGAGCGCTGCACTGTCGGAGGGGCAGTACTGAGAGAGCGCCGCACTGTCGGAAGGGCAGTACTGAGGGAGCACCGAACTGTCGGAGGGGCGGTACTGAGGGAGCGCCGCACTGTCAGAGGTGTCATCTTTTGAATGAGACACTAAACTGAGGCCCCCATCTGGCCTGTCAGGTCGACATAAAAGATCCCACGGCACTATTGGAAGAAGAGCAGGGGAGTTCTCCCCGGTGTCCAATATTTATCCCTCAACTAACATCACTAAAACAGATTATCTGGTCATTTATCACATTGCTGTTTGTGGGAGCTTGCTGTGCGCAAATTGGCTGCTGCGTTTCTCACATTACAACAGTGACGACACTTCAAAAGCACTTCATTGGCTGTACAGCGCTTTGAGACGTGCAGTGGTCATGAAAGGCGCTGGAGAAATGCAAGTCTTTCTTTTTCTGTAAGGACAGAGGAGACACGAGAGAGAGTCTCCCTGCACTGCTCTCACACACCTTGTAACAGATGGTTATGGAGCAGAATTGGCAAACCGGTCACGTCCCTGTGCCAGGAATGGTGTGAAGCATGGCGGTGACGGGGGCCGAGGGGGGGGAGAGACCCAAGAAAGGAAAGATAATAAAAAAAGAACCTTCCAAAATCTGGAAAATAGAAATTGGTCTGTACAAAATTTTAAATATAATCCTGATCTCAATTTTGAAGAGATTTAAATCTAATACTGAAACCTTTTCCTTCAGTCTGCTGTGTTAAATATGGAAACATAAAAAACAATTTTGAAGTATAACCAGTTAGTAGTTACTATTTATTCCAGTCAGTAACTCACAGCCGGTGCTAATTTACTGCCTCATTTGCGCTGCATTAATTCTTGTCAGGCCTCTTCAACTCTGGAGTTCCTGCACTTTACTGCACCAATACTTCTCTTACTACATCCTCTGAAAATATGGGCCCTGAATACTAGATATCACTGTGAATCTAGGGGAAAGAGCAGGGGGGAGCGGGACTAATTGGAGAGCTCTTTCAAAGAGCCGGCACAGGCACGCTGGGCAGAATTGCCTCCTTCTGTGCGGTATCGTTCTATGGTCTCAGAATACATAAGAACATAGGAATTAGGAGCAGGAGTCGGCCATTCGGCCCCTCGAGCCTGCTCCGCCATTCAATGAGATCATGGCTGATCTCTGACCTCGACTCCACCTTCCCGCCCGATCCCCGTATCCCTCGATTCCCCAAGTTGGTGAATTCAGTTGCATTCTTAGTGCAGATGTTATGTTTTTCTGTAATTCTTCTGTAATTAATGTTTATTCTCTCCCTGGGATTTGAAGTATGAGGGTGTTATTGAAGTAAGAAAATGGGGTATTAGGCGAGGTGATTCATCCACTGGTTCCTGACCTCTGCTTCTTTTGAGATTAAATGTTGAGCGTGACTGTTACAGCCCACAAAAACCCCAGCAGCCAAACAGCATATTATTTATCCGCTCGAAGTGTATGTTTCTTTTTGTTTTACTGATTTGTAGCTTGACTCTTCAAAGCAGCAACGAGTTGAGGAAGATGAAAACAAAATTACAATCTTTACACTTTCAGTTCAATGTAGAGGATTAAATCGTCGATGTGCCAATGCAGAACATCCACCGTAATTAAAGGGCACGGTGCAACTCGGCTAAATGATGCTGCTGACTCAGGAAAGCAGGCAAGGACTGCTCAAAGATCAAGAGATCAGTTTACATAGAATTTACAAGCTATACACAGGCCATTCGGCCCAACTGGTCGGTGCCGGTGTTTCTGCTCCACACCAGCCTCCTCCCTCCCCTCTTCATCTCACCTCATCAGCATATCCTTCTATTCCTTTCTCCCTCGTGTGTTTATCTAGATTCCCCTGAAAGGCATCTCTGCTCTTCGCCTCAATCCCTCCCTGTGGTAGCGAGTTCCACATTCTCACCACTCTCTGGGTGAAGAAGTTTCTCCTGAATTCCCGATTGGATTTATTAGTGACTATCTTATATTGATGGCCTCAAGTGTTGGTCTCTCCCACAAGTGGAAACATCTTCTCTACGTCTACCCTATCGAACCCCTTCAGAATTTTATAGACCTCTATCAGGTCGCCCCTCAGCCTTCTCTTTTCTAGAAAAAAGAGCCCCAGCCCGTTCAATCTCTCCTGATAGGTATAACCTCTCAGTTCTAGTCACAGAATCCTCATCAGTGATCTGTATCTTAACTCCATCTACCCCCCTAGGTTCTGTAACCCTTAATACCTTTACCCAACAAAAACCTATCAATCTCAGTTTTGACATTTTCAATTGACCCCCAGCCTCAACAGCTTTTTGGGGGAGAGAGTTCCAGATTTCCACCACCCTTTGTGTGAAGAAGTGCTTCCTGACATCACCCCTGAACGGCCTGGCTCTAATTTTAAGGTAATGACCCCCTTGTTCTGGATGTTTCAGCCAAGGAAAAGAGAACTCTTTTAAAACATAATGCTTAATATGCAAGGTGAGTACACTGCAATTCTCAAAAAGTATAAATGGGGCAATTAAACAGAGAGGTCTGAGAATATGCTGTAACTGATTAAAAGCGAACAATTGGGAACTAGTGACCACCACATAATTAAGATCAATGTAAAAATAGAAAAGGATAATGGAGAGTCGAAGATAGGGCTCTGGACTGGTAAAAGACCCTTTTCAGATGCGGTGGCATAGTGGTTAGCACTGGTGCCTCACAGCGCCAGAGACCCGGGTTCGAATCTGACCTCGGGTGACTGTCTGTGTGGAGTTTGCACATTCTCCCCGTGTCTGCGTGGGTTTCCTCCGGGTGCTCCGGTTTCCTCCCACAGTCCAAAAATGTGTGGGTTAGGTTGATTTGGCTATGATAAATTGACCCTTAGTGTTAGGGGGGATTAAATATGTGGGGTTATGGGGATAGGATGGGATATGTTAGGGGGAATTAAATACGTGGGGTTACGGGGGTAGGGTGGGATATGTGTACTGTGGGGATTAAAGCAGGGACAGGGTACTGGATTTGGATGATCAGCCATGATCGTATTGAATGGCGGAGCAGGCTCGACGGGCCGAATGGCCTACTCCTGCTCCTAGATTCTATGTTTCTATGTTTCTATGTATTAACCGGACAGAAAAGATAGCAAACAGGACATTGGCTCAAGATTGAGATTTCTTCAACTATATGATGGATAGAGTACAAAACTACTGAATGATGGGAAACCAAAACTAGGGACCATAAACATAGAATCATCGAAACTTACAGCACAGAAGGAGAGGGCTGAATTTTGCCGGCGCTCAGAGGGCGGGTTTGGAGGCGGGTCCGCTGTCAAAATCGAAATGATTGACAGTGGGTCGGGAACCCGCTCCGAACCCGCCTCCATGTAAGTTTCCAAAGTGTCGGGTCTGCGATTTCAGAACAGGGGAGGCATTTAATGTAGTTAAATACTTGTTAACTACTATTTTGCCAGCCTATTTCTATTTTACCACTTTTTTAGCGAGGTTCACGTTGTTCGGAGATCACGTCAGGTAAGTAGGTCGGGTTCTCGATGTCTCCCCATTGCTGTGAATAGCTGACAGCTGCAAAAGTGGTATAAAGGCTACCATTTCACAGCTGGTCACTTTCCAATGTCAGAAGCTTGAGTCTTCAGGACTTGGAAGACACTTTTGAGCTGTATGCAGTTTCGAATAAACTCTCTATCCAGTGTCACCTCCTTGGAGCAACCTCTCTCACCATTGACAGATCGCTTCTGTCATCTCAACTTTTGCTGCCATCTATTCCAGCAACATCGGTGCCCTTGAAAAAATCTCACCTTGGTCCTCTGAATCCCTCCACGATCAGCCCCAACACCAACATCACCAGGCATACCAACATCACCAACAACAACACCAACCTTCTCCGCAATCACCTGATGCTGCACAGGACACAGGGCATCAGCACCCGACAACATTGCTGCCCGGGAGGCCAGCGAGGCATCACCATGGCAAGATTTACTTCACTTGACGCTGTAAACCCTGGCTGCCACATGATGCGCCAGGTTGACACCACCCCACACCAGCACCATAAAGCATCCCTACAATGTCCAAGCCATTCCTTACACACTCATCACCATTGTGGGCGGGGGTGGGGGGAGTTATGTCTCAGCATTCACTGGAACTTACTAAGACACTTCCAAAGGTGCACATGGATCTGTCCAATAAGGAAAAGTGTTGAAAATAAAGATTTCAATGTTTGACAACACATTAACAGAAAATTTACATGAACTCTCGCCTCTGAGTCAGAAGGTCGTGGGTTCAAGTCCCACTCCAGGGACTTGAGCACATAAAGCTAGGCTGACACTCCAGTGCAGTACTGAGGGAGTGCTGCATTGTCGGAGGTGCCACCTTTCGGATGAGACGTTAAACCGAGGCCTCCGTCTGCTCTCTCAGGTGGGCGTAAAAGATCCCATGGCACTATTTCGAAGAAGAGCAGGGGAGTTCTCCCCGGTGTCCTGAGGTCAATATTTATCCCTCGATCAACATAACAAAAACAGATGATCCCACATTGCTGTTTGTGGGAGCTTGCTGTACACAAATTGGCTGCCGCGTTTCCTACATTACAACAGTGACTGCACTCCAAAAGTACTTCATTGGCAGTAAAGCGCTTTGAGATGTCCGATGGTCGTGAAAGGTGCTATATAAATGCAAGTCTTTCTTTCTTTAAGACGCTTCTTAAAACCTACCTCTTTGAGCAAGCTTTTGGTCACCTGTCCCAATATCTCTATATGTGTCTTGGTGTCAATCTTTATCTGATTACGCTCCTGTGAAGCGCCTTGGGGCATTTTACTACGTTAAAGGCGCTAAATAAACACGACAATCCTTCTGAAAGCACATGTAGACAACCTGCTTCCAGGCCTACACTCTGAAATCAATTGCCAGGAAATATATAACTAAGCCCTATGGTGTTACTCACCTGATCTTCCCTCGTTCCTGCTCAATACTTTCCCACAATGTGCGGCCAAGAAACAGTTTCTGTTTTAAAGATAATGTTCCCCCTAATGAAATCCTGCACTGCGTGTAACACAAGTACTTACTGATGATTGCATTTTCAGTTTTACATTCTGTACACTGCGCTCAGCCTCAACCATTCCTGTAAACCACTGTGTAATAGTCACTCTGCACATACTGCTAGCTCTCTGGCTGGTTTATTCCCATCAAAGTGCACAGCATGCTGTACAGGTTCCATTACACGCTTAAAGTCACTGTACCTACAGCACCCGAAACTGCAAAATCCGAACCCTGACTTTGTTTTAATCATACAATTCCAGTTAGAATTTAAACAGGCGCTACCAGATTACCACCCTCAGCGTCTGTGTACAAACCAGGCACTTTGAAGATTCAACCAAGGTTACCAAGTAGTCCCAGTCACACACCACATTTGGACATTAAAGATGCCTCGGCTGTCGACTAATGTGGTATTAGTCACCAGCAGAAATGCAATCTGTCCATTTACATATCTCTCTTTTGATACGTCACACTGCACGCACTCCGGGCTGAATTTTGATACTGGGGCGGGCTGGGGTCGTGTTATCCGAATTCCGTGTTATCCACCCGACTCTCATGAGATGTGTGTAACAAACGCGATTTTCCCCTGATTGGGCAATTGAGTTCCAGTGTGTGGGAACCCCTGGCCCAATTAGCTTTTCCAGTCTGAAAGTCGCCTCTGATGACGCCATCATTGCTGCTGCTTTTTAAGGTCTGCAAGAGGCCTTGCTTCCTTTGCAGACTGCCAACCTTCTGGCCTTTGTTCCTACAGTGACCTGGAGGCATCATGTGCACCAGCAAACCCAAGTTTGCTCCAAGATTCGAGGACGCCGCCCTGCAAGCCCTGATAGATGGAGCAAGAGATCATAAGGAGGTGCTCTTCCCTTCTTCAGGGAGAAAGAAGCCTCCTCAGCAAACAAAGACTGTGTGGCTCCAGGTGGCCCAGGAGGTGACTCCTCTATCCTTGATCAACAGATCTTGGATTCAATGCCGCAAAAGATTTCATGACCTTGTGCGCACTGGAAAAGTGAGTATGACTTTCCCATCACCCTCAATCTGATACCCTTTGCCTCTCCTCACCAGCACTCAGCTTTAGCAACCTCTTCCTCCACATCCCACTTGACACTGACATCCCTGCACCCTTACCCATTTCCTCTCTCTCTATGGTCACATTCACCTAACTATTCCACTATGCAGCCCTCACACTCCCTATCACTGTCATGCTATGCAAACAACTTACAACACACAGGATGGGCCCTTGGTCTTGCCACCTCACTCCATCTTTGCCTCCTTATAAGCATCTATGAGATGGATTCTATAAACTCTCTCCTTCATTCTCACTCAAACTCCACTTGTCTCCCTCATTGCAGGAAAAGAGAGCTCACAATAAGCACGAAAGAGTGAGGACAGGAGGAGGGCCACCCTCAGTAGCCCAGCTCACCACCTGGGAGGAGGTGGCCCTGGAGATCGTGGGACTCGATGATGATGCGCAAGTGGGGGACGGGCAGACGGGCGCAGCAGAGCAAGCCGGTAACAGAATAGTTGTTCATCTCTCTCATTGACATTGCATGAGTCGCTGATAATGATTCTGAAGCTCTAACAGTTGGACTTATGATCATCTGCAATATGCACTGTGCATGTCACCTTGGCCTCACATCTCTGACTTTTTCCTTTACTCCCCCACAGGACCATCGCAAGCACCCGTCCCCACCATCCAGGAGGAACAGCCTGAGGCTCAAGACTCCTCAGAGGAAGCTGAAACCTCTGAGGGCGCAGCGTCAGCACAATTCAGCCAGGCCAGCACCAGTGCAGAGACTCACACCTCGGTGGGACCCTCGCGAGATAGAGTAGTGTTGTCACCTGGTAATCACAGCTCACAAGTGAGCCTCAGCAGATGGTGGAGACAGGGAAAGCAGTAGAGCGTCCTCGTCAGAGGGCGCAGGACTCTCCCAGCTCGGCTCAGCTGCATGTCGACCCTCTGCTTCTAGGTCCATCCAGAAGAACAGCGGTGCTGGAACTCCAGGAACAGATGCAGGAGTCTCTGGCAGGTTTTGTCTCCAGGATTGCTGCAAGTGTGGAGCGAATGGAGGAGTCCATTGCGAACATGAGCAGAGCCTTTGTGGAGTCATTGGCGCATGAATGCATCACCATGGAAAGGATGGCAACCTCCATGGAGGTGATAAGTCGCCAGAGTGCAGAAAACATGGTGAGTGTTCTGAATAGGATGACATCTCTGGAGGAGCGATGGACATCTATTGAACAGAGAAACCAGACCTTCATGGAAGTCCTTCTGAGTAGGACTGCCAGTGCAGATACGGGTCCCCATGGCCCCCCTGATGTGCAGCAAGGTGCTCTCAAGCCACTTGCAAGCGCTGAGGTAGGCCTGACCCATGAGAGGGATGATGGTGGCAGAGAACAAGGAAGTGGGGGCTCCTTTCCAAGCGCTCACACTTCCATGCCACTGACAAGTCCTCGGTCAGAGCCCCACCAGAGTCTGCACCCAAGTGAGATCGGCGTCTCAACCCCTGCCCAACCGCAGGAGCAGCAGACTGTTGGCAAGCCCTCACAGGCTCGGCACCCCAGAGGATGCCCACCCAAGGAGCAGCAACAGAGTGAGCAAGGGGCCTCCACATCTGCTGATGCCAAGGGGGAACCACCACGTAGAAGCACGCATAAGAGAAAGAAACTGCACAAATAGTTACAAGGTTTGTCACTTGGGTGAAATGTTATGTTTAATTGTGATAAGCCATCAGTAGCTTCCTGTAACTAAAAAATCTGATGGCTACTGCTGCAGTTGTGGCCTGTGTCATCTCGCTATTGGGACTTCCACATTGCGGGCTTAGGAGGAGTAGCTGTCAGAATGATGGTCAGAGTGCTAGGAAGACGATGGGTCCTGGCCATTAACGGTGCTGTGGCAAGAAGCTGCGAGGCACAAATGGTTGCTTGGCTAGGCTAGGCAAATCTGGCCAAGATGAGTGCATTCCTTGCGTCCCGGCCAGCAATGGTCTCGTGTATTGCCGCCGCTGGTTGATGCGCCTCTGCCAGATGTTCGTTTTCTCTCTCCTCCTCCTCCTCGTCCTCATCTGATGTCCAGGGGGAAAGGAACCGAATGGTTCCCATTCTTCTGGTAGATGCCTCAGTTGAGGAAGCGCTGAGTCAGGGTGGGGTGAGGGGTTTTCCAGGAGCTCACACTGGAGATGGGTGTCAGGCTCCAAACTTCCACAACAATGAGTAGGCCTGCTAAAGTTTCCCCAGACCTGAAACAACTAAGTTCTGCCACCTGCAAATGATGATTGCTCCAAACTACTCTTTAATGGTGGAGCTGCAGCCGAAAGCCAGCAAGCCAAATGTGTACCCGCCAGGTTTCACCGTCGTGTTCCAGAGGAGACGGCATCACGTGGAAAACCGGTAAAAATCCGAAAGGCCTGTGAAAATGGCATTATGGAGCCAATTAGGAGCTTGACAATGGCCTTAAGGGCCTATCCCGCCTCTTGGAGGCGGGTCGGGAACTGGATCTGAAAACGCGCATCTGGGAAAATTCAGTGGAGGCGGGATGGGGGCGGGGGCGGGATCGGGCCCACCCGCCATTTTTTCCAATTTTAACCCCCCACACGCCTCCAATCCTGCCTCAACGGCCCTATGAAAATCGAGACCTCTCTCTCAGACAACACCTTCCCATCTTGGACACACTTACTGCTTCTTCCTCTCAACATACGCACCAGGCTAAAGTGCCTCACACATCCTCCCCACCCTTTCACAAGCCCCCACCACCCTGCACACCCCACACACCCCACACACACCCACCCACACACCCCACACACACACACACCCCACACACACACACCCCACACACACACCCCACACACACACCCCACACACACACACCCCCCACTCACACACCCACCCACACACCCCACACACACACACACCCCCCACACACACACACACCCCACCCCACACACACACACCCCACACACACCCTACACACACCCCACACACACACACCTCACACACACACACCCCACACACACACACCTCACACACACCCCCCACACACACCTCACACACACCCCCCCACACACACACACACACACACCCCACACACCCCACACACACACTCCACACACACACACACACACACACACACACACCCCACACACACTCTCCCCACACACACACACCCCCCACACACAAACTCCCCACACACACACACACCCCACACCCCCCCCCACACACACTCCCCACACACACACACACACCCCACACACACACACTCCCCCCACACACACACACACACCCCACACACACACACACATCCCACACACACACATCCCACACACACACACACACGCACACCCCACACACACAGACCCCACACACACAGACCCCACACGGACCCCACACGGACCCCACACCCCACACACACCCCACACACACCCCACACACACACACCCCACACACACCCCACACACAGACCCCACACCCCCCCACACAGACCCCACACCCCCCCCACACACACACACCCCCCCACACACACACACGCACAAACACAGTTTTTAGTCAACAATAAATTGGCCAGCAGACATTGACAGATCTTGTGTTCGTACCGAATTTAGAAATTATATACCATCAAGCAAGCACAACGAAGCATGGGATCAGCAGTTTCACGAAGATCAAGATGACATGATGTTATCATCATTTGAAGCTTCAATTCCCACCTGTGTTCATGAACTCCAGAGCCTTGAGCACATAATCCAGGCTGACACTCCTAAATAGTACTGAGTGCAGTACTGAGGGAGCATCGCACTGTCGGAGGATCAGTACTGAGGGAGCGCCGCACTGTCGGAGAGGCAGTACTGAGGGAGCGCTGCACTGTCGGAGGGGCAGTACTGATGGAGTGCCGCACTGTCGGAGGGTCAGTACTGAGGGAGCGCCGCACTGTCGGAGGGGCAGTACTGAGGGAGCGCGGCACTGTCGGAGGGTCAGTACTGAGGGAGTGTCGCACTGTCGGAGGGGCAGTACTGAGGGAGCGCGGCACTGTCGGAGGGGTAGTACTGAGGGAGTGCCGCACTGTCGGAGGGGCAGTACTGAGGGAGTGCCGCACTGTCGGAGGGGCAGTACTGAGGGAGCGCCGCACTGGCGGAGGGGCGGTACTGAGTGAGTGCTGCACTGTCGGAGGGGCAGTAATGAGGGAGCGCTGCACTGTCGGAGGGGCAGTACTGAGGGAGTGCTGCACTGTTGGAGGGTCAGTACTGAGGGAGCGCTGCACTGTCAGAGGGGCGGTACTGAGAGAGCGCCGCACTGTCGGAGGGGCAGTACTGAGGGAGCGCCGCACTGTCGGAGGGGCAGTACTGAGGGAGCCCCGCACTGTCGGAGGGGCAGTACTGAGGGAGTGCCGCACTGTCGGAGGAGCAGTACTGAGGGCGTGCTGCACTGTCGGAGGGGCAGTACTGAGGGAGCGCCGCACTGTCGGAGATGCCGTCTTTTGGATGAGATGTTAAACCGAGGCCTCTCGGGTGGACATAAAAAATCCCACTGCACTATTTTGAAGAAGAGCAGGGGAGTTCTCCCCGGTGTCCTGGGGCCAATATTTATCCCTCAAACAACATCACTAAAACAGATTATCTGGTCATTATCACATTGCTGTTTGTGGGAGCTTGCTGTGCGCAAATTGGCTGCCGCGTTTCCTACATTACAACAGTGACCACACTTCAAAAAGTACTTCATTGGCTGTGAAGCATTTCGGGACATCCTGAGATTGTGAAAGGCGCTGTAGATATTATTATTTTTTCCTCGATCTCTTCCTTTCTCTCTCGCTTTCTCTCATCATCGGGACTTCTACTTTTGAGCTCGGCTCCACTTCTCTGGGTAATGCTGAAGTGTTCCCAGTCGGTTGTGGGACGCTTATGCTGGTAATCCCTTCAGGACCCCATGCTCGAGATATAAACAGCCCTCTCCCAGGGCCTGAACCACCTGGACAAGATCTCAATCAAGATCACTAGCATTTAGCAAAAGAATCAATTCTTCGTTTTCTCCACTCCTCCACCTCCAATCCAGTATGTTCACAGAAGAAATCATTGATATCATTCCAACCGAACGCCCAGGGTATCTTTCCTTATGCTTCACATTTCACAGCTGTCCTCTATACAGCTCAACTCACCCACAAGTATCCTGTTAATACCCAATTAACATTGGATGATGGATCCCAATTAGTTCCAATGGTTCTGCCAGTAAGATAATCCTATAAACCTCAAACTAAGTTAAGACAACGCCCAAGGCCCTTCCCTTAATCACTGAGATGGACGTTAAGTCCAGGTGGAGAATTTGGCCAGAAAAGATCGCACGTGACTCGAGTAGTTTTAGCTGAGAGTAGATGTTGTTTTATTTCACCGTGCAGCCCCATAATTTAAGTGAGATTAGTTACTCTGAAAGGAGAGAGTTCAAAATAAAACTAAACAGGACTTTCGACAGACTGCTCTATATCTGTGCTCTATACAACCAAATGTGCAGAGTGTTAAAATAAATATTGATAATTAATTATGCTGTGAAGAAAGACTTGCATTTATATAGCGCTTTTCACTAACGCTGTGTGTTCTCTAAACTGTGGGGAGTGACAGACTGTCTGAACTCAGGAGTGTTGGCGCTGTGCGTTCTCTGAACTCGGGAGTGTGAGCGCTGTGCGTTCTCTGAACTCGGGAGTGTTGGCGCTGTGCGTTCTCTGAACTCGGGAGTGTGAGCGCCGTGCGTTCTCTGAACTCGGGAGTGTGAGCGCCGTGCGTTCTCTGAACTCGGGAGTGTGAGCGCTGTGCGTTCCCTGAACTCGGGAGTGTGAGCGCTGTGCGTTCTCTGAACTCGGGAGTGTGAGCGCTGTGCGTTCCCTGAACTCGGGAGTGTTGGCGCTGTGCGTTCTCTGAACTCGGGAGTGTGAGCGCCGTGCGTTCTCTGAACTCGGGAGTGTGAGCGCTGTGCGTTCCCTGAACTCGGGAGTGTGAGCGCTGTGTGTTCCCAGAACTCGGGAGTGTGAGCGCTGTGCGTTCTCTGAACTCGGGAGTGTGAGCGCTGTGCGTTCCCAGAACTCAGGAGTGTGAGCGCTGTGCGTTCTCTGAACTCGGGAGTGTGAGCGCTGTGCGTTCTCTGAACTCGGGAGTGTGAGCGCCGTGCGTTCTCTGAACTCGGGAGTGTTGGCGCTGTGCGTTCCCAGAAATCGGGAGTGTGAGCGCTGTGCGTTCTCTGAACTCGGGAGTGTGAGCGCTGTGCGTTCTCTGAACTCGGGAGTGTTGGCGCTGTGCGTTCCCAGAAATCGGGAGTGTGAGCGCTGTGCGTTCTCTGAACTCGGGAGTGTGAGCGCCGTGCGTTCTCTGAACTCGGGAGTGTGAGCGCTGTGCGTTCCCAGAAATCGGGAGTGTGAGCGCCGTGCGTTCTCTGAACTCGGGAGTGTGAGCGCCGTGCGTTCTCTGAACTCGGGAGTGTGAGCGCCGTGCGTTCTCTGAACTCGGGAGTGTGAGCGCCGTGCGTTCTCTGAACTCGGGAGTGTGAGCGCTGTGTGTTCCCTGAACTCGGGAGTGTGAGCGCCGTGCGTTCCCAGAAATCGGGAGTGTGAGCGCTGTGTGTTCCCAGAACTCGGGAGTGTGAGCGCCGTGCGTTCTCTGAACTCGGGAGTGTGAGGGCCGTGCGTTCTCTGAACTCGGGAGTGTGAGCGCCGTGCGTTCTCTGAACTCGGGAGTGTGAGCGCCGTGCGTTCTCTGAACTCGGGAGTGTGAGCGCTGTGCGTTCTCTGAACTCGGGAGTGTGAGCGCTGTGCGTTCCCTGAACTCGGGAGTGTGAGCGCTGTGCGTTCCCTGAACTCGGGAGTGTGAGCGCCGTGCGTTCTCTGAACTCGGGAGTGTGAGCGCTGTGCGTTCTCTGAACTCGGGAGTGTGAGCGCTGTGTGTTCCCTGAACTCGGGAGTGTGAGCGCCGTGCGTTCCCTGAACTCGGGAGTGTGAGCGCCGTGCGTTCTCTGAACTCGGGAGTGTGAGCGCTGTGTGTTCCCTGAACTCGGGAGTGTGAGCGTTGTGCGTTCTCTGAACTCGGGAGTGTTGGCGCTGTGCGTTCTCTGAACTCGGGAGTGTGAGCGCTGTGCGTTCCCTGAACTCGGGAGTGTGAGCGCCGTGCGTTCTCTGAACTCGGGAGTGTGAGCGTTGTGCGTTCTCTGAACTCGGGAGTGTGAGCGTTGTGCGTTCTCTGAACTCGGGAGTGTTGGCGCTGTGCGTTCTCTGAACTCGGGAGTGTGAGCGCCGTGCGTTCTCTGAACTCGGGAGTGTGAGCGCCGTGTGTTCCCTGAACTCGGGAGTGTGAGCGCTGTGCGTTCCCTGAACTCGGGAGTGTGAGCGCTGTGCGTTCTCTGAACTCGGGAGTGTGAGCGCTGTGCGTTCTCTGAACTCGGGAGTGTGAGCGCCGTGCGTTCTCTGAACTCGGGAGTGTGAGCGCTGTGCGTTCTCTGAACTCGGGAGTGTGAGCGCCGTGTGTTCCCTGAACTCGGGAGTGTGAGCGCTGTGCGTGCTCTGAACTCGGGAGTGTGAGCGCTGTGCGTTCTCTGAACTCGGGAGTGTGAGCGCTGTGCGTTCTCTGAACTCGGGAGTGTGAGCGCTGTGCGTTCTCTGAACTCGGGAGTGTGAGCGCTGTGCGTTCTCTGAACTCGGGAGTGTGAGCGCTGTGCGTGCTCTGAACTCGGGAGTGTGAGCGCCGTGTGTTCACTGAACTCGGGAGTGTGAGCGCCGTGCGTTCTCTGAACTCGGGAGTGTGAGCGCTGTGTGTTCACTGAACTCGGGAGTGTGAGCGCTGTGCGTTCTCTGAACTCGGGAGTGTGAGCGCCGTGCGTTCTCTGAACTCGGGAGTGTGAGCGCTGTGCGTTCGCTGAACTCGGGAGTGTGAGCGCTGTGCGTTCTCTGAACTCGGGAGTGTGAGCGCTGTGCGTTCCCTGAACTCGGGAGTGTGAGCGCTGTGCGTTCTCTGAACTCGGGAGTGTGAGCGCCGTGCGTTCCCTGAACTCGGGAGTGTGAGCGCTGTGCGTTCCCTGAACTCGGGAGTGTGAGCGCTGTGCGTTCTCTGAACTCGGGAGTGTGAGCGCTGTGCGTTCTCTGAACTCGGGAGTGTGAGCGCCGTGCGTTCTCTGAACTCGGGAGTGTGAGCGCCGTGCGTTCTCTGAACTCGGGAGTATGAGCGCGGTGCGTTCTCTGAACTCGGGAGTGTGAGCGCTGTGCGTTCTCTGAACTCGGGAGTGTGAGCGCTGTGCGTTCTCTGAACTCGGGAGTGTGAGCGCTGTGCCTTCACAGGAGCGTAATCAGACAAAATTTGACACTGAGCCACATAAGGAGATATTAGGACAGGTGACCAAAAGCTTGGTCACAGAGGTTAATTTAAGGAGCATCTTAAAGCAGGAGAGAGAGGCGGAGAGGTTTAGGGAGGGAATTCCAAAGCTTAGGGCTCAGGCAGCTGAAGGCACGGCCGCCAAGTGACACCGAGACACATAGGAGGTATTCGGACAGGTGACCAAAAGCTTGATCAAAGTCGGCTACAAAACACCATCCAAAACAGGTGGCTCTTTCTTCAGCTGTGCGATTCCAGTTTCCTAATTTGGTCGGACTGCAGGAAATATTGTCAACAGGAAAGTTACTGCCTCAAGTTTGGAATTTGCTTCGGTTTTCAGCCCTGTTTTCCTGTGCAATGCCTCTGCCTGGGATAATTGGCTCAACAATCACTCGCTGCTCATTACCTCTTTCAATCCACTCAGAATTTCCCAGCTGTAATAACGGCGCCTCTTTCTAAGCGTAGCAATTCAACAAACTCGTCAGCAAGTGTTCTGGGTTCCACATATTTGTTTTGGCAACGGTGGAAGTGAATTCATCGGAGACTCCGGAATCTTCCAGAATAATGAGACAGCAGTCTGGCAAACTGTTCCAATATAAGGGCTGATTTTCCAAAGCTTAATCCAGAATGGGTCACGGCAGGATTAGAATCATAGGACCGTGATTGGCCCGGGGGTTCATAGGACCTTACAGCACAGGAGGAGGCCATTCGGCCCATCGTGTCTGTGCCGGCTCTTTGAACGAGCTCTCCAATTAGTCCCACTCCCCCCTACTCTTTCCCCGGAGCCCTGTAAATTTCTCCTTTTCAAGTATTTATCCGATTCCCTTTTCGGTTACTGACCCTGCTAGCAATGGAAACAGTGTCTCCCTATTTACTCTATCGAAGCTCCTTCATGAATTTGAGCACCTCTATTAAATCTCTCCTTAACCTTCTCTGCTCTAAGGAGAACAATCCCAGCTTCTCCAGTCTCTCCACGTAACTGAGGTCTCTCGTCCCTGGAACCATTCTGGGAAATCTCCTCTGCACCCCTCTCACATTGTGAGTCATAAATGTGTTTTTTGTTATACTATTTGCACATCATATTTGATTCTGCTTTTTCCACCATCTCAGCACTGAAGTGATTATAAGCTGTGTTGGTTTCCATGACAATGGCACTCCGATGGCCACAGTGCATTTGCAGAAATGCGTTGTACTGTGGGATCATTGAAGCTACTAAATTAGAGCATTTTCCCTGACTGTGATTCGCAAAGCAAGGACAACAGCAGAAAGGTTAAAACGAATGACAGCTTCGCCCAACCTCGGGAATCAAAACTCGTTCACGCCCCATTCAACTGAAGCAAAATCCAATTGTACTGCCGTTTAACATATTGCACGGTTCACATACGAATATAGAAGATTAAGGGGTGATCTAATTGAGTTGTTTAAGATGATTGAAGGAGTTAATGGGGTAGATAGAGAGAAACTATTTCCTCTGGTGGGGGGAGTCCAGAACAAAGGCGGCAGAACCTTAAAATTAGAGCCAGGCCGTTCAGGGGTGATGTCAGGAAGCACTTCTTCACACAAAGGGTGGTGGAAATCTGGAACTCTCTCCCCCAAAAAGCTGTTGAGGCCGGGGGTTCAATTGAAAAGTTCAAAATTGAGATTGGTAGATTTTTGTTAGATACGGGTATTAAGGGTTACGGAACCAAGGCGGAGAGATGGAGTTAAGATACAGATCAGCCATGATCTCATTGAATGGCGGAACAGGCTCAAGGGGCTGAGTTGCCTCCCCCTGTTCCGATGTTCCTCTACCAGGAGTTATGTAGAGTCTACGAAATTACTGTTTAACAAAAAAAAATACAATGGGATCATTAATATCAATACTCATGATCAGCCTCTTCATTATTGAGGGCACCATAGCATGGAAGGAGCAAATGTCAGCACCTGGTTATCTTAGAAATGGCTGGGGAGGGGCGGGGGAGGAGCGGGGGGAGGGGCGGGGTCTGGGGAGGGGTGGGGCAGTGGGGGGAGGGGCAGGGTCTGGGGGGGCGGGGGAGAGGGTGGTAAGATTAGGAAATCTCACTGGGAAACAAGAGCGTTTAATGAGCATCTAAAGTAACAGTCATATCTAGGAACTTCATTTTGTTCAAGTAATGCATGTTATTTTTATCCATTTTCTTTTTTTGTTAAAGATTTTAAACATAAAAAGAAAGACTTGCATTTCTACAGCGCCTTTCACAACCACCGGACGTCCCAAAGCGCTTTACAGCCAATGAAGTACTTTTTTGAAGTGGAGTCACTGTTGTATTGTGGGAAACGCGGCAGCCAATTTGCGCACAGCAAGCTCCCACAAACAGCAATGTGATAATGACCAGATAATCCTGTTTTTGTTATGTTGGTTGAGGGATAAATATTGGCCCAGGACACCGTGGATAATCGGGGATAGACAAAAGGTAGCATTTCAAAACAACAACTTGCATTTATATAGCGCCTTTAACATAGTAAAACGTCCCAAGGTGCTTCACAGGAGCGATTATCAAACACATTTTTGACACCGAGCCACATGAGGATAAATTAGGGCAGGTGACCAAAAGCTTGGTCAAAGAGGTAGGTTTTAAGGAGCGTCTTAAAGGAGGAGAGAGAGGTAGAGAGGCGGAGAGGTTTAGGGAGGGAATTCCAGAGCTTAGGACCCAGGCAGCTGAAGGCACGGCCGCCAAAGGTGGAGCGATGGAAATCAGGGATGCTCAAGAGGCTAGAGTTGGAGGAGCGCCGAGATCTCAGAGGATTATGGGGCTGGAGGAGATTACAGAGATAGGGAGGGGCGAGGCCATTGAGGGATTTGAAAACAAGGATGAGAATTTTAAAATCGAGGCGTTGCTGGACCGGGAGCCAGTGTAGGTCAGCGAGCACAGGGGGTGATGGGCGAATGAAAAGTAACATTGCAAAAAGGCTATAATCACAAGTCAGAACAGCGATTATTCCAGTTATGAAGCTGAGGTGAGTAAATACGAGCACAGTTCGTCCAGTCCAGCCTGTTAGCAATAAGCTGGAACAGAATCCTGAGACCATTCACTGGAAATCCAGATTTACAGCCGGGAAGGTAACTGGGAATTTTAGATTTACGTCAGTGTGTTGCCCAATCCTGCAAACAAGATTAAAAATGACAAGCTCTAAAGGGCAGATTTCCGAGTCAGTGGGCTGATTCCTGCTGGTGTGGGACAGGCATGTGAGGGGTGGCAATCAGGCAGTGGATCCAGTTCACAGAATCCCACTTGAAGGATAAGCAATATCTTTTTCACCCATCCTAAAGTACTCTCAATCAAAATGTGCAAGAGCTCAATTTGAATACTGAGTTTGATGAAATGACATGGTAATGCATCTTTGTGCAATTTCCTCGTCTTCACCCCAGGAGTACTGCACTTTGTAGTTAAGCCACCCATATAAACGAGCGTTAAAGGCTAGAGTCCCACTGGTCTTTCTCACAGTGATTGCTTCAACCCAAACAGTGGCTTCCTCATGATAAAGTAGTTTAACAGCTTCCATTGCTTAAACATGTTTAATTTGGTTTGGCATAGAACCTACTAAATGGAACAATTTTAAAGGGGGTGCAGGAACAGAGAAGACCTGGGGTTGATGTACACAAATCTTTGAAGGTGGTAGGACAAGTTGAGAAGGTTGTTAAAAAAACATACGGGATCCTTGGCTTTATTAATAGAGGCATAGAGCACAAAAGCAAGGAAGTTACACTAAACCTTTATAAATCACTGGTTAGGCCTCAGCTGGAGTATTGTGGCCAATTCTGAGCACCACACTTCAGGAAGAATATCAAGACCTTGGAGAGGGTGCAGAGGAGATTTACTAGAATGGTTCCAGGGATGAGGGACTTCAGTTACGTGGAGAGACTGGAGAGGCTGGGGTTGTTCTCCTTAGAGCAGAGAATGTTAAGGAGGAGATTTATAAGGGGTGTTCAAAATTATGAAGGGTTTTGATAGAGTAAATAAGGAGAAACTGTTTCCAGTGGCAGAAGGGTCGAGAGGGTGAGAGAGTTCCAGATTTCTACCACCAAAAACACAAAAGGTTAGCATGCAGGTACAGCAAGTAATCAAAAAGGCAAATGGAATGTTGGCCTTTATTTCAAGGGGGTTGGAGTATAAAAGCAGGGAAGTCCTGCTACAACTGTACAGGGTATTGGTGAGACCACACCTTGAGTACTGTGTACAGTTTTGGTCTCCTTATTTAAGGAAGGATATACTTGCATTGGAGGCAGTTCAGAGACGATTCACTAGGTTAATTCCAGAGATGAGGGGTTTGACTTATGAGGAAAGGTTGAGCAGGCTGGGCCTATACTCATTGGAATTTAGAAGAATGAGAGGTGATCTTATCGAAACATATAAGATACTGAGGGGGCTCGACAGGGTAGATGCAGAGAGGATGTTTCCCCTCATGGGGAAATCTAGAACTTGGGGGCACAGTCTCAGAATAAAGGGTCGCCCTTTTAGAACTGAGATGAGGAGGAACTTCTTCTCTCAGAGGGTCGTAAATCTGTGGAATTTTCTTCCCCAGAGAGCTGTGGAGGCTGGGTCATTAAATACATTTAAAGTGGAGATAGACAGATTTTTGCAAGGCTATATGGGTAGAACTTAAAAACAAAAAGGGGGCAAGCACTTTGCTGGGAGTGTACTATAGGCCCCCAAACAGTCAGGGGGAGATAGGGGAACAGATATGTAGGCAAATCTCAGAGAAGTGTAGAAATAATAGGGTAATAATAGTAGGGGATTTCAACTTCCCCAATATTAACTGGGATAGTCAGAGTGTGAAAGGCTTAGAGGGTGCGGAATTCTTAAAGTGCATCCAGGAGAGCTTTTAGAGCCAGCATGTAGAAAGTCCTACAAGAGAGGAGGCGGTACTGGACCTAATTCTAGGGAATGTAGCCAGGCAAGTGGTAGAAGTGTTAGTAGGAGAGCATTTTGGTGACAATGACCATAATTCAGTGAGATTTAAGGTAGTCATGGAAAAGGACAAAGATGGACCAGAAATAAAGGTTCTAAATTGGGGGAAGGCCGATTTTAATATGATAAGGCAGGATCTGGCCAAAATGGACTGGGATCAGCTACTTGTAGGAAAATCCACATCAGAGCAGTGGGAGTCTTTCAGAAAGGAAATAGAGAGAGTACAATGCCAACATGTTCCCGTAAAGGTCAAGGGTGGGACCAACAAGTCCAGGGAACCCTGGATGTCAAGGGATATACGAGAATGGATTAGGAAAAAAAGGGAGGCTTTTGGCAGATACAAAGGACTAAAAACAGTGGAAGCCCTAGAGGAGTATAGAAAGTGCAGGGGGGTACTTAAAAAGAAATTAGGAGAGCGAAGAGGGGCCATGAAAAAACACTGGCGGGCAAAATAAAGGAAAATCCCAAGGTGTTTTATAAGTATATTAAGGGCAAGAGGATAACCAGGGAAAGAGTAGGGTCCATTAGGGACCAAAGTGGCAATCTGTGTGTAGAGCCAGAAGATGTAGGTGAGGTTTTAAATGAATATTTTGCATCTGTGTTCACGATGGAGAAGGACGATGTAGGCATAGAAATCAGGCAGGGAGATTGTGATATACTTGAAAAAATTAGTATTGAGAGGGAGGAGGTACTAGCGGTTTTAGCGAGCATAAAAGTGGATAAATCCCCAGGCCCAGACGAGATGTATCCCAGGCTGCTGTGTGAGACAAGGGAGGAGATTGCTCTGACACAAATTTTCAGAACCTCTCTGGCCACAGGGGAGGTGCCAGAGGACTGAAGAACAGCTAACGTAGTACCATTATTCAAGAAGGGTAGTAGGGATGAACCAGGGAATTACAGGCCAGTGAGCCTAACATCAGTGGTAGGGAAATTATTGGAAAAAATTCTGAGGGACAGAATTAGTCTCCACTTGGAGAGGCAAGGATTAATCAAGAATAGTCAGCATGGCTTTGTCAGTGGGAGATCATGTCTAACCAATTTGATTGAATTTTTCGAGGGGGTGACTAGGTGTGTGGATGAGGGTAGTGCAGTTGATGTGGTCTACATGGACTTCAGTAAGGCTTTTGACAAAGTCCCGCATGGGAGACTGGTCAAGAAGGTAAGAGCCCATGGGATCCAGGGCAACTTGGCACATTGGATCCAAAATTGGCTTAGTGGCAGGAGGCAGAGGGTGATGGTCGAAGGTTGTTTTTGTGACTGGAAGCCTGTGTCCAGTGGTGTACCGCAGGGATCGGTGCTGGGTCCTTTGCTGTTTGTAGTGTACATTAATGATTTAGATATGAATGTAGGAGGTATGATCAGTAAGTTCGCAGATGACACGAAAATTGGTGGGGTGGTAAATAGCGAGGAAGGAAACCTCAGGCTACAGGACGATATAGACGGGTTGGTCAGATGGGCAGAACAGTGGCAAATGGAATTTAACCCTGAAAAGTGTGAGGTGATGCATTTTGGGAGGACTAACAAGGCAAGGGAATACACAATGAATGGTAGGACCTTAGGAAGGACAGAGGATCAGAGGGACCTTGGTGTGCATGTACATAGATCCCTGAAGGCAGCAGGACAGGTAGATAAGGTGGTTAAAAAGGCATATGGGATACTTGCCTTCATTAGCCGAGGCATAGAATATAAGAGCAGGGAGGTTATGATGGAGCTGTACAAAACGCTAGTTAGGCCACAGCTGGAATACTGTGTGCAGTTCTGGTCGCCACACTATAGGAAGGATGTGATTGCATTGGAGAGGGTGCAGAGGAGATTCACCAGGATGTTACCTGGGCTGCAGCGCTTCAGCTATGAAGAGAGACTGGACAGGCTGGGGTTGTTTTCCTTAGAGCAGAGAAGGCTGAGGGGGGACCTGATTGAGGTGTACAAAATTATGAGGGGCATAGATAGGGTAGATAGAAAGGAACTTTTCCCCTTAGTAGAGGGGTCAATAGCCAGGGGGCATAGCTTCAAGGTAAGGGGCAGGAGGTTTAGAGGGGATTTGAGGAAAATCTTTTTCACCTAGAGGGTGGTTGGAATCTGGAACTCACTGCCTGAAAGGGTTGTGGAGGCAGGAACCCTCACAACATTCAAGAAGCATTTAGATGAGCACTTGAAATGCCATAGCATACAAGGCTACGGACCAAGTGCTGGAAAATGGGATTAGAATAGACAGGGCTTGATGGCCGGCACGGACACAATGGGCTGAAGGGCCTCTTCCTGTGCTGTATAACTCTATGGGGTAAAAATTAGGTCGCGCCCCATTTGGGGCGCAAATATCGTCTGGACGCAAATATTAGTGCCTGGCGCTAATTATCGGCACTGACTGGAAACTTCACTTTTACCGCCCCGGGAGGTGAGTGGAGCGCTAAATCAGGCGCTGCACACCTGTCTTAAGGCGCAAAGGCCAAGGAGTGAGGCGCTAACTCAGAGCGCTGGCGAAGCTCATGTAATGTCAGTCAGCAATGGAACACACACACAATGGCACGGGCCAGTTCTTAAAGGGGATGGTTAATCTTGCTTTCCATCCACATCCTGTTCATTGCAGCCTTGAATCTCGGCCTGGAGAGACTTGCACATCAAATGTGCTGGAAAGAACAATGGAGAGTACCAGGCAAAGAGCTCAGAGTGCAGCTCCCACAGTCTCTGCTAAATCGATACAAGGAATGGCAAATCAAAATGAACCTGCAAAGTGCTGCTCAGTACCCAAAACTCCTTCACACAACGTTGAATCTCTCCAGAAGTCTCTCCCTCTCTCTCTCAGAATGCGTAGTTCAAAAATGCCACCAACAATAAAAGACAGGAAGAGGCCCCCTTTAAATAGCGCCCCCCCCAGCCCCACAGCGATTGATAGCGTTCCAGTCTTCTGGTCGTTGCTAGCGTCAGGCGGTAAGGCAGGGGGCGCCACTCAATTTCCGCTCCGGGGTGCCACAAGGGCGTTGCACCATGGAATGACGTCACAATCTGCGCGCGCAGGTGGTCGCAGCGGTAAAGTTTAGCGCCGCCGCACAATGTCTAGTTAAGTTCCCGAGCGGCGCAAACATCGCTGCACCCGGGCGTTAGCGGCTTTGCGCCCCATTAGCGCCCTCTTAAGGCGCTAACGGGAGGCGCAACCAACTGAATTTTTACCCCTATGACTCTAAGATAAGGGAGTAAAGGGTTATGGGGAGCGGGCAGGGAAGTGGCTTTGAGCCCAAGATCAGCCATGATCTTATTGAATGGTGGAGCAGGCTCGAGGGGCCAAGTGGCCTATTACTGCTCCTATTTCTTATGTTCTTATGTAACCAGATGACACATATTGAAGGTGATTGGCAAAAGAACCAGAGGGGAGATGAGGAGAATTTTTTTACGCAGCGAGTTGTTGTGATCTGGAATGCGCTGCCTGAAAGGGCGGTGGAAGCAGATTCAATAGTAACTTTCAAAAGTGAATTGGATAAATACTTACAAAGGAAACATTTTCAGGGCTGTGGGGAAAGAACAGGGGGAGTGGGACTAATTGGAGAGCTCGTTCAAAGAGCCGGCACAGGCACGATGGGCCGAATGGCCTCCTCCTCTGCTGTATCATTCTCTGATTCTCGGTATGAATTAGAAAATAGGTGAGCGTTCAGCAGTTGTGACACATTGGACGGGAATGTTTTTAACTGTCACGGGTTGTACCGTGTGACCGGGGCCCAGAATTTCCTGGATTGCACTTATGCAGAAACTTAGGCAAGCTGACTTTGTTTGTACGGGTCCAGAGTTACGTACATGAGCAGACAGAGGGCTTTGGCAGACTGATCTCAGAAGCGGCTTCACTGATCGTGGAGATTCACCCGTGTTTCAGCCTAAAGCGCCGTAAACTGGTTCGGAGCGAACAACCACGGCTGCACCAATCTTACACCGCGGCTGCACCACTCTTACACCGCGGCTGCACCACTCTTACACCGCGGCTGCACCACTCTTACACCGCGGCTGCACCACTCTTACACCGCGGCTGCACCACTCTTACACCGCGGCTGCACCACTCTTACACCGCGGCGGCACCACTCTTACACCGCGGCGGCACCACTCTTACACCGCGGCTGCACCACTCTTACACCGCGGCTGCGCCGAACAGTTCCAGGAAATTCCAGGCCCAGGGATCGCAATGTTGTCAAACTCTTCACCAGCGCAAAAAAAAATGCAAACCAACAACGATACACTGAAATCAATTTAAAAGCGTGAAAGCATTATTTGAAAATTCTGAAAAATTATGTAAAGAAATTAAAGCAAAATAATCTTCGCCAAACCCACACGCCCAGAGCCCCAATGCCATGAATCTCCATTAACTGCAACCAACACTCAACAGCCATATTCTTCCTGGATGGCTGAATATAAGGTAGTTATTCAATGCCTTGAAACCTTGCATCATACAGGAGAAATTCCGATGACTGGGGCTGTGTGGACATCAACAAAAATAACCACGTTGCTTTAAACTGTCAGCCGTGGCTCAGTGGGCAGCACACTCGCCTCTGAGGCAGAAGGTTGTGGGTTCAATCCCACTCCAGAGACTTAAGCATACAAGTCTAGACTGACACTCCATGTAGTACTGAGGGAGTGCTGCACTGTCGGAGGGACAGTACTGAGGGAGCGCTGCACTATCGGAGGGACAGTACTGAGGGAGCGCCGCACTGTCAGAGGGGCAGTACTGAGGGAGCGCCGCACTGTCGGAGGGGCAGTACTGAGGGAGCGCCGCACTGTCGGAGGGACAGTACTGAGGGAGCGCCGCACTGTCGGAGGGGCAGTACTGAGGGAGCGCCGCACTGTCGGAGGGGCAGTACTGAGGGAGCGCCGCACTGTCGGAGGGGCAGTACTGAGGGAACGCCGCACTGTCGGAGGGGCAGTACTGAGGGAGTGCCGCACTGTCGGAGGGGCAGTACTGAGGGAGTGCTGCACTGTCGGAGGGGTAGCACTGCGGGAACGCCGCACTGTCGGAGGGGCAGTACTGAGGGAGCGCCGCACTGTCGGAGGGGCAGTACCGAGGGAGCGCCACACTGTCGGAGGGGTAGTACTGAGGGAGCGCCGCACTGTCGGAGGGGCAGTACTGAGGGAGTGCCTCACTGTCGGAGGGGCAGTACTGAGTGAGCGCCGCACTGTCGGAGGGGCAGTACTGAGGGAGTGCCGCACTATCGGAGGGGCAGTACTGAGGGAGTGTCGGAGGGGCAGTACTGAGGGAGCGCTACACTGTCAGAGGGGCAGTAAGAGGCCTCCCCAGCAGACGAAGGCAGCGTGGCTGTAGGTAACGAGGCTGTTAGTGGTGGATCGCACCTGGGCGCAATGCTGGAAGAGGTTCAATGATCTAGTAAGATCAGGAAGAGTGAGTATTAAGCCACACTTACCTTGATGCTGTTGTGCCTGTCATCACATCCCCACCACTCTACATTGGCACCCCTACTCCTGCACAACGTTACTCACCCCAACATCCCTTGGACCTTCATCCATCCCTCTCTCTCTATTTACATTATCAGGTCACCATCTTACTATGCAGCCCTCACACTCAGACACAAAAGGAGACAACTTGGTATTGCCAACCCACTCCATCAAAGTCTCTCTGTAAAGCTCTATTCCATCACTCTCACTGAACCTTCTCTTCTTTCCCTCCTTGCAGGAAAAGATAGCCCACAAGGAGAGGGAGAGAACGGGAGGAGGGCCTCCACAAACCATGTCATATCTGACGAGTGCAGAGGAGGCAGCGCTGGAGATTGCTGGAGTGGTGGACGTTCTGGATGTGGGGAACGGAGAGAGGGGCTCAGTAGAAGAAGCTGGTGACAGAATGAATTTCCATACAATTGCATGCCTTTCATCATTGCCTCATATGGGGTGTGATGTCAAGACAAGATGAATGCTCATCATGTGGATAATGGTATGTGTCTGCAGTAGACATCCTGTATATCTAACTGATGTCTTCACTCTCCCACAGGTCCATCAAGAGCCCCCCCCCCGCCCCCCCAATGTCCAGGAGCAACAGCAAGAAGACTCCTCAGAGGAGCCCCCTGCCTCTGAGGGTGCAGCATCACCTCAGACAACGCAACCCAGCACCAGCGCAGAGTCGCACTCCTCGGTGGGTATGTCGCGAGATAGAGTAGTGTTGTCACCTGGTGTCTCACAGATCACAACTGAGCAGCAGCAGATGGTGGAGACATTGACAGCAGTGGAGACTCCTTGTCGGAGGGTGCAGGACTCTCCTAGCTCTGCTCAGCTGCATGCAGACGCTGAGCCTCGGGCCATCCAGGAAGAGGGCGATCCTGGAGCTGCAGGAACAAGTGCAGGAGGCTCTGACTGGTTTTGCGACCGCGGTGACTGAGTGTGCAGAGAATGGAGGAGTCCATCTCCAACATGAGCAACACCGTGGCGCACTCACTGGCGACTGTAGCTCCCTCCATGGATAGGATGGCCACCTGCATGGAAGAGGCACGGCGCCAGTCGCAGGAGAACATGGTTTCTCTTCAAAATAGATGCTCATCTATGGAGGAGAGATGGGGAAAAATTGTGGAGAGAAACCAGAGGCTCATAGATGTCCTTTGTAGGAGTGATGTCAGTATAGAGGTGGGCCCTCATGGCCCCACTGATGTGCAGCAAGGTGCTCTCCAGCTACTTGCTAGCAGGGAAGTGCGGGTGGCCCATGAGAGGGATGATGGTGAGAGGGGACATGGAAGTGGGGGCTCTGCTGCAAGCACTCTCACTTTCACCCCCTTGCCAACCCCTCGGTCAGAGCCCCAGTTGCCTCCCCGGACAGTGATGGCCGAGTCTGCCCCTGCACAGCTGCAGGAGGAGCAGACTTTGGGGGGGCCATCACCATCTCCACAACCCAGAGGACGACCGCCAAAGGCATCTCGGCAGGCGCAGCAGGGAGGTGAGATGGCTGCCTCTACCTCTGCTGAAGCCACAGGGGTAGCACGACATAGAAGCACCTGGAAAAGAAAGATCCCACACAAACAGTCACTCAGGTGTCTTTTTCATTATCAATGTAATGTTTAGATTATATTAAGTCTTTTTAATAAATCATGAATTTCTGACACTTTGACGTCTTTGCCGAATGTGTGTGATGTAATGGAAGTGGCAGAGTGAAGGGTCAGGGCTCATTTCACACCCAGCAATGGTAGTGAGAGTCAAAACAAGGGATGAATCATTGTTTGATTGCTGCATGGTGTTGGTGTCGGGTGATGCAAACCTGCGAACGTGGGTGGCAGCCACATGTCGGTGCTGGGTCCTCTGCTGTTTGTGATTTTTATCAATGACTTGGAGGAGGGGACTGAAGGGTGGATCAGTAAATTTGCTGATGACACCAAGATTGGTGGAGTAGTGGATGAGGTGGAGGGCTGTTGTAGGCTGCAAAGAGACATTGATAGGATGCAGAGCTGGGCCGAAAAATGGCAGATGGAATTTAACCCTGATAAGTGCGAGGTGATTCATTTTGGTAGGGCAAATTTGAATAAGGATTACAGGGTCAACGGCAGGGTTCTGAGGAACGTGGAGGAACAGAGGGATCTGGGGGTTCATATCCACAGATCTCTGAAGGTTGCCACTCAAGTGGATAGAGCAGTAAAGAAGGCCTATAGTGTGTTAGCGTTTATTAACAAGGGGTTTGAGTTTAAGAACCGTGAGGTTATGCTGCAACTGTACAGGACCTTGGTGAGACCACATTTGGAATATTGTGTGCAGTTCTGGTCACCTCACTATGGGAAGGACGTGGAAGCATTGGAAAGAGTGCAAAGGAGATTTACCAGGATGCTGCCTGGTTTGGGGGGGAGGTCTTATGAGGAAAGATTGAGGGAGCTAGGGCTTTTCTCTTTAGAGCGGAGGAGGATGAGAGGCGACTTAATAGAGGTTTATAAGATGATGAGGGGGATAGATAGAGTGGATGTTCAGAGACTATTTCCTCGGGTGGATGTAGCTGTTACAAGGGGGCATAACTATAAGGTGCATGGGGGGAGATATAGAAGGGATGTCCGAGGTAGATTCTTTACTCAGAGAGTGGTTGGGGTGTGGAATGGACTGCCTGCTGTGATAGTGGAGTCGGACACTTTAGGAACTTTCAAGCGGTTATTGGATAAGCACATGGAACACACCAGAATGATAGGGAGTGGGATAGCTTGATCTTGGTTTCGGACAATGCTCGGCACAACATCGAGGGCCGAAGGGCCTGTACTGTGCTGTACTGTTCTATGTTCTATGTTCTATGTATGAGCTGCATGAAGTTATTGCAATCTGCCATTGATAAGGGTATCCCTGGCGTGACGGGCAGCAACGTGCTCGCGTACTGGTCGCAATGGGACCGCCGGCTCGTCCAGGTGTTCCTCATCCTCATCACCAACCTGATGGTGACTCTCCTCGTCCTCCGATGAGGCTGTGCGCTCAGCGCCGTGTTCCTCATCCAGTGCTAATCCTCGCTGCTGTGCTGTGGTGTGCAGGGCGCAGTAGACCACGACCATTCGGGAGACCCTGGCTGGTGCATACTGAAGGGCTCCTCCAGATCTGTCGAGGCATCTGAAGCGCATTTTGAGCAAGCCTGTGGTCTGCTCGATGACACTTCTCGTGGAGATGTGGCTTTGATTATGACGTCGCTCAGGCTCATTTGTTGGCCTCCTCAAAGGTGTCATGAGCCACGTCTTCAGGGGATAGGCCTTGTCTCCAAGCTGCCAGCCGCCAAGACTGTTTGGCGGTGCGAAGAGCTGAGGGGCGGTGGAATGGCGCAGGATGTACGGGTCATGGCAGCTGCCAGGAAACTTGGAGCACACGTGGATGATAACCTTCCGATGGTTGCAGACCAGCTGAACGTTGAGGGAGTGGAAGCCCTTGTGGTTAACAAATGCTATTGGGTTGTGATGGGGTCCCCGGATGGCCACATGTGTGTAGTCAATGACTCCCTGCACCCGTGGGAAGCCAGCTGGAGTGGCAAAGCCAAGCACCCGCTCATTGACACCGGCTTCATCAGTGCCAACTTGTTAAAGAGAGCATCGGTGACCTGTGTGATGCATCTGTGGGCGGCCGACTGCGAGATGCCGCAAAGGTCTGCTGCTGATGCCTGGAAGAAGCCTGAGGCGAAGAAGTTGAGGGCGAGGGTGAGTTTGACAGCCACTGGTAAGGGGTGTCCAGAGTAAGAATAAAGATGTCTTACTGCAATTATATGGGGCCGTGGTGAGACCACACCTGGAGTATTGTGTACAGTTTTGTTCTCCTTACCTAAGGAAGGATATACTTGCCATAGAGGGAGTGCAATGAAGGTTCACCAGACTGATTCCTGGGATGGGGGGATTGTCCTATGAGGAGAGATTGAGTAGACTAGGCCTATATTCTCTAGAGTTTAGAAGAATGAGAGGTGATCTCATTGAAACATACAAAATTCTTACAGGGCTTGACAGGGTAGATGCAGGGAGGATGTTTCCACTGGCTGGAGAGTCTAGAACCAGGGGTCACAGTCTCAGAATAAGGGGTCGGCCATTTAGGACTGAGATGAGGAGAAATTTCTTCACTCAGAGGGTGGTGAATCTTTGGAATTCTCTACCCCAGAGGGCTGTGGAGGCTCAGTCATTGAGTATATTCAAGACAGAGATCGATAGATTTTTGGATATTAAGGGAATCAAGGGATATGGGGATAGTGCAGGAAAGTGGAGATGAGGTAGAGGATCAGCCATGATCTTACTGAATGGCGGAGCAGGCTCGAGGGGCCGAATGGCCTATTCCTGCTCCTAATTCATATGTTCTTATGTTCTTCCTCTGGGCTGCAGGTCTTTCTCCAGCAAAGCGCAAATGTCGGTGATGACCTGGCACGATCGCCTGAGCCTCTTCAGCACTGCTGCTCCGTCATGTTGAGGAAGCTCATCCTCTGCCTGTATGCCCTGTTTTGGGGGTATGGCCTCCGGCGCAGGGCAGCCCTGCGCTGATGCCCTCTGCCCTGTGCAGCATCAGGTGGTTGAGGAGAAGGTTGGCGCTCTTGTTGTTGCTGCTGCTCTGGTGTGGCTGGTTCTGCTGCTGCTGCGGCTGATCGTCATCAGATTCTGAGGACCAAGGTGAGAGAGCATAAATCGTGCCCATTCTGATGTTTACTTTGGCAGGTGGAGTTGAGATGACAGAAGCAATCTATCAAGGGTGAGATATGATGTTCCAAGGAGGTGACAGTGAATAGAGAGTTTACTGCAAACACTTCCCAACTGAATAAAGCTGAAAAGTCTCTTCCAAGTAGTGAAGGCTCAAGCTTCTGAGATTGGAGAGTGAATGGCTATGAAGTGGTAGCTATTATACCACTTTTGCAGCTGTTCAAAGCAATGGAGAGTTGTTTAAAACCCGACACACTTACCTGGCGTGATCCCCGAGCGACAGGAACCTCGTGGAAAACTTGGGAAAATGGTTAGTACCTGGTAAAATACTGATTCAATTGCTTTAAACACCCTCTCAACTATCTGAATTGCCTGACCCACCGCTGAGTGCCGTGTCTGCGAGGCGCGGCCAGAGCCGACACTAGGGAAACTCACAAGGAGGCGGGTTCAGAGCGGGATACCGCCCCGCTGTCAATCTGTTTGATTTTGACAGCGGACCCGCCCTCTGAGCGCCGGCAAAATTCAGCCCTCTGTGTGTCGAAGTGTTTCCTAATTTCACTCATGAAAAGTCTGGCTCTAATTTTTAGACTATGCCCCCTAGTCCTAGGATCCCTAGAATAGATATGGGGAAAGAGCGGGGGAGTGGGACTAACTGGATTGCTCTTCAAAAGAGCCGGCGCAGACTTGATGGGCTGAATGGCCTCTTTCTGTTCTGTACTATTCTATGATTCTATGATTCTCCCCAGTGTCCTGGCCAATATTTATCCCTCAAACAACATCTCTAAAAAAACCAGATGATCTGGTCATTATCACATTGCTGTTTGTGGGAGCTTGCTGTGCACAAATTGGCTGCCACGTTTCCCACATTACAACAGTGACTACACTTCAAAAAGTACTTCATTTGCTGTGAAGCGCTTTGGGACGTCCTGAGGTTGTGATAAACGCTGTTTCTGTCTTTCCAGCATTAATTGCTGTCTGAAGGTAGACTCGGTTGGATGCCAATCCTTTGCCCATCGGTTGTCACACTTTGCTCGAAGGAAGGAACATATTGCATCCGCATCCCACACAGTTGACATTTCCTCGGGAAATTCTACAAATTGTAAAATTCTGTTTTCCATCATGCTGGCAGAGCACGGATGAGAATCATCCGAGGGATTCTGGCTGAGCAACAATATTTCTGATATATTTTTTGTTAATATTAAAGCAAATGACATGAATTGAATGTAACTGTACAAGGCGAGATGTCACTTACCTCTTCCTGAACATGGCAATTTAGAATTGCCGCGACATTTTCTAGTACTCTCCTCAGCTGAAATGGGACATGACTCTGGATGCTCGCACATCCGGCCGGTCCATCCTTCCTTGCAGTCACATCTTCCACAGTTGCATTGCCCAAGACCTTTAGTTTCAATCCAAAAGTCAGATATTAGAGTTAATTTTCCCCATCCAAATCAAGATCCTACACTAATCATTGAAAATGTGAAGTTATCCACTTTGGTAGGAAGAATAGAAAAGAAAAATATTATTTAAATGGAGAGAGATTACAAAATGCTGAGGTACAGAGGGATCTGGGGGTCCTCGTACATGAATCACAAAAAGTTAGCATGCAGGTACAGCAAGTAATTAGGAAGGCAAATGGAATGTTGGCCTTTATTTCAAGGGGGTTGGAGTATAAAAGTAGGGAAGTCCTGCTACAACTGTACAGGGCGCTGCTGAGACCACACCTTGAGTACTGCGTACAGTTTTGGTCTCCTTATTTAAGGAAGGATATACTTGCATTGGAGGCAGTTCAGAGAAGGTTCACGAATTGATTCCGGAGATGAAGGGGTTGTCTTATGAGGAAAGGTTGAGCAGGTTGGGCCTACACTTATTGGAGTTTAGAAGAATGACAGGTGATCTTATTGAAACGTATAAGATTCTGATGGGGTTGGACAGGGTAGATGCTGAGAGGATGTTTCCCCTCGTCAGGGTATCTAGAACGAGGGGGCATAGTCTCAGAATAAGGAGTCGCCCATTTAAAATGGATATGAGGAGGAATTTCTTCTCTCTGAGGGTCGTGAATCTTTGGAATTCTTTACCCCAGAGAGCTGTGGAGGCTGGGTCATTGAATATATTCAAGGCGGAGATAGACAGATTTTTGAGCAACAGGGGAGTCGAGGGTTATGGGGAGCGGGCAGGAAAGTGGAGTTGAGGCCAAAATCGGATCAGCCATGATCTCATTGAATGGCGGAGCAGGTTCGAGGGGCCGAATGGCCGACTCCTGCTCCTATTTCTTATGTTCTTATCTTATGTTATTGTTCTTTATCCCTGATAAATTCTGGCCTCTTGCACCTTTTTAACGCAGTAAAACGTCCCAAGGCGTTTCACAGGAGCGATTATCAATCAAAGTTTGACACCGAGACACATGTGGAGATGTTTGGGCAGATGCTTGGTCAAAGAGGTAGGCTTTAAGGAGCTTCTGAAAGGAGGAGAGCGAGGTGGCGAGGCGGAGAGGTTTAGGGAGGGAATTCCAGAGCTTAGGGCCCAGGCAGCTGAAGGCACGGCCGCCAATGGTGGAGCAATTAAAATCGGGGATGCTCAAGGGAACACAAAAACATAAGAATTAGGAGCAGGAGTCGGCCATTCGGCCCCTCGAGCCTGCTCAGCCATTCAATAAGATCCTGGCTGATCATCGACCTCAACTCCACTTTCCCGCCCGATCCCCATATCCCTTCATTCCTCTAGAGTCCAAAAATCTATCGATCTCAGTCTTGAATATACTCAAAGACTCAGCATTCACAGCCCTCTGGGGTAGAGAATTCCAAAGATTCACAACCCTCTGAGTGAAGAAATTCCTCCTCATCTCAGACTTAAATGGCCGACCCCTTATCCTGAGACTATGACCCCTGGTTCTAGACTCTCCAGCCGGGGGAAACAACCTCTCAGCATCTACCCTGTCAATCCCCCTCAGAATCCTGTATGTTTCAATGAGATCACCTCTCATTCTTCTAAACTCCAGAGAGTACAGGCCTAATCTACTCAATCTCTCCTCATAGGACAACCCTCTCATCCCAGGAATCAACCCAGTGAATCTTCGTTGCACTGGCTCTAAGGCAAGTACATCCTTCCTCAGACTTGGTGCGAGTTAGGACACGGGCAGCCGGGTTTTGAATGACCTCAAGTTTACGGAGGGTAGAATGTGGGAGGCCAGCCAGGAGTGCGTTGGAATAGTCGAGTCTAGAGGTAACAAAGGCACGGATGAGGGTTTCAGCAGCGGATGAGCTGAGGCAGGGGCGGAGACGGGCGATGTTACAGAGGCGGAAGTAGGTGGAAACAGAAAGATATTTTGCATCCATCCTTTTCTAACACAATAGTCCTTCCTCTAACCACTCTGGTCTACCATCCCCAATAAAAACTGTCAGGAAGCACGCACCGGGAAAGCCCTGCCGGGTTTAGCAGGAGCAGCAGCAGCGAATTACTTCCCTCCTCCTGTTCTCCTCGGAGTCACGGTGTGATTCCGATCTGACTCACAGTTTGATCAACTATGGCCTTGGCAGAGAACAAAAATAACTATTCGCTCTACCAGGCTTCGAAAATTCAGGATTAAGAGTGCTGCGTCTCTCTTAAATGCTACATAGTGGAGCCCCGTGGGTGATCAGTGTTCACTGACTTTCATCGCAGGATTGTTACAAAACCCTCGACTTAAATAAAAATCTGAGACATAAAAAACAATTGGAATCGTTTTGCAAAGGCCAACCGTGTCTGTGAATTGATCACGATCAAATTAATTTTACGATTGATTAGATTTCTAATTTGATGAAGACAGATTCGCTGGGAATAGGCTGGATGAGCTGATAGGCTCCCCAGGGCAATGCAATCCTCGCTCAGAGTTTTGGCTGTTCCCAAGCCCGGGGGGTAATATCATTTCACAGGCCAGGCAATGGAAACTCTTCTACTCTATCCTCAGGAGACAAATACAAAACGCCAAAATATCAAAAAAATGTTATCCGAGCTCACTGGTGTGAATAAAAGCCATGGCTTCAAATATAGCGACAGCATGAGTAAGAGTCATTGCAATTGGAACATTCCTTCGCAAAGCTAAAGCCCCTAAGGAGTACGGGTGGAGCATGATTTTGAGAGGAATGTGACTAATACTGGGCCACGCAATACAGAATGTGAGAACCTAAATCGAGTTAATTCCTGCTAAGTAGACTAAAAGATTATTTTCCTCTTCACGGCGCATGGAGTGGGGGCGGGGGGGGGGGGGGATCAGCACTTCCCAGGCTGTGAAGAGGAAAAGAGGTCAGAGACCTGCTTTGTCAGATCTCTGCACCACCACCCCCCCACTCCCCCACCGCACCTGCCTCACCTCACCGGCCCCTGCCTTGCCCTGGCATTTCCTGGGGCTTCCCCAATGAGCATAATTGAGCCAGTGCCTGTAATAGGCACTGCTCGGTGTTCCTAAATTAATGAGGATGGAGAGGAGGCATTTCATAGAATTCCATTGAATTTACAGCACAGAAACAGGCCATTCGGCCCAACTGGTCCGTGCCGGTGTTTCTGCTCCACACGAGCCTCCTCCCACCCCTCTTCATCTCACCCTGTCAGCATATCCTTCTATTCCTTTCTCCCTCGTGTTTATCCAGCTTCCCCTTAAATGTATCTATACTATTCGCTTCAACCACTCCCTGTGGTAGCGAGTTCCACATTCTCTCCACTCTCTGGGTGAAGAAGTTTCTCCTGAATCCCCTATTGGATTTATTAGTGACTATCTTACATTTATGGCCCCTAGTTTTGGTCTCTCCCACAAGTGGAAACACCTTCTCTACATCTACCCTATCGAACCCTATCATAATTTTAAAGACCTCTATCAGGTCACCCCTCTGTCTTCTCTTTTCTAGCAAAAAAAATCCCAGCCTGTTCAATCTTTCCTGATAAGGATATCCTCTCAGTTCTGGTAGCATCCCAGTCAATCTTTTTTTGCACCTTCTCCAGTGCCTCTATCTCCTTTTCATAATATGGTGACCAGAACTGTGCAGAGTGCTCCAAGTGTGGACTTCTGGCCTCCCGTTTTCTATGCTCCTTGGGCAGTCCAGCATAGGTCCCTGAAGGTTTTTTGCCACCGGGTCCTACCCCCTAGATCCCTCTGGACTGGAGAGCTTGCAGGGTTTCTGGGGTCGGGCTGAAGATTAAGCTGCCAAGTTTTTTTTATTCCTCTTCCCCACAAAAGTTGAGTTGAAATTTTTATGACTCTCATGACATTCATGATAATTAGCAATCTTGTTGTGCGAGGCCCCTTGGGGCGGAGCGATCATAATATGATCGAATTCTTCATTAAGATGGAGAGTGAAGTATTTGACTCAGAGACTAGGGTCCTGAATTTAAATAAAGGAAACTACGATGGTATGAGGCGCGAATTGGGTAGGATTGATTGGGGAATGTTACTCAAAGGGTTGACGGTGGATAGGCAATGGCAAACATTTAAAGATCGCATGGATGAACTACAGAATTTGTTCATCCCTGTTTGGCATAAAAATAAAACAAAAAATGTGAATCAACCGTGGCTAACAAGGGAAATTAGGGATAGCATAAGATCCAAGGAGAGGACATATAAATTGGCCAGAAAAAGCAGCAAACCTGAGGATTGGGAGCAGTTTAGGATTCAGCAAAGGAGGACAAAGGGATTAATTAAGAGGGGGAAAATAGAGTATGAGAGTAAGCTTTCAGGGAACATAAAAACTGACTGTAAAAGTTTCTATAGATATGTGAAGAGAAAAAGATTGGTGAAGTCAAGCGTAGGTCCCTTGCAGTCAGAATCAGGGGAATTTATAATAGGGAACAAAGAAATGGCAGACAAATTAAATACATACTTTGGTTCTGTCTTCACAAAGGAGGACACAAATAACCTCCCAGAGATGTCGGGGAACATAGGGTCTAATGAGAGGGAGGAACTGAAAGAAATCAGTATTTGTAGGGAAATGGTGCCAATAAATCCCCAGGGTCTGATAATCTACATCCTAGGGTACTTAAGGAAGTGGCCCTAGAAATAGTAGATGCATTGCTGGTCATCTTCCAAAATTCTATAGACTCTGGAACAGTTCCCATGGATTGGAGGGTAGCTAATGTTACCCCACTATTCAAAAAAGGTGGTAGAGAGAAAACGGGGAATTATAGACCGGTAAGCCTGATATCGGTAGTGGGGAAAATGCTAGAGTCCATTATAAAAGATGTAATAGCAGAGCACTTGGAAAACAGTGACAGGATCGGTCAAAGTCAACATGGATTTACAAAAGGTAAATCGTGCTTGACTAATCTACTGGAATTTTTTGAGGATGTAACTGGTAGAATAGATAAGGGAGAACCAGTGGATGTGGTGTATTTGGACTATCAGAAGGCTTTCGATAAGGTCCCGCATAAGAGATTAGCGTGTAAAGTTAAGGCACATGGGATTGGGGGCAGGGTACTGACTTGGATAGAGAACTGGTTGGCAGACAGGAAGCAAAGAGTTGGAATAAACGGGTCTTTTTCCGAGTGGCAGGCAGTGACTAGTGGGGTACCGCAGGGATCGGTCCTGGGACCCCAGCTATTCACAATATATATTAATGATCTAGACGAGGGAACTAGATGTAATATCTCCAAGTTTGCAGATGACACAAAGCTGGGTGGGCGTGTGTGCTGTGAGGAGGATGCCGAGAAACTCCAGTATGATTTGGATAGGTTGGGTGATTGGGCAGATGCATGGCAAATGCAGTACAATGTGGATAAATGCGAGGTTATCCACTTTGGTGGCAAAAACAGGAAGGCAGATTATTATCTGTACGGCAATAGATTGGGAAAAGGGGAAGTGCAACGAGACCTGGGTGTCCTTGTGCACCAGTCGCTGAAGGTAAGCATGCAGGTGCAGCAGGCGGTTAAGAAGGCAAATGGTATGTTGGCCTTCGTAGCGAGAGGGTTCGAGTACAGGAACAAGGATGTCTTGCTGCAGTTGTACAGAGCCTTGGTGAGACCACATCTTGAGTATTGTGTGCAGTTTTGGTCGCCTTATCTGAGGAAGGATGTTCTTGCCATGGAGGGAGTGCAGCGAAGATTCACCAGACTGATACCTGGGATGGCAGGAATGACGTATGAGGAGAGATTGGGTCGATTGGGCTTATATTCGCTGGAGTTTAGAAGAATGAGAGGGGATCTCATTGAAACTTATAAAATTCTAACAGGACTAGACAGACTAGATGCAGGAAGGATGTTCCCGATGGCCGGGGAGTCCAGAACCAGGGGTCACAGTCTAAGGATAAGGGGTAAGCCATTTAGGACAGAGATGAGGAGGAATTTCTTCACCCAGAGAGTGGTGAACCTGTGGAATTCTCTACCACAGAAGGCAGTTGAGGCCAACTCATTAAATATATTCAAGAAGGAGTTAGATATATTTCTTAAGGCTAAAGGGATCAAGGGATATGGGGAGAAGGCAGGGACAGGGTACTGAATTTGGATGATCAGCCATGATCTCATTGAATGGCGGAGCAGGCTCGAGGGGCCGAATGGCCGACTCCTGCTCCTATCTTCTATGATTCTATGATTCTATAAAAGGGTTAAATTATGAGGACAGGTTGCATCGACTAGGCTTGTATTCCCTTGAGTATAGAAGATTAAGGGGTGATCTAATTGAGGTGTTTTAGATGATTAAAGGATTTGATGGGGTAGAGAGAGAGAAACTATTTCCTCTGTTGGGGGAGTCCAGAACAAGGGGGCATAACCTTAAAATTAGAGCCAGGCCGTTCAGGGGTGATGTCAGGAAGCACTTCTTCACACAAAGGGTGGTGGAAATCTGGAACTCTCCCCCAAAAAGCTGTTGAGGCTGGGGGTCAACTGAAAATTTCTCAACTGAGATCGATAGATTTTTGTTGGGTAAGGGTATTAAGGGATACGGAACCAAGGTGGGTAGATGGAGTTAAGATACAGATCAGCCACGATCTGATTGAATGGCGGAACAGGCTCGAGGGGCTGAATGGCCTCCTCCTGTTCTGAAGTTCCGAACTGAGTGCTTCTCTCCAGAAGCTGCGTCTGAAATTCTTGTGTGACCTACAAACGGCCAGTGGGGAATATAAACCACAGGCAGCGACTTCTTCTGTGGCAGTCCGGAGGTACACTGTGTCTATCAGGTGCCCAGAGGACGTTCAATCGAAGAAAATCTATACTGTACGAGAATCAGATTTCAAAGATCTTGGGGCGACATTTGGAGTCTTTGCGCCTCCCGTCAGGGGCGCTAGTGGGTCACAAATGGCTTGGCGACCGGGCGTGGCGCTGACATCGAGTCCCACCCTATTCAGCGGGAGTTTTGCGGCTGCGCTACAGCGTTGCGCCCCGCTCTCCTTCACCCGGATATCGTGAAGTCGTCGGCGTGCGCTTCGCCCCAGATTGATTTCCGCCCCCTGCAGCAGCGCCGGTCGAAAACACCGACAGCTGCAGGAGGCGCGCACCGGGCGGCCGGCCGCTTCGGGGGCGATGATTAAAGGCCAGGTGACCGAGGTAAATGGGAAAAATACTTACCTTTCCTGTTGACGTTTTTTTCGCGGGTTCCTGCCCGCCATCGATCAGCCTGGCGCTTTGCTTCAGTGCCGGGCTGATCGCGCGGGATCGCGGCTGCCTTGGTGGTCCAGGTATTGCAGAGCCTGCAGCGATGGCCCTTCCCTTTAAGGGAGGGAAGGAGCCTTTGAACGCAGCGGCGCTGCACGGCCCAGTGTGCAACGCTGCTGAAGTCTCCGCCCCACCTGCTGCCGATTGGATCCAAGAAGGAAGTGGAGCGCTTGATCTGGCGTTCCACTTCCTTCCGGGAGCGCAAAACCGAATTTTTTAAAAGTTGAAAAACATTGGCGCTTGGTGCTAACTTTCTCAACTTTTAAAAGTTAGCGCCCCAAATGGGGCTATAATGAATTTCTCCCCCAGTGCCAACAAAAAACAGAAAATGCTGTTAACACTCAGCGGGTCAGGCAGCATTGGTGGAGAGAGAAACAGAGTCAACGTTTCAGGTCGGTGACCTTTCGTCAGAACTGGAAAAAGTTGGAGATTGACAGATTTTAAGCAAATGCAGAGGCAGGGAAAGCGGGGAGAGGAAAGAACAAAAGGGAAGGTCTGTGATAGGGTGGAAGGCAGGAGAGATTCAATGACAAAAGGGAGGATGGTGCGAGGCAGAAGGGGGCGGGAATGGGACAAGGTGAAGATGGGTCTAGAGGAGGTGAAAATGGTGTCAGCAGCTTTGCAGAGAGTGATGGAAGCACAGAGAATCTATTGCCAACTTGTCTTAAAAGAAAAGTCTGCCACAAATCTGTGCATTATAGAGGTCTGCTTACCTGAACAGAAATTATCGGAGTATCTGTCATATACAGCGTGGCAGTCTCTCTCATCGCACTCGCACGTCGCCCCATGAATGTCACCATATTCCCCACTGGGATCCAGGTCGTAACATGTACACTCACCGCAAATGCAATTCCCTGAAGAGAGAACACAGCAGGGCTTGACAAGGGCGCTATTGTGCAGTCATCAAACTCGGCCGTGCTGTGTAATCCGTGCGCGGCTGGTGTAAATTATATTCATTATGTAGTCACTGGAAGTACAGTTCCTTTCTCATCCTCCCATCGCAATCTCTTGTTGAAGTGGCACAGTTTTTCCGATGGCAAACCATCTGATCCCCAAATGATCCCTGAATGATATGATTTCTGGGGTAAACTTTACTCCCGTCACAGAATCACAGAATCACAGAATCCCCACAGTGCAGATAGAGGCCATTTCGGCCTATCGAGCCTGCACCGACACATATCCCACCCTATCCCCGTAACCCCACGTATTTAATCCCCCCTAACACTAAGGGTCAATTTATCATAGCCAAATCAACCTAACCCGCACATCTTTGGACTGTGGGAGGAAACCGGAGCACCCGAAGGAAACCCACGCAGACACGGGGAGAATGTGCAAACTCCACACAGACAGTCACCCGAGGCCAGATTCGAACCCGGGTCCCTGGCGTCACCTTGAGTTATTAGATATGGTGGATGAATGGTGTTAGTTATTTAGCACTGCATGTAACACTTTTATTTTTTATTCAATTTGACACACTGGCCTTAGAGATTGGTTCATGCCACCTCCATTTTTCAGGCGTAAAAACGGGCGCTGAAGGGCCCAATATGGCAGGTAGCGTGTGCTCACTCGTTCCGCACCGCGATCATGCCACCCGCCACAGTGGAAGGGGCTCCTCCTCCACAGGTGCCCAGAGCGCGCACGCCAGCAGTATTTAAAAGCCTCATTGTAATATTTAAATATGATTTACATTTGTTGTAGGGGCCCTTTGGTGGAAATGACCTGCCCAAGAGCCTGATTCACCGTGTGATGAACACGGCCAGCAAATCACGGCATTAAGAGGCAGCAAGGAGCCTGCCCCAGAGCGCTGTTTCAAGGGCTCGTCAACCCCATACAGCTTAGTTGCTTGTTTTGTCCTCTTAGGCTTCTGCTTAATATCTGGGTGGGTTTTTTGGGTTGTTTTCTGACTCTGGGAAGTGGAGTGTTGTGAGTAGTGAGGCTGGAGGTGGTGGAGGTGTGAAGAGAGAGTACCTTGACAACTCTGGTGAGGTCATTGAATTTTTTTTTGACATTGCAGCCATGTCCTGGGAGCTAGGCTCCTGGATTGACTGTCTCAGTGACCTCGTCCCGAAATTTTTTTTTTAAAGTTTCTTCAAAATTTTAATTTTTATTAAAATGGATAAATTTGAGACTGCACAAAATTAAAATTCGTTTTTCAGGCCATAGCCTTTGTTTAGCAGCCAATACGCTGTCAAAACCCCAGTTACACCTAATCCCTTTGGGTCTAACTTTTTGTGGGGTATTTAACAGAGGCATTACCGCGGAAGAGCCCAAGTTTTCGTCAGTGTCCCTGATTTGAGAGATTTCACTGATTGCCGGCTCTATGTTGGGTGGGGTGCGGGGAGCCACAGCGCAGCCAGTGTCAGAGCAGTGAATGACAGACCGCAACTTCAGGATTTCCGCGTTAGGCTGAGCAGGCGCTACATCCTGAAGTCGCGGTCAGTTCAAGAACATAAGAAATAGGAGCAGGAGTCGGCTATTCGGCCCCTCGAGCCTGCTCCGCCATTCAATAAGATCATGGCTGATCTTCTACCTCATCTCCACTTTCCTGCACTATCCCCATATCCCTTGATTCCCTTAATATTCAAAAATCTATTGATCTCAGTCTTAAATATACTCAACGGCTGAATCTCCACAGCCCTCTGGGGTAGAGAATTCCAAAGATTCACCACCCTCTGAGTGAAGAAATTTCTCCTCATCTCAGTCCTAAATGGCCGACCCCTTATTCTGAGACTGTGACCCCTGGTTCTAGACTCCCCAGCCAGGGGAAGCATCCTCTCAGCATCTACCCTGTCAAGCCCTGTAAGAATTTTGTATGTTTCAATGAGATCACCTCTCATTCTTCTAAACTCTAGAGAATATAGGCCTAGTCCACTCAATCTCTCCTCATAGGACAATCCCCCCATCCCAGGAATCAGTCTGGTGAACCTTCGTTGCACTCCCTCTATGGCAAGTATATCCTTCCTTAGGTAAGGAGACCACAACTGTACACAATACTCCAGATGTGGTCTCACCAGAGTCCTATATAATTGCAGTAAGACGTCTTTACTCTTATACTCAAATCCTTTTGTAATAAAGGCCAACATATCATTTGCTTTCCTAAGGCGAAATGACGACGAAAGCTGCCAGTTCGCCGTTATCAGGACCGCGAATTCGGGGCCATTACATTTACTCTGATGCTGACATCTGCACAAGATAAAGATCAATAAAGCAACAACTGATTGTGTGGGTTGTACACACGTCCTCTGATCATTGGCTGAGGGTGGGTTAGTGCAGGAATTTTCACCCATCTCCCCCAAATCATTTACTAGATGCCTTCCCCTGGAATTACAGAATCATCGAATGGTTACAGCACAGAAGGAGGCCATTCGGCCCATCGAGCCCGTGCTGGCTCTCTGCAAGAGCACTTCAGCTAGTCCCGCTCCCCCGCCCTTTCCCCGTAACTAACCCTGCAAATTTTTTTTTTTCATGTACTTATCCAATTCCCTTTTGAAAGCCACTCTCTAGAGTTTAGAAGAATGAGAGGTGATCTCATTGAAACATACAAGATTCTGAGAGTGATTGACAGGGTAGATGCTGAGAGGTTGTTTCCCCTGGCTGGAGTGTCTAGAACTAGGGGTCATAGTCTCAGGATAAGGGGTCGGCCATTTAAGACCGAGATGAGGAGGAATTTCTTCACTCAGAGGGTTGTGAATCTTTAGAATTCTCTGCCCCAGAGGGCTGTGGATGCTGAGTCTTTGAATATATTCAAGGCTGAGGTCGATAGATTTTTGGACTTCTTATGTTCTTATGTTCTTATGATTGAATCTGCCCCCACCACCCTTTCAGGCAGTGCATTCCAGATCCTAACCAGTCGCTGCGTAAAAAGGATTTTCCTCATGTCGCCTTTGGTTCTTCTGTCAATCGCCTTAAATCTGTGTCCTCTGGTTCGCGACCCTTCCGCCAATGGGAACAGTTTCTCTCCATCTACTCTGTCTGGACCTCTGCAGGTACAGAAGGAGGCAATTTCAGCCCCTTGAGTGTGCGTCAGTGCTGGCTCCACACTGCAGAAACCTAAACTACTCCCAATTTCCTGATCTCACCCGTTGCTCTTAAATATTAGAATCTTCGAGTGCTGATCCAAACCGCTGAGATTATTTTCAAACATTTGCTTTGTGGTTCAAAAATTGACAGGAGAATTCAAAATAAAAATTAAGGCAATTACATACATGGAATGTACAGCACAGAAACAGGCCATTCGGCCCAACTGGTCCGTGCCGGTGTTTATGCTCCACACCAGCCTCCTCCCACCCCCTCTTCATCTGTTATTGTTACACCCGGTGTTTTATCACTTCTTCTGATTCAAATTAAATCCACTTATCAGGTATAATATTCCTGGTCAGCCAGTTCCTTTTTAATCACAAGAGCCGTGAGAGTTAAAAAGCAGAAGCTCATATTGCTACGCTCCCGCTGGCAGACCCTTCATGAACTAACAAGGAAGAGCGTCCTCGCTGATCCAGCATGGTACCAGGCAGGGAAGTCACTTTGCGCCTTTGACTTGTTTGTTTGCATCCAAGCAAAATCGGGCATCGATGGTGCGGTTTAGACTCCAGTACATGACGCTAGTGAACGCTGGCTCAATGAGGTGGTTTCAGACAGAGTCGAAACCAGCCTGTGATTAACACAAGCATTTTCAGGCCAGGCTCTGGGCAATTCTTCTCGTCTTATGCCAATGACTGTGCACTTTTAAGTTGGGGAACCTACAAGCCCTGGATTTCGGTTGCACTCTGTACTAGTTTCTTGGATAGTGGCCAGCTCAGGAACATTCTCAATTTGAACTGTCATTCCGAGGTAGCCAAGTAGAACAGCTACTGACAAGATGCTCTCTCTCTCTCTCTCTCTCTTTGCAATTCTTTGCATTCAGCACATCCATAACCCTCTTTTAAAAAATATATATATATTGTAAAGTAACAGCTTCCCGGCAATAAAGTGTCAGCTGTGACTCAGTGGGCAGCACTCTCGCCTCTGAGTCAGAAGGTCGTGGGTTCAAATCCCCACTCCAGGGACTTGAGCACAAAAATCTAGGCTGACACTCCCAGTGAAGTACTGAGGGAGCGCCGCACTGTCGGAGGGGCAGTACTGAGGGAGCGTCGCACTGTCGGAGGGGCAGTACTGAGGGAGCGCCGCACTGTCGGAGGGGCAGTACTGAGGGAGCGCCGCACTGTCGGAGGGTCAGTACTGAGGGAGCGCCACACTGTCAGAGGGGCAGTACTGAGGGAGCGCCGCACTGTCGGAGGGTCAGTACTGAGGGAGCGCCACACTGTCACAGGGGCAGTACTGAGGGAGCGCCGCACTGTCGGAGGGTCAGTACTGAGGGAGCGCCACACTGTCAGAGGGGCAGTACTGAGGGAGCGCCGCACTGTCGGAGGGGCAGTACTGAGGGAGCGCCGCACTGTCGGAGGGGCAGTACTGAGGGAGCGCCGCACTGTCGGAGGGGCAGTACTGAGGGAGCGCCGCACTGTCGGAGGGGCAGTACTGAGGGAGCGCCGCACTGTCGGAGGGGCAGTACTGAGGGAGCGCCGCACTGTCGGAGGGGCAGTACTGAGGGAGCGCCGCACTTTCGGAGGGGCAGTACTGAGGGAGCGCCGCACTGTCGGAGGGTCAGTACTGAGGGAGCGCCGCACTGTCGGAGGGGCAGTACTGAGGGAGCGCTGCACTGTCGGAGGGGCAGTACTGAGGGAGCGCCGCACTGTCGGAGGGGCAGTACTGAGGGAGCGCTGCACTAATGGAGGGGCAGTACTGAGGGAGCGCTGCACTGTCGGAGGGGCAGTACTGAGGGAGTGCCGCACTGTCAGAGGGGCAGTGCTGAGGGAGCGCTGCACTGTCGGAGGGGCAGTACTGAGGGAGCGCTGCACTGTCGGAGGGGCAGTACTGAGGGAGTGCCGCACTGTCGGAGGTGCCGCCTTTCGGATGAGACGTTAAACCGAGGCCCCGTCTGCTCTCTCAGGTGGGCGTAAAAGATCCCATGGCACTGTTTCGAAGAAGAGTAGGGGAGTTCTCCCCGGTGTCCTGGGGCCAATATTTATCCCTCAATCAACATCACTAAAACAGATTATCTGGTCATTATCACATTGCTGTTTGTGGGAGCTTGCTGTGCGCAAATTGGCTGCCGCGTTTCCCATATTACAGCAGTGACTACACTCCAAAAAAGTACTTCATTGGCTGTAAAGCACTTTGAGACGTCCGGTGGTCGTGAAAGGCGCTGTAGAAATGCAAGTCTTTCTTTCTTTCTTCGAAATATTTCCATTTCGCAATACTGAGAGTCTTCAGGCGGCACAAGGTAATACCTGCTTTCTACTGCATTAGGTCGTGTCCCCATCGTACATAACCGAAGCAATCACAGCAGAAGTGGGCAAAGTAATTTGCTCTAACTTCCAATCTTTGTCATTAACAATTTCTGAAAGACAGACCTCTGTTGCTGCAGATCTTGCCATCTGGTGACGTGCATTTCCTCTTGCTCTCCCACGGGGTAATGTCACACTGGAACTCACATTTATCGCCATGCCAACCAGGCACACAGTAGCAGTTGCCGCAGTAACACTTTCCATGGCCTTAAACCACAAGAAATATCGGGTAAAGCAGTGAAATCACAATTTAAGAATATTTCAACATTTTTGTTTCACGGAATTATTTTTGGCAATTGCTCTTTGTGAGTAATTTCAAAGTAATTCGACACACTTCTTCCAGACAGATGCTATCTTCGGCTTATAAAATAATTTCTATTTCTTGCACAAACACCAGTTTCTAATGTCAAGAAATTCCCCACGCACAATCTAATTATTTCACAGAAGTGGGTAAAAAGATTTAATTAAAGATAAACCCTGATTCAGTCGTACAGTTGCCAGATAGCTAGCTGTCTGAAGTAAGTGACCTGTTTAGACGACAAGTGAAATGGATCGTGAATCTTAGTCGGAATCGAAATGGAATAGAATGCTTGTTTCATACATTGCACCAAAAGGATTTTAAATAGTTCTGCAGAACCTCAAAAGATTTTCCTGAGAGCCCCACATCACCTATAGGAGTTTTGAAAAATATATTCTGCTTAATAAAGGGTTCCAGTCGATCATAGTCATAGGGGGAAAAATTCAGTTGGTTTGCGCCTCCTGTTAGCGCCTTAAGAGGGCGCTAATGGGGCGCAAAGCAACTAGCGCCCGGGCGCGGCTATGTTTGCGCCGCTCACAAAATTAACTAGACATTTTGCGGCGGCGCTAAACACTACCGCCACGATCTCCTGCGCCGGCAGATCATGACGTCAGTCGAGTGCGCAACGCCCCGGTAGTGCCCCGAGCGGATATTGAGTGGCGCCCCTGCCTTACCGCCTGCCGCTAGCAACGACAGGTTGAGGGGAGCGTTTTGCAGTCAGGAAGGGACTGGGAGAGCGCTATTTAAAGGCGACCGCTTCCTGCCTTTTTTTGTTGGTGACATTTTTGCACCACGCATTCTGAGAGAGAGAGAGAGAGAGAGAGACTTCTGGAGAGATTCAACGCTGTGTGAAGGAGTTTTGGGTACTGAGCAGCACTTTGCAGGTTCATTTTGATTTGCCCTTCCTTGTATCAATTTAGAAGAGACTGTGGGGGCTGCACTCTGAGCTCTTTGCCTGGCCCTCTCCATTGTTCTATCCAGCAGATTTGATGTACAGGTCTCTCCAGGCCGAGATTCAAGGCTGCAATGAGCAGGATGTGGATGGAGAGCAAGATCAACCCTCCCCTTTAACAACTGGTCGGCGCCATTGTGTCTGTGTTCCATTGCTGACTGACATCACATGAGCTTCGCCAACGCTCTGAGGTAGCGCCTCACTCCTCGGCCTTTGCGCCTTAAGAGGGGTGTGTCGCGCCTGATTTAGCGCTCCAATCAACTCCAGGGGCGATAAAAGCCAAGTTTGCAGTTAGAGGCGATAATTAGTGCCAGGCGCTAAACTTTGCGCACGGCCGATAATCGCACCCCAAACGGGGCGATACTGAATTTTTCCCCCATAATCAGAGATAGGCCATGGAAGGATTTAAACATGAGGATGGGAATTTTAAATTTCAGCCGTTGGGGGTCCAGGAGCCAATATAGGTCAGTAAGAAAGAAGAGAGAACTTGCATTTATATAGCACCTTTCACAATCTCAGGATGCTCCAAAGTGCCAATAAAATACTTTACAAAGTGTGGACACTGTTGGAATGTAGGAAACGCAGCAGCCAATTTCCGCATGGCAAGTTCCCACAAACAGCAATGTGATAAATGACCAGATAATCTGTTTGTTTTGTGATGTTGGTTGAGGGATAAATATTGGCCAGGACACCGGGGAGAACTCCCCCTGCTCTTCTTCAAAAAGTGCCAGGGGATCTTTTATGTCCACCTGATCTACTGGAACTTTTTTATTAAGTAGGATATATTTTTCAAAACACCTATAGGTGTTGTTCTCAGGAAAAGCTGAGACGGGGCCTCGGATTAACGTCTCATCTGAAAGACGGCCCCTCCGACAGTGCGGCACTCCCTCAGTACTGCGCTGGGAGTGTCAGCCTAGATTTTGTGCTCAAGTCTCTGGAGTGGGGCTTGAACCCACGACCTTCTGACTCAGAGGCGAGAGTGCTGCCCACTGAGCCACGGCTGACACCCAGGTGACAGGTGGAACAAAGCAATTCAGGTCCCACTTAGATTTGAACTCTGTAAGAACAAGACTGATAGGCGATAGGTTGAGGACAGGGTACGGGCAGCAGAATTTGGGATCTGCTGAAGTTTACAGAGGATGGAGCATGGGAGGCCGGCCCGGAGAGCACTGGAATAGTCGAGACTGGTGGTGGCCAAGGCATGGATGAGGGTTTCAGCAATTGATGGGCTGAGGCAACGCTGGATACGGGTAATGTTATGGAGGTGGAAGTAGGCGGTCTTTATGATGGAGAGGATATAGAATGTGGAGGCATATGTAAGATGAAATAAAAATCTTATAGGGTTTAGCTTTTATTTCACCAATTTAAAAACATATATATAAAACTGAGCGTCAAACAAAACATTGAAAAGGGAAGAAAAATGGAAAGCATTTCCAAGAATGTTATCGTTACCAGACAATCTTTGAAACAGATAACCTTTAGGAAAATGTCCCCAGTTGTTAGAGGATCTGATAGAAGGAATGGACCATTTCTCCATGTACTACGTAGGATTACACAGGATATACGGCACAGAAACAGGCCATTCGGCCCAACCAGTCCATGCCGGTGTTTATGCTCCACTCGAGCCTCCTCCCGTCTTTCCTCATCTAAATCTATCAGCGTAACCCTCTATTCCCTTCTCCCTCAAATGTTTGTCCAGCCTCCCCTTAAATCCATCTATACTATTCGCTTCAACCACTCCCTGTGGTAGCGAGTTCCACATTCTCACCACTCTCTGGGTAAAGAAGTTTCTTCTGAATTCCCGATTGGATTTCTTGGTGACCATCTTATATTGATGGCCTCTAGTTTTGCTCTTCCCCACAAGTGGAAACATTCTCTCTGTATCTACTCTGTCAAAACCTTACAACTAATCAGGACCTAATATTTGGAGGTGTTTTGTAGAGGAACGCAATTTTTAAAAGATTTCTTATTTGCAACAAACATAAGATAAACTTATCTTCAATAAGTTCAATCTCTTTCAATCTTCTGATTCTTTCAAAGCACGTAACAGCAGGAAGCCCGAGGCAAGTTTAGTAAAAATGTCACATGATAGTTTTAATGAACAGCACCATTGACGTTTCTATGGCTGTTTCGGTAAGTAGTGTGGAATGCAGAAACTGTTAACATGAAATATATTCGTGCATACCTCCACAAATCTCGCCAGTTTCATCGTCAATGCAATCTTGGTCGTTACACTCACAAAACTTTCCATAAATCAGATTGTCATTTCCAGAACTGTTGCAGATGCACCTCCCGCAGTGACAGGTGCCTAGAAAATGTGAAAAAACCAGGGTCACTTAGTATCTGGCAATAGTTGACATTGCTTGCAAGAATTCCATTGTCTCTCCAGTCTTGCATCATAGGTTTGGTTTGTTTAATTATAAAATATATTAGCAATTAGAACACTATAACACGATCCTCAATGCACTTCCTCCTCTCTGCATCCCCTCTGTGTTGTAATAAAGATTCATTGCACTGTCTCCGACTCTCTAACTCATTCTTTCTTAGAATCTAACACCAATAAATCCAATCGGGAATTCAGGAGTGGTGAGAATGCGGAACTCGCTGCCACAGGGAGTGGTTGAGGCGAATAGCAGAGATACATTTAAGGGGGAAGCTGGATAAACACATGAGGGAGAAAGGAATAGAAGGTTATGCTGATGGGGTGAGATGAAGAGGGGTGGGAGGAGGCTGGTGTGGAGCAGAAACACCGGCACGGTGCAGGTGGGCCGAATGACCTGTTTCGGTGCTGTATGTAATTCCATGTATAATCTTCAATTTCCTTGGAATTTCAGCCTGCCTTCCTCACGCAATCCAGAGACCTTACAAATCTGAGATTCAAGGCATCTAACACTTCTAACTAATTAAGTTATTCTCTTCCTGTCTCTTCAACCATGACAGTGCCCACTCTCGGCTTGTCTACTCACATCGTTCTTTCAATTGAAGTAAATTCTGTAAAATCCAGATAAAACAATTCAAAGGATTCATTAATGTAATTGTTCCTGCGATACTCATAGTTGTGTGGGATTAAACACCGGAGATCTCGATTGAAAGATCTGATCTATGCTATAACAGCCTCTGTCACTGAAGAACGTTAGTGGAAGTCTGGAGCCTACCGTCATTGTTGATCGTTATTTCTAGTTATTCAACAAGTTCACGTCTCCTGTTTGAGCCCTGACCTGCTAAGTTCCTCCTTCCTCTGCAATATATCAACAACAACAACAACAACTATAGCGCCTTTAACATAGTAAAATGTCCCAAGGTGCTGCACAGGAGTATTTTAAGACAACAAATTTGACTCCGGGCCACATAAGGGCAGGTGACCAAAAGCTTGGTCAAAGAGGTAGGTTTTAAGGAGCGTCTTAAAGGAGGAGAGAGAGGTAGAGAGAAGGAGAGGTTTAGGGAGGGAATTCAAGAGCTTAGGGCCCAGGCAGCTGAAGGCACGGCTGCCAATGGTTGAGTGATTATTATCAGGGATGCTCAAGAGGGCCGAATTAGAGGAGCACAGATATCTCGGGGGGGTTGTGGGGCTGAAGGAGATTACAGAGATAGGAAGGGGCGAGGCCATGGCGGGATTTGAAAACAAGTCAATATCAATAGTAACTTTCAAAAGGGAATTGCATCTCTACTTAAAAAGGAAAAAAGAATGTGCAGGGTTATGGGGAAAGAGCAGGGGGAGTTGGACCAATTGGAGAGCTCTTTGAGAGAGCCGGCACAGGCACGATGGGCCGAATGGCCTCCTCCTCTGCTGTATGACTCTATTCTATGATTTCCTGAATGGGGTGCGTAATGTTACAATACTATTTTTTTAATATTCGTTCACAGGATGTGGGCGTCGCTGGCAAGGCCCAGCATTTATTGCCCATCCCTAGCTGCCCTCGAGAAGGTGGTGGTGAGCCGCCTTCTTGAACCGCTGCAGTCCGTGTGGTGAAGGTGTTCCCACAGTGCTGTTAGGGAGGGAGTTCCGGGATTATGACCCAGCGACGATGAAGATCGGCGATATACTTCCAAGTCAGGATGGTGTGTGACTTGGAGGGGAACTTGGAGGTGGTGGTATTCCCATGCGCCTGCTGCCCTTGTCCTTCTAGGTGGAAGAGGTCGCGGGTTTGGGAGGTGCTGCCGAAGAAGCCTTGGCGAGTTGCTGCAGTGCATCTTGTGGATGGTACACACTGCAGCTACGGTACGCCGGTGGTGGAGGGAGTGAATGTTTAAGGTGGTGGATGGGGTAAAGTGCACTTGAAGATTATTCACTTGAACGCAAAAGGTTTACTATACACTAAAATGTGCTGGCAATATGAATCTGACATTTCTCCTCACATAAAAAATGGGAGAAATGCCTTCTAATATAACTGTGGAAAACCAGAGCTTTGAAACATGTAGGGGGAAAAATTCAGTATCGCCCCGTTTGGGGCACAATTATCGGCCGGGCGCAAAGTTTAGCGCCTGGCGCTAATTATCGCCTCCGACTGCAAACTTGGCTTTTATTGCCCCTAGAGATGATTGGAGCGCTAAATCAGGCACTACACACCTGTCTTAAGGTGCAAAGGCCGAGGAGCGAGGCGCTACCTCAGAGCGCTGGCGAAGCTCATGTGATGTCAGTCAGCAATGGAACACAGACACAATGGCCCCGGCCAGTTCTTAAAGGGGAGGGTTGATCTTGCTCTCCATCCACATCCTGCTCATTGCAGCCTTGAATCTTGGCCTGGAGAGACCTGTACATCAAATCTGCTGGAAAGAACAATGGAGAGAACCAGGGAAAGAGCTCAGAGTGCAGCCCCCACAGTCTCTTCTAAATAGATGCAAGGAAGGGCAAATCAAAATGATCCTGCAAAGTGCTGCTCAGTACCCAAAACTCCTTCACACAGCGTTGAATCTCTCCAGAAGTCTCTCTCTCTCTCTCTCTCAGAATGCGTGGTGCAAAAATGTCACCAACAAAAAAAGGCAGGAAGCGGTCGCCTTTAAATAGCGCTCCCCCAGCCCCTTCCTGACTGCAAAACGCTGCCCTCAACCTGCCGTTGCTAGTGGCAGGCGGTAAGGCAGGGGGCGCCACTCAATATCCGCTCCGGGGCGCGACCGGGGTGTTGCGCACTCGACTGACGTCACGATCTGCCGGCGCAGGAGAGCGTGGCGGTAATGTTTAGTGCCCCCGCAAAATGTCTGGTTAATTTTGCGAGCGGCGCAAACATCGCCGCGCCCGGGCGCTAGTTGCTTTGCGCCCCATCAACGCCCTCTTAAGGCGCTAACGGGAGGCGCAAACCAACTGAATTTTTCCCCCGTAATTCCTAAAGGTGTTATTTCACTTTTGCAACATAAAGCTAGCAGCAATTCATATTGCGGCCACCATAACAATCCTTTTAACATTCTCTGACAATTAACAAATCACGAGACAGATGTAAATATCAAAAGATTTATCAATCTTGCTGTGGCCTGCACAATCAGCTAAAAATGGCTGAACAAGTGAGAATCAGTCATGATTTAGCAACAAGACACAGAATTACACAGGTCCCGATATTTGCAAAGAGGCTGGGAGGGAGCGACATAGGTAGGACAAAGAAAGAGGTTCTGCTGAGAGAGTTTGAGCAGCTAGGGATTAAATTAAAAAACAGAAGAGAGCAGGGACTGCAGTGAGGATGAGCAAACTGACCACAGCACTATGGTACAGGGAGCCATTCAAGTGGGGGGAGCAAAAAGAAATGTGGTAGTGGTAGGGGACAGTATAGTTAGGGGGATAGACACTGTTCTCTGCAGCCAAGAGCGTGAGTCCCGAAGGCTGTGTTGCCTGCCCAGTGCCAAGGTTAAAGACATCTCCTCTGGGCTGGAAAGGAACTTAGAATGGGAGGAGAAAGATCCAATTGTCATGGTCCATGTAGGTACCAACGACATAGGTAGGACAAAGAAAGAGGTTCTGCTGAGAGAGTTTGAGCAGCTAGGGACTAAATTAAAAAACAGAACCACAATGGTCATAATCTCTGGATTATTACCGGAGCCACGAGCAAATTGGCATAGGGTCAATAGGATCAGGGAGATGAATGCGTGGCTCAAAGATTGGTGTGCGAGAAGTGGGTTTTGATTCGTGGGGCACTGGCACCAGTACTGGGGAAAGAGAGAGCTGTTCCATTGGGACGGACTACACCTGAACCATGCTGGGACCAGAGTTCTAGCGAATCGAATAATTAGGGAGGTAGATAGGGCTTTAAACTAAATAAGGTGGGGGGTCGGGAGGGTCCCGGTGGAGAGAAATCTAGAATGCTAAAGAGAAAAGACAGGAAGCAGTGCAGGAAAGTGATTGGGGTAAGGATAACCAGATTGTGTCAGGAAGGGACAGAGCGTACAAACAAAGGAGTGCACTAACAAATAGGGTCCGGTAAGAAAAAATGGCAATAAGACAAATAGGGCCATAGTACAAAAAAATGTTAAGATGTCTAAAAATGTTAAAAAGACAAATCTAAAGGCACTGCTTCTGAATGCACAAAGCATTCGTAATAAGGTAGACAAATTAACAGCACAAATAGATGTAAACGGATGCGATATAATTGTGATTACGGAGACATGGCTGCAGGGTGACCAAGGCTGGGAGCTGAATATCCAAGGATATTCGATATTTAGGAAGGACAGGCAAAAAGGAAAAGGAGGTGGGGTGGCCTTGTTAGTAAAGGATGAAATCAGAGCAATAGTGAGAAAGAATATTGGCTCAGAAAACATTGGTGGGAGTTGTCTATAGGCCTCCAAACAGTAGTGGTAATGTAGGGGATGGCATCAAACAGGAAATTAGAGATGCATGTAACAAGGGTACTACAGTAATCATGGGTGACTTTAATCTACATATAGACTGGCCAAACCAAATTAGCAATAATATTGTGGAGGATGAATTCCTGGAGTGTGTACGAGATGTTTTTTAGACCAGTACGTTGAGGAGCCAACTAGGGAACAGGCTATCCTAGATTGGGTATTGTGCAATGAGAAGGGATTAATTAATAATCTTGATAGCAAAATACTGCAGATGCTGGAAATCCGAAATAACAACAGAAAACGCTGGAAAAACTCAGCAGGCGAGGCAGCATCCGTGGAGAGAGAAACAGAGTTAACGTTTCAGGTCGAAGACCTTTCATCAGAACTGGAGACAGCAGGAAATCAAATAGATTTAAAGCAAGGATAAAGGTGGGAAAAGGGGGAAGGGATAAAAGAACAAAAGGAGAGATTAAGAGACATTAAGAGACATTAAGAGATATTCAAGGCAAGAGGTGGTGGTAATGTGACAGGTTAAGGCTGAAAGAAGTGTGAAATGCAATGGCAGAATGAAGGACAGCTGCCAGCTTCTAGGAGGGAAAAAAAAGGGGGGGGTGCAAATAAAAGGGTGGATGAGAAAATAAAATATAAATGTGATGGGGCTAAGGTTATGATCTAAAATTGTTGAACTCGATATTGAGTCCAGAGGGCTGTAGCGTGCCTAAACGAAAGATGAGGTGCTGTTCCTCGAGCTTACGCTGCGCTTCCGTGGAACAATGTAATAGGCCGAGGACGGTGAGGTCAGAGTGGGAGTGAAGCGGTGAATTAAAGTGACAGGCCACCGAGAGCTCGGGGTCACGCTTACGGACTGAACGGAGGTGTTCCGCAAAGCGGTCACCCAATCTGCGTTTGGTCTCCCAATGTAGAGGAGACCACATCGTGAGCAGCGAATACAGTATACTAAATTGCAGGAAGTACAAGTAAATCGCTGTTTCACCTGGAAGGGGTGTTTGGGGCCCTGGACAGTGGGAAGAGGGGAGGTATAAGGGCATGTGTTGCATCTCCTGCGCTTGCACGGGAAGGTGCCGGGCGAAGGGGAAGGGGTGCTGGGGGTGGTAGAGGAGTGGACTAGGGTGTCGCGGAGGGAGCGGTCCCTGCGGAATGCTGAAAGGGGAGGTGAGGGGAAGATGCGTTTGGTGGTGGTATCACGCTGGAGGTAAAGGAAATGGCGGAGGATGATCCGTTGAATGTGGAGGCTGGTGCGGTGAAAGGTGAGGACAAGGGGAACTCTATCGTGGTTCCGGGAGGGAGGGGCAGGGGTGAGGGCAGAAGTGCGGGAGATAGAACGGACATGGTCGAGGGCCGTGTCGACCACGGGAGAGGAGAATTCTCGGTTGAGGAAAAAGGATTAATAATCTTGTTGTGCGGGGTCCTTTAGGGAAGAGTGACCATAATATGATAGAATTCGCCCTTAAGATGGAAAGTGAAGAAGTCCAATCCGAAACTTGGGTCCTAAATCTAAACAAAGGAAACTATGAAGGTATGAGGAGTGAGTTGGCTATGATAGATTGGGGAGCTTCATTAAAAGGCATGACGGTGGATAGGCAATGGCTAACATTTAAGGAATGAATGCATGAATTGCAACAGTTATACATTCCTTTCTAGCGCAAAAACACAAAAGGAAAAGCGGCCCAACCATGGCTAACAAAAGAAATTAAGGATAGTATTAGATCCAAAGAGGAGTCATATAAAGTTGACAGAAAAAGTAGCAAGCCTAAGGATTGGGAGCAGTTTAGAGTTCAGCAAAAAAGGACCAAGAGATTGATTAAGAGAGGAAAAATAGAGTATGAGAGTAAACTTGCAAGGAACATAAAAGTGGATTGTAAAAGCTTCTACAAGTATGTAAAAAGAAAAAGATTAGTGAAGACAAATGTAGGTCCCTTACAGTCAGAAATGGGAGAATTTATAATGGGGAACAAGGAAATGGCAGAGCAATTAAACAAATACTTTGGTTCTGTCTTCACAGAAGAGGACACAAATAACTTTCCAGAAATGCTAGGGAACCAAGGGTCTAGTGAGAAGGAGGAAGTAAAGGAAATTAGTATTAGTAATAAAATAGTGCTGGAGAAATTAATGGGACTGAAAGCTGATAAATCTCCAGGGTCTGATAATCTGCATCCCAGAGTACTAAAAGAGGTAGCCATGGAAATGGTGGATGCATTGGTTGTCATCTTCCAAAATTCTATAGATTATGGAACAGTTCCTGCAGATTGGAGGGTGGCAAATGTAACCCCACTATTTGAAAAAGGAGGGAGAAAGAAAACAGGGAACTACAGACAGGTTAGACTAACATCAGTAGTAGGGAAAATGCTAGAGTCTATTATAAAGGATGTGATAACAGGACACTTAGAAAATATCAACGGGATTAGACAAAGTCAACATGGATTTATGAAAGGGAAATCGTGTTTGACAAACTGACTGGAGTTTTTTGAGGATGTAACTGGTAGAATAGATAAGGGAGAACCAGTGGATGTGGTGTATTTGGATTTTCAGAAGGCCTTTGATAAAGTCCCACATAAGAGGTTAGTGTGCAAAATTAAAGCACATGGGATTGGGGGTAATATACTGACATGGATTGAAAATTGGTTAACAGACAGGAAACAGAGAGTAGGAATAAATGGATCTTTTTCGGGGTGGCAGGTGGTGACTAGTGGGGTACCACAGGGATCAGTGCTTGGGCCCCAGCTATTCACAATATATATCAATGATTTGGATGAGGGAACCAAATGTAATATTTCCAGGTTTGCTGACGACACGAAACTAGGTGGGATTGAGTGTTATGAGGAGGATGCAAAGAGGCTTCAAGGCGATTTAGACAAGTTGAGTGAGTGGGTAAATACATGGCAGATGCAGTATAACGTGGATAAATGTGAAGTTATCCACTTCGGTAGGAAAAACAGAAAGGCAGAGTATTATTTAAATGGTGATAGATTGGGAAATGTTGATGTACAGAGGGACCTGAGAGACAGCACCTCATCTTTCTATTAGGCGCTTTACAGCCTTCTGGACTCAACATCGAGTTCAACAATTTCAGGCTATAAATTGGCCCCTGTAGTTCTTTCTTTTTTTCTCTCTTGTTTCCTCACATGGTAGCTGTTAATGTTGCTGCCATCATCATTCAAACCTCATCTCGAGCCATCTTTTGTTTCTTAACTTGTCCCAACCTCTCCTTTTGCCTCGCACCATCATCCCTTTTGTCAGTCAATCTCTCCGGCCTTCCATCCTATCACAGACCTTCCCTTTGTTCTATCCTCCCCTCCTCCCGGCCCTGCTTAAAAATCTCTCCTCCCTAACCTTTTCCAGTTCTGATGAAGGGTTCGACCCGAAACGTTGACTCTGTTTCTCTCCCCTCGATGCTGCCTGACCTGCTGAGTGTTTCCAGCACTTTCTGCTGTTATTTCAGATTTCCAGCATCCGCAGTATTTTGCTATTGTATTGAGATTGAGAGACTGGCTGGTGGGTGCGTAGGCCTTCAGCAACAGGCCGCAGCCGGGGAGCAGAGAGGAGGGTGGGTGGGATTGGAAGAGTCGGAGGGGAGATCAGAGGCCTCGGCAGGGGGAAGATCGGAAGGGGCATGGAGGGGATGGGGGCGATTGGAGGCCAGAAGGAAGATCGGAGGCATCGGCGGGGGGTGGGGTGGGGGGAGGCGGGGAGATCGGAGGCCAGAGGGAAGATCGGAGGCGTCGGTGGGGGGTGGGGTGGGGGGGAGATCGGAAGAGTCGGGGGTGGGGGGGAGATCGGAGGCCGCAGCCAGGGAGCGCAGAGGAGGGAGAGAGGGATCAGAAATCAGAAGACTTGGAGGAAGGTGGGAGATCATGGCTCGGGTGGGGGGAGATCATGGCTTGCGGGGGGTGCCCAATCTCGGGGGGTGGGGGAGCAGGTAAGCTGGATCTAGCAGGTAAATGGAAGGATGCTTACCTCCTGGATGCAGCAGTCCTTGCCTCCCTTTAGCTGACGGGTTTTCCGAGGCCCAGCCAGGATTAAATGGAAAATTGAGTTAAATCTGAGGCACGCAGCCTAACTAAATGACCGACCCACCTCCGTTAAAACGGGTTCAAGACGGGTTGGGGGTCAGGTTTGAGATTTTTAACATTTTTAACATCCCACCCAACCCAAACCCACCCGACTTTGGGGGTTAAAAGTCCTCTCTGACATCACAGAAACAGGCCATTCGGTCTAACTGGTCCATGTTCTCTCTTTGGAAGAGCTCTCCAATTAGTCCCACACCCCCCGCTCTTTCCCCGTAGCTCGGCTAATGTCTCCTTTTCAAGTATTTATCCAATTCCCTGTTGAAAGTTACTATTGACTCTGCTTCCACCGCCCTTTCAGGCAGCGCGTTCCACACGAGCTCCTTCTCATCCTTCTCCATCAAACCCGAGCAGCACATCACACTGCAGGTTCTGGTGTCGTTTGGAAGAGTCAGATATGTGCACAATTTTTGATGGAGGGAGACAGTGACCCGAATAGGCAAAGAAAGGCAATGCATCACTGATCGCTGCATTAAACACTGGAGAATCAGATGGAAGTCTGAAAGCTGCTGAACTTAAAGAGGAGCACAGGGATAAAGCATGAATATTAAACTTACAGCTAGAGACATAGATAGGAATGAAGGAAAGCAATAGTTGTTAAAGATATTGGGCGGGGGGATGGGGTGGCTAGTGTTTGTATGTGGCAGGTTGATGGTGGGTGAGATTGGGGGGCCGTGACGAAGCACTCCTGCTCCTCCCGGCCCACAAGGATTGCTCCCTGAGGTTGCTCACGCCTCGTTGCCGCCACCGGGATGGCTGCCCGCTCCCCGTCCCCACCCCACTAGGCCCCGCCCCCCCCATTCCCCATCCCCGCACCCCGGCCCCGCCCCCACCCCCCGTCCCCGCCCCCCCCATCCCCGCCCCCACTCCCCCGTCCCCGCCCCCCCATCCCCGCCCCCAACCCCCCGTCCCCGCTTCCCCATCCCCGTCCCCCGCCCCCACCCCCCCCGTCCCCCGCCCCCCCCATCCCCGCCCCCACCCCCCCGTCCCCGCCCCCCCATCCCCGCCCCCACCCCCCCCGTCCCCGCTTCCCCATCCCCGTCCCCGCCCCCACCCCCCCGTCCCCGCCCCCCCATCCCCGCCCCCACCCCCCCGTCCCCGCCTCCCCGTCCCCGTCCCCGGCCCCGGCCCCACCCCCCCCGTCCCCGCCCCCCTGTCCCCGCCCCCCCCGTCCCTGGCCCCACCCCCCCGTCCCCGCCCCCCCCGTCCCCGCCGCTCTGCCCCCCGTCCCTCCTGAGTAAAAGCCGAAGGTGGGCGGGTTGGAGGCGGGTTGGGGTCGGGATTTAGATTTTTAATACTTTAACTTCCCACGCCTCCAACCCACCCGTTTTTTCATGTTAAAATTTCCTCCATTATGTAAAAAATATTGTACTGACACAAGGATTTTACGAGAATGGTACCAGGGATGAGGGAGTTCAGTTACGTGGAGAGACTGGTGACTCTGGTGTATGATGTATCATAGAATCCTACAGCAGAGGAGGAGGCCATTCGGCCCGTCGTGCCTGTGCCGGCTCTTTGAAAGAGCTCTCCAATTAGTCCCACTCCCCCTGCTCTTTCCCCAGAGCCCTGCAAATTTTTTCCCCTTCAAGTATTTATCCAATTCCCTTTTGAAAGTTATTATTGAATCTGCATCCACCGCCCTTTCAGGCAGCGCGTTCCAGATCATAACAACTCGCTGCATAAAAGTATTTCTCCTCATCTCCCCTCTGGTTCTTTTGCCAATTATCTTCAATCTGTGTCCTTTGGTTACTGACCCTCCTGCCACTAGAAACAGTTTCTCCTTATTTACTCTATCAAAACCCTTCATAATTTTGAACACCTCAATTAAATCTCCCTTTAGCCTTCTCTGCTCTAAGGAGAACAAATTTAGCTTGGGGTAATATATGAACCTTTTGATTTTATTATGCAGTTAAGAAATGCTGCACAATCCTATCATTACTGACATTTAACAAGATCTTAACAAGGAAGAATTGGACTTTTCTCTCACTTGTCATTTTTTTTTGAGCGATATGAATACTCAGATCAATGCGAAACACTAATGAATCATCTTAGTTCTTTCTCTTGGCATTACATTAGTTAATATTCATGTCTACAATTTTGCTAAACTTACAAGACACAGAAAAGGACAGGAAAAGAGGGGAAATGCCGAGGTCGTATACAGGAATTTTAGGCCCTTGATTAGAACTTTGGGCTTAAATTAATTTTTTGACCAAAAGAACATAAGAAATAAGAGCAGGAGTCGGCCATTCGGCCCCTCGAGCCTGCTCCGCCATTCAATGAGATCATGGCTGATCATCGACCAAAGTCGCCTCTGATGATGTCATCATTGCTGCTGCATTTAAGTTCTGCAAAGACTGGGAAGCTTTTGGCCTTTGCTGTGAGAGGGACCTGGAGGCAAAATGAGCAGCAGGAGACCTAAGTCTGCTCCCAGATTTTTTAACAACCACCACCACCCCTCCTCCTCCTCCTCCAGGCTCCAGAGTTCCACAACAATGCTTATGCCTGCTAAAAGTTCCCCCAGAATGATGATTGATCAAATCTCCTTTTTAATGGTGGAGCTGCAGCTGATAGTCAGTAATCCAAGTGTGCTACCGCCAGGTTTCACCGTCGTGTTTCAGAGGAGGCGTGCATCACGTCGGAAAAGTCTTAAAATCAGAAAGGCCTCTCAAAATGGGATTATAGAGGCAAATAAGTGGTTGTTAAGGGCCTTAAGGGCCTATCCCGCCTCTTGGAGGCGGGACGGAGATGGGATCAGAAACCATGTATTTGGGAAAATTGCTCGGAGGCGGGATGGAGGCGGGGTTGGGCCCGCCCACCATTTTTTGCAATTTTAACACCCCACACGCCTCCATTCCCGCCTCTTCGGGCCTGGCAAAATCGAGCCCTTAGTCTCCAAAAATCTATCAATCTCTGTCTTGAATATACTCAACGACTGAGCATCCACATTTGGGGTAGAGAATTCCAAAGATTCACAACCCTCTGAGTGAAGAAATTTCTCTCATCTTGGTCCTAAATGGCCGACCCCTTATCCTGAGACTATGCCCCCTAGTTCTAGACACTCCAGCCAGGGGGGAAACAGCCTCTCAGCATCTACCCTGTCAATCCCCCCCTCAGAATCTTATATGTTTCAATGAGATCACCTCTCATTCTTCTAAACTCTAGAGAGTACAAGCCCAAATCTACTCAATCTCTCCTCATAGGACAACCCTCTCATCCCAGGGATCAATCTAGTGAACCTTCGCTGCACCGCCTCTAAGGCAAGTATGTCCTTCCTTAGATAAGGAGACCAGAAGTAATTACTTTTGCACATCCAGACTCTCCTAGTGGTGTCAAATGGCGGGTATGTGGTCTAAATGAAAGCATAACCAGAGGACACAGATTTAAGGTGATTGGCAGAAGAACCAAAGGCGACATGAGGAAAAACATTTTTACGCAGCGAGTGGTTAGGATCTGGAATGCGCTGCCTGAAAGGGTGGTGGAGGCAGATTCAATCGTGGCTTTCAAAAGGGAATTGGGTAAGTACCTGAAGGAAAAAAATTTGCAGGGCTACGGGGGAAAGGGCGGGGGAGTGGGACGAGCTGAAGTGCTCTTGCAGAGAGCCGGCACGGGCTCAACGGGCCGAATGGCCTCCTTCTGTGCTGTAACCATTCTATGATTCTGTGATAATGCTTCTCATTACACATCACACCCTGGGCCTAGCTAAAGTATCTCACATTCTCTGCTGGTATTGAACAAGGCTTTAGATTCTGCATTGTGTTGCCAGCTCACAATACTCGTGTCTCTATTACTTACCAATATTAATTAGCATCGACAGTTTCCTTGCACAGATGGCTCTTTAACTCGTCATGATTATTAGTTTATGCCAAATGAACAATAATGTTAACTACTGTTTGATCCTTATGCACTGATAGCACGGAACAAGGCTACTGATACATTTCCAAATTTCCAGGCTAGAAGTATGCATGGAATAATACCTCAACTTCTGCCTTTGAATATTGTAACATTTCTGTCATTATTTCTGTAAACGTGCTCCCAATATTTTACCGTTTTTCCCCTAAACTCTATAAGTTTTGTATATTATACATGGATTAACAGTTAACCTTTTATTTAATATGATAGCATTGTTAGGATAATCAGCAGTTACTCACAGTGAGTACACTGTTTTATAACACTAAGGGGTAAAAATTCAGTTGGTTGCGCCTCCCGTTAGCGCCTTAAGAGGGCGCTAATGGGGCGCAAAGCCGCTAACGCCCGGGTGCAGCGATGTTTGCGCCGCTTGGGAACTTAACTAGACATTGTGCGGCGGCGCTAAACTTTACCGCTGCGACCACCTGCGCGCGCAGATTGTGACGTCATTCCATGGTGCAACGCCCTTGTGGCGCCCCGGAGCGGAAATTGAGTGGCGCCCCCTGCCTTACCGCCTGACGCTAGCAACGACCAGAAGACTGGAACGCTATCAATCGCTGTGGGGCTGGGGGGGGGCGCTATTTAAAGGGGGCCTCTTCCTGCCTTTTATTGTTGGTGGCATTTTTGAACTACGCATTCTGAGAGAGAGAGGGAGAGACTTCTGGAGAGATTCAACGTTGTGTGAAGGAGTTTTGGGTACTGAGCAGCACTTTGCAGGTTCATTTTGATTTGCCATTCCTTGTATCGATTTAGCAGAGACTGTGGGAGCTGCACTCTGAGCTCTTTGCCTGGTACTCTCCATTGTTCTTTCCAGCACATTTGATGTGCAAGTCTCTCCAGGCCGAGATTCAAGGCTGCAATGAACAGGATGTGGATGGAAAGCAAGATTAACCATCCCCTTTAAGAACTGGCCCGTGCCATTGTGTGTGTGTTCCATTGCTGACTGACATTACATGAGCTTCGCCAGCGCTCTGAGTTAGCGCCTCACTCCTTGGCCTTTGCGCCTTAAGACAGGTGTGCAGCGCCTGATTTAGCGCTCCACTCACCTCCCGGGGCGGTAAAAGTGAAGTTTCCAGTCAGTGGTGATAATTAGCGCCAGGCGCTAATATTTGCGTCCAGACGATATTTGCGCCCCAAATGGGGCGCGACCTAATTTTTACCCCTAAGGATATTATTAACAAAGAGTGATGGGCAACGTATGACAGGGATAGACTTATAGGAAGTAAAAGAGACTCTTACAGGAAGTGTATGCGGCACACTAAGGGGGAAAAATTCAGTTGATTGCGCCTCCCGTTAGCGCCTTAAGAGGGCGCTAATGGGGCACAAAGCATCTAGCGCCCAGGCGCGGCGAAGTTTGCGCCGCTCGCGAAATTAACTAGACATTTTGCGGCGGCGCTAAACACTACCGCCACGATCTCCTGTGCCGGCAGATCATGACATCACTCGAGTGCGCAACGCCCCGGTATTGCCCCGGAGCGGATATTGAGTGGCGCCCCCTGCCTTACCGCCTGACGCTAGCAATGACAGGTTGAGGGGAGCGTTCTGCAGTCATGAAGGGAAAGGGGGAGCGCTATTTAAAGGTGACCGCTTCCTGCCTTTTATTGTTGGTGCCATTTTTGAACTATGCATTCTGAGAGAGAGAGGGAGAGACTTCTGGAGAGATTCAACGTTGTGTGAAGGAGTTTTGGGTACTGAGCAGCACTTTGCAGGTTCATTTTGATTTGCCATTCCTTGTATCGATTTAGCAGAGAATGTGGAGGCTGCACTCTGAGCTCTTTGCCTGGTACTCTCCATTGTTCTTTCCAGCAGATTTGATGTGCAGGTCTCTCCAGGCCGAGATTCAAGGCTGAAATGAGCAGGATGTGGATGGAAAGCAAGATTAACCATCCCCTTTAAGAACTGGCCCATGCCATTGTGTGTGTGTTCCATTGCTGACTGACATTACATGAGCTTCGCCAGCGCTCTGAGGTAGCGCCTCGCTCCTCGGCATTTGCGCCTTAAGACAGGTGTGAAGCGCCTGATATAGCTCTGCAATCACCCACAGGGGCGATAAAAGTCAAGTTTGCAGTTGGTGGCGATAATTAGCGTCAGGCGCTAATCTTTGCGCCCGGCCGATAATTGCGCCCCAAATGGGGCGATACTGAATTTCTCCCCCTAAATCTTTTAACGTATCACTAGTATATTTCCTGTTGATTTCTCATGGTGAGTGAGAGGGTCGGCTGAAGTGCGATGTCTGAAGTGTGACAGGAAGTAAGTGTGACAGGAAGTAAGTGTGACACTTACATAAATGCATGCTATATGCAAGTCTTTTAATATATTATGGATAACGTAGCAAAATGATTAAAATAACGACCCAATGCGTAAAGACATACATTAGTATTTTGTAGCGATGAGGGAGGAGGAATCACTTCGCTTTTCTGCAAGTAACAAGTTCTTACGGAACTCAGATGTTTTGGCATATTTCAAATAAGTAAAAACGTGTATCAATTTGGATTAGAATATGCAATAATCAACAGTTATCCTCACCTGCATTAGAACATATCAGACCCTCTGGACTGCGACACATCTCATTGCTTTTTCTCTTTGGGATGTTGCAAGTCTTGGGATAATGACAAGCATTCCCGAACCAGCCTCGCTTACATTTGCATTTTCCACAATCGCATTTCCCGTGGCCTAGGAGCAGCACAAGAGAAGCAAACAGGTAATAAACTTTCCCTGTGTGATAAAGAGTCATTTCAAATGAAAAGTCTACAAAATGTTTTCAAAAGTTTAACAACAGTCAGCAAATTCGAGTTACATGACCTTGATAATATGCTGTGGGTTACCAGTGTGCAAATGCTTAATGCAATTTGTGCTTAATGCATTTCTCTAAAATTTCTTTCTCTGCTTAAAAATAAATAGGTTTCACACCGCCACTAAAATGGAGGAGACAAGAATTTCAAACTAACGTAATCATTCTTAAGGTAATCTCTGTCCTCGGCCTCCTACACTGTTCCAAAGAAGCTCAACGTAAGCTCGAGGAACAGCACCTCATCTTTCGATTAGGCACTTTACAGCCTTCTGGACTCAACATCGAGTTCAACAATTTCAGACCAGAACCTCTGCTCCCATTTTTTCCAGACGGCAGCTGTTGATGATTCTGCCATTCCCATTTACACCTCCTCTTGATCCATCCTTTGTTTCTTTACTTGTCACATTACCATCTCCTTTTGCCTCGTACCATCATAACTTTTGTCTCTTAATCTCTCCTGCCTTCTGCCCTATCACAGACCTTCCCTTTTGTTCTTTCCTCCATTCCCCCCTTTCCCTGCCTCTGCACTTGCTTAAAACCTGTTACATCTCTAACATCTTCCAGTTCTGACGAAGGGTCATCGACCCGAACCGTTAACTCTGTTTCTCTCTCTCCACAGATGCTGCCTGACCTGCTGAGTGTTTCCAGCATTTTCTGTTTTTATTTCAGATTTCCAGCATCCGCAGTGTTTTGCTTTTGCAATCATTCATATGGGATTATCCCGTGGTATAATGACAAGGCCAAAGACTAACACAACACTACTCATTCAGGTACACCTGCAGTATTCTAACATATTCTAAGAACACAGGAACAGGAGGAGGCCATTCAGCCCCTCGAGCCTGTTCTGTCATTCATTGAGATCGTGGCTGATCTGTATCTTAACTTCATTTACCCACATTGGTTCTGTAACCCTTAATACCCTTACCTAACAAAAATCTATCAATCTCAGTTTTGAAATTTCCAATTGACCCCCAGCTTCAACAGATTTTTGGGGGAAAGAGTTCCAGATTTCCACCACCCTTTGTGTGAAGAAGTGCTTCCTGACATCACCCCTGAACGGCCTGGCTCTAATTTTAAGGTTATGCCCCCTTGTTCTGGACTCCCCCGACCAGAGGAAATAGTTTCTCTCTATCTACCCTATCGAATCCTTTAATCATCTTAAACACCTCGATTAGATCACCCCTTAATCCTCTATATGTGATAAAATACAAGCCTAGTCTATGTAACCTGTCCTCATAATTTAACCCTTTTAGCTCAAGTGTCATTCTGGTGAATCTGCGCCGCCCCCCCTCCAAGGCCAATATATCCTTCCTGAGGTGCGGGGCCCAGAACTGAACCCAGTGACTCCAGATGGGGTCTGATCAGAGCTTTATGTGAACATAAGACATAGGAGCAGGAGTAGGTCATTCGGTCCCTCGAGCCTGCTCCGCCATTCAATAAGATCATGGCTGATCTGATCTTGGCCTCAACTCCACTTCCCTGCCCCCTCCCCATAACCCTTGACTCTTGTCATTCAAAAATCTGTCTATCTCCACCTTAAATATATTCAATGACCCAGCCTGCACAGCTCTCTGGGGAAGAGAATTCCAAAGTGACCAATGAAGGGTTCCACCCAAGACATCAGCCCATTTTTCCATTTCAGATGTTGATTGAGAAGGTGTGTATAGACAACTGCTGTCTATTTTTATTCCAATATCTGTTGGTTTAAGTAACATAATGAATCGAATTCTGTATTTTTGGCCGATGCTGTACGTGGAATTAGAACATTGCTTCTTTAATTGCAAAATGTTCAAGTAATAATTACAAAGTAATGAAGAGGTTCAGCAGTCTATTTTTCAAAAAGCAATGTTTGATGCGTCATTAAGTCAGATAATGAAAATCAGTCACACAGCGATTATGATGTGAAAATCTTAAAACAAGTCCATCATTTGGAAACTGAATTGAATAACAAGCTACTACAATGATTTAAAAATGAACATATTTCATAATAACTTAAAAAAAATATCTGTTATATTGTGTAAGAAATGCATCGAATGCGCAGGTCTCGGCAAAGATGTTAACTGTGATGCAATTAACAGCCTGACTATTCTTTAAGCAAATAACTAATGTATGCCGCTTATGTGAAGATACAGCACTGCAGAACCTTGTGAAATGCTGCCAGAAATGTCAGAACCTCAGTCTTCAAATAAGTGAGTTCAGCGGGAGAAGATTGCAAACGCTAGAAATTAGAAAATAAAAGCAGAAAATGTTGGAAATGCACAATGACTTATGAGGAAAGGTTGAGTAGGTTGGGCCTCTACTCATTGGAATTCAGAAGAATGAGAGGCGATCTTATCGAAACATATAAGATTGTGAGGGGGCTTGATCGGGTGGAGGCGGGGAAGATGTTTCCACTGATGGGTGAGACTAGAACTAGGGGGCATAATCTTAGAATAAGGGGCTGCCGTTTCAAAACTGAGATGAGGAGAAACTTCTTCACTCAGAGGGTAGTAAATCTATGGAATTTGCTACCTCAGAGAGCTGTGGAAGCTGCGACATTAAATAAATTTAAAACGGAGATAGACAGTTTCCTAGCTGATAAGGGAATTAAGGGTTATGGGGAGCGGGCAGGGAAGTGGACGTGAGTCTAGGTTCGGACCAGCCATGATCCTATTGAATGGCGGAGCGGGCCCGAGGGGTCGTATGGCCGACTCCTGCTCCTACTTCTTATGTCCTTATGTTATGAGCCTGCCAGAGAGGGAATGGGAAAGATGGGTTGAGGTTTCGGCAGAATACTTCCCTCAGATCCGTTCTGATCAAAGATTCAACCTGAAACATTATCCTAACTGATTCCTTCAAAATAGTGGATTTCCCCTCGGCAAATCAGAAGAAAGTAAGAAAGGAAAAAGAAAAACTTGCATTTTCTCCAGCGCCTTTCACCACCTCAGGACGTCCCAAAGCGCTTTGCAGCCAATGAAGTACTTTTTGAAGTGTAGTCACTGTTGTAATGTGGGAAACGCGGCAGCCATTTTTGCGCACAGCAAGCTCCCACAAACAGCAATGTGATAATGACCAGATAATCTGATTTAGTGATGTTGATTGAGGGATAAATATTGGCCCAGGACACCGGGGAGAACTCCCCAGCTCGTTAATCCGAGGCCCCGTCTGCTCTCTCAGGTGGACATAAAAGAACCCATGGAACTATTTTGAAGAAGAGCTGGGGAGTTCTCCCCGGTGTCCTGGGCCAATATTTATCCCTCAATCAACATCACTAAATCAGATTATCTGGTCATTATCACATTGCTGTTTGTGGGAGCTTGCTGTGTGCAAATTGGCTGCCGCGTTTCCCACATTACAACAGTGACTACACTTCAAAAAGTACTTTTTTTTAAATTGGCTTATGGGATCTGGGCGTCGCTGGCAAGGCCAGCATTTATTGCCCATCCCTAATTGCCCTCGAGAAGGTGGTGGTGAGCCGCTTTCTTGAACCGCTGCAGTCCGTGTGGTGATGGTACTCCCACAGTGCTGTTAGGGAGGGAATTCCAGGATTTTGACCCAGCGACGATGAAGGATCGGTGATATATCTCTAAGTCAGGATGGTGTGTGACTTGGAGGGGAACTTGGAGGTGGTGTGTTCCCATGTGCCTGCTGCCCTTGTCCTTCTAGCTGGAAGAGGTCGCGGGTTTGGGAGGTGCTGCCGAAGAAGCCTTGGTGAGTTGCTGCAGTGCATCTTGTAGATGGTACACACTGCAGCCACGGTGCGCCAGTGGTGGAGGGAGTGAATGTGTAAGGTGGTGGATGGGGTGCCAATCAAGCGGGTTGCTTTGTCCTGGATGGTGTCGAGCTTCTTGAGTGTTGTTGCAGCCGCACTCATCCAGGCAAGTGGAGAGTATTCTATCACACTCCTTACTTGTGCCTTGTAGATGGTGGAAAGGCTTTGGGGAGTCAGGAGGTGAGACACTCGCCGCAGAATACCCAGCCTCTGACCTGCTCTTGTTGCCACAGTGTTTATGTGGCTGGTCCAGTTAAGTTTCTGGTCAATGGTGACCCCCCAGGATGTTGATGGTGGGGGATTCGGCGATGGTAATGCCATTGAATGTCAAGGGGAGGTGGTTAGACTCTCGCCTGTTGGAGATAGTCATTGCCTGGCACTTGTGTGTCGCGAATGTTACCGGCCACTTACTTCATTGGCTGTAAAGCGCTTTGGGGCGTCCTGAGGTCGTGAAAGGCGCTAAATAAATGCAAGACTTTCTCTTTTTTGTAAAAGTATCCAACACTGAGCATAGCAATAAGAAGACATTGCACTGTCTTCTTATTGCTATGTTCACCCTATGAGGCTACCCTTACCAATCAAGATCTGGGTTAGACCACACTATGAGTACTGTGCACATACCTGTCTCCATATTACAGAAAGGATATAGAGGCACTGGAGAAGGTGCAAAAAAGATTTACAAGGCTGATACCAGAACTGAGAGATTACAACTATCTGGAAAGACTGACCAGGCTGGGGCTCTTCTCTCTAGAAAAGAGAAGACTGAGGGGTGACCTAATAGAGGTCTTTAAAATTATGAAGGGGTTTGATAGGGTAGACACAGAGAACATGTTTCCACTTGTGGGGGAGACCAGAACTAGGGGCCATAAATATAATATTGGGCCAGAAATTCGGCTTTCCGGCTTCCTGCGGGTGCAAGCATCGCGCGCGTACTTGCCTACCGCGCCTGCAGTTGTGCTTTGGGCCCACGAGGACTTCGGGTCCTGGGCCTCCTCCAGCTGCCGGCGCGCAGTGCTCGCGTATCCCAGGGGCGCACTTAGTTCGAAGCGTCCCCTGGGATCACGTGGGCCATGGAGAGCCAATCCTAGCAGGGCATTTTCATTCATAGATTTGACAGGAAGACCTGTCAAATCTATGAATAGAGATCGGCCCCAAAACTACGCTAAAACTTCAAATAATTTTTTTTAAAAAGATCATATTTTTAAAATAACTATAAGTTACATAAATTAACTACTTTAAACAAAAATTTAAATTGTTGAAAAAATTAATTATACTTTTTAACGGTGCTAAAAATAAACTTACCTTTCTTTAAAGTATCTAAAAAAGATAAACCTGTTGAAAAAATGTTTAAATTGTAATTAATTAACCACTTACCTTGTTAAAAACAGGCCTTGCGCCTCCTTTTTAAAAGCGCAGCTTCTTCATACTTACCCTCCCAGAGAAACCTGAAAAAAAAAACGAAGTTCGCTGCGTGCGCGCAGCCTCTCCCGCGCACGCGTTCAACTTCTGAACCCCTCCCTTCAGGAGAACGGAAGTTCTGGTTTCCCGCGCATGCGCAGTGCATGCAGGAAACCGGCACTTCAGGTGGCCTTACGGGTGAGTACACAGCGCGTACTCACCCGACAACAGCCGAATTTCTGGCCCAATATAGTCACTAATAAATCCAATAGGGAATTTAGGAGAAACTTCTTTACCCAGAGAGTGGCGAGAATGTGGAACTCGCTACCACAGGGAGTGGTTGAGGCGAATAGCAGAGATGCATTTAAGGGGAAGCTGGATAAACACATGAGGGAGAAAGGAATAGAAGGATATGCTGATGGGCTGAGATGAAGAGGGGTGGGAGGAGGCTGGTGTGGAGCATAAACACCGGCACGGACCAGTTGGGCCGAATGGCCTGTTTCTGTGCTGTACGCTCTGTATGATTCTATGTAGGATGTTGTGATTATCTCTGAGCTCAGAGTCCAGCCAGTTGACTTTTGTGGAGGATTCACTGTAGCTCTCTTGATGCCTCTTCTCATCACTGTTCATGGCACTCATCAAGCTGTTCCAGCAGTAGCTTCCCTTTGTCTCCCAGGATTTACATAAACTTTATTGCTCAACGAAAGGAAATTAAGGTTCCCCTTTTGCTGAATCATCACTTTAGTATCTTTGCAATTTGTATCAGTAACTACCAGTGAACCAATCAGCCAGCACATTCTTCCTGCAATCAATTGGTGTTCAACCATGTGAATCCAGTCACCATGAATCTGGTTACTATTCATTCTTTGGAACCTGTCAACTTTCAAGTCTGCCTGGCTCATCCCCTGGTGCAATGTTTCATTGCAAAGCCTATTTACTTTCCCAACCTCAACTCTCTTATCATCTCCAACCACACACTCCACTTCACATATTCACTCACCCACTCAGAGAACCAGCTGTTTAAACCATTTCCTTTCCACACAACTGCAAAATAGTAATTAGACACTGATTAGTTACTTTAAGACATTGTGGCTTAAGTATCATATCAGCGTGTTGAACAAATAAAAGTTCAAATTGACACTGATATAAAACAAAGCGTAGCAACGCGAGACTAGCAGATTCACCCAGCGATAGAGTCACGCACAGGATTTCTGCTGCGGCCCTGATTAACCCTTTCCGTGCTGGTCTGTTACTGTCTCCATATCTATTACCTATCACTTCCTCACAACTGATGTTAAACTGACAGGTCTGTCGTTACTTGGTTTCTCTCTCCCTCCCTTCTGAAAGAACGGAGTGACGTTTGCAATTTTCCAATCCAAAGGCACAATTCCTGAATCTAGAGAGTTTTGGACAATTATGACGAAGGCATCTTCAATTTCTCTACCTTTTCCTTTTAATACTGTCCTGGAGATTTGTCTATATTAAATTCCATTATTTTAACCATTACCTCGCCTTGACTTATTTTTAGGTTCCCTTGTACCGCTGGTATTTTACAAAGCACAAGTCAGAAGTGTGATGGAATACTCTCCACTTGCCTGGATGAGTGCAGCTGCAACAACACTCAAGAAGCTCGACACCATCCAGGACAAAGCAACCCACTTGATTGGCACCCCATCCACCACCTTAAACATTCACTCCCTCCACCACCGGCGCATCGTGGCTGCAGTGTGTACCATCTACAAGATGCACTGCAGCAACTCGCCAAGGCTTCTTCGGCAGCACCTCCCAAACCCGCGACCGCTTCCACCTAAAAGGACAAGGGCAGCAGGGGCATGGGAACACCACCACTTCCAAGTTCCCCTCCAAGTCACACACCATCCTGACTTGGAAATATATCGCCGATCCTTCATCGTCGCTGGGTCCAAATCCTGGAACTCCCTCCCTAACAGCACTGTGGGAGTACCTTCACCACACGGACTGCAGCGGTTCAAGAAGGCAGCTCACCACCACCTTCTCGAGGGCAACTAGGGATGGACAATAAATGTCGGCCTTGCCAGCGACGCCCACATCCCGTGAACGAATAAAACATTTTTTATCCTCTTCCTCCGCTGTGAAAACGGATATAAATTCCTCCTGTAACAAGTCTGCCATTTCCTTATTATCCGTTATAGTCTCGCCTGCATCCGTCTTTAATGGGACCACATTCCCCTTCTCACCACTCTTTTTCTCGTAACATATCGATAAAAACTTTTGCTGTTTGCTTTGACACCTTTGATCACGTTCTTCGTATCCCTTTGTCGCACTCCCCCTTTTCCTTGTGTTTGCGCAAGTGGTTAAATCAGCGGGAATTGAGGTCCCATCCCTGGTGGAAACCCGCTGGCCGCCATTTTAACTCAGGAGCTGACTGAGGCGGGAAACGCCTTGGCCGGGAACAGGGCGGGGACTGTGCTGGGTCTCGCTGCCTTCAAGAGGGAGCTGGAGTGGTTCCTGACTGGGGCAGAGATCGCATCATACAGAAGGTCAGCGTCTCCACAGAGAACACTTGGTCCGTGTGATCGCACCGACTGGTTTCCATCATCTGAGGGGGTCGGAGAGGAATTGCCCTGCGTATTTTTCCTCTTTATTGGCCCTGGGTTTTGTGGCTTTTCCCGGGAGATGACGTGGTTCCGGGGAGAGTGGCGGGGGGCGGGGAGGCGGGGGGAAGTGTCCAGTCACGCTGCTCCGGCCATCATGAGTGTGGGGCAGGCTTGATGGACCCGCTGGTCCATTCCTGCCCCTCAATTCCGTCTGTTTATAAATGTAAATCGGGGTCCGATGATGTAATTAGCTAGTGGTGGGATCTTGTAATTACAACGTGACACATTTACATGGGAAGATTCCACTGTAAACATGGACATAGGAAAATACAATTAAAGAAAGTTGACATGAACATAGGAAAGAACATCAGAGCAGGAGGAGGCCATTCAGCCCCTCGAGCCTGTTCTGCCATTCAATCAGATCATGGCTGATCTGTACCTTAACTCCATCTACCCGCCTTGGTTCCGTATCCCTTAATACCCTTACCCAACAAAAATCTATCGATCTCAGTTTTGACATTTTCAATTGACCCCCCCAGCCTCAACAGCTTTTTGGGGCAGAGAGTTCCAGATTTCCACCACCCTTTGTGTGAAGAAGTGCTTCCTGACATCACCCCTGAACGGCCTGGCTCTAATTTTAAGGTTATGCCCCCTTATTCTGGACCCTCCCACCACAGGAAATAGTTTCTCTCTCTCTACCCTATCAACCCCTTTAATCATCTTAATCACCTCAATTAGATCATCCCTTAATCTTCTATATTTGAGGGTATGAAGTGTGGGAAGATGTAGATTTTTATTTCCTTACACAGTGTCTATAAAATATGTAAAACTGCATATTTTTGGCACTTTCTGCATGTGTTCTAACAAGTAATTAGTTACTGTACATAGGATCACAGACGTTTACAGCACAGTAGGAGGCCATTTGGCCCAACGTGTCCGTGCCGGCCAACAAAGAGCTATCCAGCCTAATCCCACTTTCCAGCTCTCGGTCCGTAGCCCTGTAGGTTACGGCACTTCAAGTGAATATCCAAGTACTTTTTAAATGTGATGAGGGTTTCTGCCTCTACCACCCTTTCAGGCAGTGAGTTCCAGACCCCCACCACCCTCTGGGTGAAAAAAGTTCTCCTCAACTCCCCTCTAATCCTTCTACCAATTACTTTAAACCTATGCCCCCTGGTTATTGACCTCGCTGCTAAGGGAAATAGGTCCTTCCTATCCACTCTATCTAGGCCCCTCATCATTTTATACACCTCCTTTGCACCTCCTTGGAGTAAAGGAGGTTGAGGGGAGATTTGATAGAGGTGTACAAGATTATGACAGGTTTGGATAAGGTAGACAGAGAAAGGCTGTTCCCATTAGCTGATGGTACAAGGACTAGGGGACACAGATTTAAGGTTTTGGGCAAGAGATACAAGGGGGATGTGAGGAAGAACTTTTTTACGCAGCGAGTGGTAATGACCTGGAACTCGCTGCCGACGAGGGTGGTGGAAGCGGAGACGATCAATGATTTCAAAAGGAAATTGGATAGGCACTTGAGGGAAATAAACTTGCAGGGCTACGGGGATAGAGCGGGGGAATGGGACTGAATAGATTGCTCCGCAGAGAACCGGCCGGACTCGATGGGCCGAATGGCCTCCTTCTCTGCCGCAATGACTCTGTGACTATAAATCTCCCACTCAGCCTCCTCTGTTCCAAAGAAAACAACCCCAGCCTATCCAATCTTTCCTCTCAAATGCATGTAGGGTATATGATGAAATTTCCCCATAGAAATCTACATTTATTCCTTGTCAGGATTTTGTTTGAGAGTTGGAAAGTTCTATTAACAAAATCTAGGTCAGAGTAATGTTGCTGCTTGCACAGCAGCCTGTCCACCACCATCACAGTGATGGAGGGAGAGAGCATGCTTGCTGCCACCTTTCACATTAAACATTGCCTCTTTGACAGTTTTTACAAAAAGGGGCTCCCAGGAAACCATGTTAATATGAAGATCTCAGTTCTGAAAGTTGAAAGACTGTCTAATGTAAGAATCAACCCGGTGTCTGCACTCTGTCTGTGTTAGTCTGAACGTCCTTTGTGCGGCAGCATCAGCCTGTCTCTGAACGTTCAAAAATAAAATATTTGCGACTGGTGAGGATACAACACAGGTTCCAATGCTCAAAACTGTGACAGGTGATTAATTTTTCAGTTTCCTGTATTTCCTGACTGCTTTTTCCAGCTCTGTTAAGAATGCAATATTGTGGCAACAGTAAAATACACGAGACGCACTAAACAGTAGATTCATACCGCGCAGCAGGAGGCCATTTGGCCCATCATGCCTGTGCCGGCTCTTTGAAAGAGCTCTCCAATTAGTCCCACTCCCCCCTGCTCTTTCCCCATAACCCTGCAAAATTTTCCTTTTCGAGTATTTATCCAACGATCTTTTGAAAGTTACTATTGAATCTGCTTCCTCCGCCCTTTCAAAATGACCAAAAAAGTCCTGGGCCAATATTTATCCCTCAATCAACATCACTACAACAGATTATCTGGTCATTTATCACATTGCTGCTTGCGGGAGCTTGCTGTGCGCAAATTGGCTGCCGCGTTTCCTACGTTACAACAGTGACTACACTTCAAAAGTACTTCATTGGCTGTAAAGCGATTTGGGACGTCCGGCGGTTGTGAAAGGCGCTATAGAAATGCAAGTTCTTTCTTCATATTGGAGCTACCCCCATCCGTGGTAGCAATTATCCGCCAAGTCACCTTCCTCCTTAAAATATCCAAGGCACCAACATTGATTATTTGAAAATGGTGGAAGTGTCGTTAATTGTGCAGTTGATTAAATTGCAATGAAGGTTACAAACCGGTCACAATGTCATTCAGTTTCTTTCCAACTCTGCTGTAATCTTTGTGCGTCTTTCACTATCCATCCTGGACTATCATCCTTCCTTCTTAATCAGCATCACATGGCACATGGTCCCATATTATCTGCCTTACTGTTTTTTTTCCACTACATCTGTCTTTCTTTCTGGGTAACTCATGTACATTTTCCACACAGCTCTATTCTGTTTGCATGTCATTCTCACTCAGTCTTGATCCCTCCTTAACTTGTACTGATACAGATCTTTGCTCTTAAAATGATTCTGGCTTCCTGCCTAACATAATACCGTCCACACCAAGACAATTTCCCAAATCAATACGAAAGGAAAAGTCTTTTTCCTACAGTACAGACTCTGGTTAGAAATACAAAATCACAGGCAACAGTGTGGGATAATTTGCATGCTTAAACTCACAGTATGGTGAAAGAGTGAAGAAAATGAAATGTGATATTATACCGATTCTTGTCTCATAGTTTGTCTGAACACATGATACAAATACAGACTAGCAGAGGGAAGACGAGCGGTTTAATTTGCCCTGAACATTGAAACTATTGGATGCACTAATTATGCATTAAGGTAATAAGCAATTTTGTTCACATTAATAAAGGTGACACGAACTTTTACTCATTCTCCTAAAATTGCTCCCAGGGCTTAGCGTGTCTGACGCATGATAGCACGCTGACCCTTTATTAACATTTTTTTGATTCTTATGGCATGTTATATTTGCACAAACGTTCTTTCTTCTTTCTTTCATATGGTCGTAGCAAAGCGAATCAGATGTCAATATCTAAGTCAGATATCCAGGCCAAAGCTTCCGGTGCAACATCTTGTAGGCTGCCTGTGAATTTCCTCTGAGGGCAGTGCTCAATGATGTGCTCCAGGGTCTGATCAGGAGCTCCACAGTCGCATGATGGGGATGCTTTAATCTTCCATCGATGGAGAAGGTGGCAGCATCTACCATGCACAATCGTAGCTGGCACAAGTGGGCAGAGACAGAGGAATGGAGAGTTCGAGGACAGGTTTGTGGGGGGGTGGAGGAGGTTCGGGGATAGTGGTAGGGATGAAGTCAAGAAGGGAGTTAAGCAGCAAGAACAGACCTGATGATTGGAGATAGGATGGTAATTTGCAAAACAGTGCCCTCCAAACCTTTGACAATATAAATAGGTTCAAGATGGAATTCAATACCTTTCTGGAGAGAATGGCTTGAGATATTTGCCGATAAGGCTAGTTGATCTTCTTTTTCAATTCCTAAAATCTCTTATTCTCCTAAATCTCAAGATGACTGTGCAAACATTTCTTGGACTGCTGAAATTTAAACTTGGATAAGATCGTAATAAACTTTATATGATTTGATGCAGCTCCATCAATCACTATGCAGTGAATGGAACTCGAAGCTGCAGTCTGTGCGTGACATTCATGTGCATAATCTCCATAATTAAATCGAGAATGGCCTAAAAACACATTCATTAGGTTTTAAATACAAGCAAAAGACTTCGCTGCCTGAAAAGCTAATTTGTTACATGATCTAACGGAGATATTTAAAAGTTGCTGCACGACACAGAGATTTTTTTTTACATACATGCAATGTTTACGAATTGAATTGGCAGCAATCTGAATTCAGGATCAGAACGAACTAACATTATCCAGGATTAATGTCAACAATGATAAGATTTTCAACTTGCATCGAGTGCTTAAAATAGCCTTAAAATAGGCCTGTAACAAATGTGATTTTTGTGTGTGTGTGTGCGTGTAATTAATCCTTCTAATTCTTCATAATGCTAAAAACTAAATAAATATGATTTTATGGGCACTTACCGATTTCCAGTCAACTGCAGGGATTATAATTAGCATAAACCTGTGGTGCACAATTAAATTATTTTTCCCCAATTCAAGAGTGCTTTAAATGATGTAAGTTTTCACTCATATACACTCTGCGTTCAACCAAATTTCATCCCTAAAGGCAGTTTATTCCAGCTGCCATCTGTCTCAAATCTAGACAAAGCTACAAGAGGGAATTTATTAAGGCCTTATGTGCGTTGCAAGGGAACAAATTATTATATTCTTTTATGACCTTTACAGTGGAGCAATTTGGCAGCATGACCACAATTTGCCTCCTGTCACTGAATTCATGTCGAAAAGCATCAGAAGACTAAAGGAACATTATTATGATGTCACAGCCAGTGCCCATGTTGCCCTCTGGAGGTAAGTTCTGCTAATGTGCAAACTATTTGCACATTACAGGGGAGGTACTGATAACAGAACATAAGAACATAAGAATTAGGAGCAGGAGTGGGCCATTTGGCCCCTCGAGCCTGCTCCGCCATTCAACAAGATCATGGCTGATCATCGACCTCAACTCCACTTTCCCGCCCGATCCCCATATCCCTTGATTCCCCTAGAGTCCAAAAATCTATCGTTCTCAGCCTTGAAAGACTCAGCATTCACAGCCCTCTGGGGTAGAGAATTCCAAAGATTCACAACCCTCTGAGAGACGAAATTTCTCCTCATCTCAGTCCTAAATGGCCGCCCCCTTATCCTGAGACGATGACCCCTAGTTCTAGACTCTCCAGCCACGGGAAACATCCTCTCAGCATCTACCCTGTCAATCCCTCTCAGAATCTTGTATGTTTCAATGAGATCACCTCTCATTCTTCTAAACTCCAGAGAGTATAGACCCATTCTACTCAATATCTTCTCATAGGACAACCCTCTCATAGAAACTAGAAAATTAGGAGCAGGAGTCGGACATTCAGCCCTTCGAGCCTGCTCCATCATTCAATATGATCATGGCTGATCCTCTATCTCAATACCATATTCCCGCACTCTCCCCATACCCCTTGATCCTTTTGTGTCTAGAAATCTATCTTAAATATATTCAGTGACTTGGCCTCCACAGCCTTCTGTGGTAGAGAATTCCACAGGTTCACCACCCTCTGAGTGAAGAAATTTCTCCTCATCTCAGTCCTAAATGTCCTACCCCGTATCCTGAGACTGTGACGCCTCGTTCTATATACCCCAGCCAGGGGAAACAACCTCTCAGCATCTACCCTGTCAATCTCCTTAAGAATCTTATATGTTTCAATGAGATCACCTCTCATTCTTCTAAACTCGAGAGAGTATAGACCCATTCTACTCAATATCTCCTCATAGGAAACCCTCTCATCCCAGGGATCAATCTCTCTCTCTCTCTCTCTCTTAGGCAGTCCTCCGGAACCGAGGATGACGTGTTTCCATCTAGTGAACCTTCGTTGCACCACCTCTAAGGCAAGTTTATCCTTCCTCAGATAGAGACCAAAACTGTGCACAGTACTCCAGGTGTGGTCTCACCAAAGCCCTGTGCCATGGCTGCAAGACTTCCTTACTCTTGTACTACAATAAAGGCCAACATGCCATTTGCCTTCCTAATTGCTTGAAGCATCACTCCAGCTGCCACAACTATGTTTTTGTCATAGTTTTGCCAAGACATCACAAAGTAATCAGAGGACACAGAATTAAGGTAATTGGCAACAGAACCAGAGGGGAGACGAGGAGAATTTTTTTTCACGCAGCGAGTTGTTGTGATCTGGAATACGCTGCCTGAAAGGGCGATGGAAGCAGATTCAATAGTAACTTTCAAAAGGGAATTGGATAAATACTTGAAAAGGAAAAATTTACAAGGCTTTGGGGGAAGGAGCAGGGAACTAATTGGAGAGCTCTTTTAAAGAGCCGGCACAGGCACGATGGGCCGAATGGCCTCCTTCTGTGCTGTATGATTCTATGATTCGATATTGAGTTTGATGAACATTTAGGGCTGGATTTTCATTGACCCGTGGAGGCGGGTTTGGAGGCGTGTGGGGGGTTAAAATTGCGAAAACTGGCAGGCGGGCACAAGTCCGCCTCCATCCTGCCTCCACGCAATTTTCATTAAATCGTGTCTGCTGGTCCCGACTCCGTCCCACCTCTAAGAGATGGGATAGGCTGTCAAGGCCCTTAACAAGCACTAAATTGGCTCTATAATGCCATTTTGAAAGGCCTTTGTGATTTTAACCCTTGTGGTAGTAGTAGGCTGGCCTCTCTCTCTCTCTCTCGTAGCTGCTCATTTTGCATCCAGGTCCTTTCACAGCAAAGGCCAGGCAGTCTCTGAAGACCTTCAATGCAGCATCACAGGCGACTTTCAGACTGAAAACACTAATTGGTTCATGGGTTCCCACATGCTGGAACTCAATTGCCCAATTAGGTGAAAATTGCATCAATCTCCCACATCCAATTTCAGGGGGGTTTTTAACACGACCCCAACCCGCCCCAGTATCAAAATCCAGCCCTTAGTTTCTATAAATGGTAGGTAAAATATGGTTGTTTTCTGTCGCCTTTTCATACTATGTTGAAATAGCAAATAAAAAGAAATTATATTATCGATGGTTAGTTTTGACTTCTTTGGCCGCCTCACATGCTGCTCGCATAATGGTGCATTAAATTGTTGAAGTGTTGTGGTGAAATATCATGTACTGTCAAACCTATTTTGCCCAATACTAATTCCCTTTCGCCATTTAAGAAATATATATTAGGGATTAATTGAATTGAACGGGCCAAGAGGGAATACAAAAGTAGGTCTTAGTTACAATGAATCGAACGTTGGGAATGTTTATGTGCCCAGTATAAACAATCGGATCCACAATAATAGGTGTCCATAAAATCTCTGGGCTCAGGATAAGAGACAGCTTTCACAATCCAAATGTTAATTTAGAAAGAAAGAAAGATTTGAATTTATGTACCCGCTTCCACAGCCACTGAAGTACTTTTTTTGAAATGGAGTCACTGCTGCAATGCAAGAAATGCGGCAGCCAATTTACGCACAGCAAGCTCCCACAAACAGCAATGTGATAATGAACGGATAATCCGTTTTTAGTGATGCTGGTTGAGGGATAAATATTGACCCCAGGACACCGGGGAGAACTCCCCCTGCTCTTCTTTGTACATAGCAACATAGGAACACAGGAACACGAGTAGGCCATTGAGTCCCTCGCGCCTGTACCGCCATTCAATGAGATCGTGGCTGATCTGCGACCTAACTCCATATACCCACCTTTGGCCCATATCCCTTAATACCTTTAGTTAACAGAAAGCTATCAATCTCATATTTAAAATTAACAATTGATCCAGCATCAATTTCCATTTGCGGAAGAGAGTTCCAAACTTCTACCACCCGTTGTGTGTAGAAGTGTTTCCTAGTTTTACTTCTGAAAGGTCTGGCTCTAATTTTTAGACTATGCCCCCTAGTCCTAGAATCCCCAACCAGTGGAAATAGTTTCTCTCTATCTACCCTATCTGTTCCCCTTAATATCCTGAAAACTTCGATCAGATCACCCCTTAACCTTCTCAATTCTAGGGAATACAACCCTAATTTGTGTAATCTCTCCTCGTAACTTAACCCTTGGAGCCCGGGTATCATTCTGGTAAACCTACGCTGCACTCTCTCCAAGGTCAATATATCCTTCCTAAGGTGTGGTGCCCAGAACTGCTCACAGTGCTCCAGGTGTCGTCTAACCAGGGCTTTGTATAGCTGAAGCATGACTTCTACCCCCTTGTATTCTAGTCCTCTAGATATAAAGGCTAGCATTCTGTTAGCCTTGTTGATTATTTTCTGTACCTGTTCATGACATTTTATGTACCTGTTCATGATTTTTTATGTAACTGGACCCCCAAGTCTCTTTGGACCTCCACTGTTTTTAGCTTTTCACCATTTAGAAAGTACCCTGTTCTATCCTTTTTAGGTCCAAAGTGGATGACCTCACATTTGCCTACATTGAAATCCATTTGCCACAGTTTTGCCCATTCACTTAATCTGTCGATATCCCTTTGTATTTTTATGCTTTCATCTACACTGCCTACAATGCCGCCTATCTTTGTGTCATCGGCAAATTTGGATATATGACTTTCTATGCCATCATTTAAGTCGTTAATAAATACTGTGAATAGTTGAGGCCCCAACACAGATCCTTGTGGGACTCCACTAGTCACATCCTGCCAATTTGAGGACCTACCCATTATCCCTATTGTCTGTCTCCTGCCATTCAGCCTAATTTCCTAACCAGGTCAATAATTTGCCCTCAATTCCATGAGCTTCTACCTTAGATAACAGTCTCTTATGTGGGACTTTATCAGATGCCTTCTGGAAGTCCATATAAATAACATCCATAGACATTCTTCCCCTGTTCACTATTTTAGTCACCTCTTCAAAAAATTCAATCAAGTTTGTCAGGCATGACCTACCTTTCACAAATCCATGCCGGCTCTCTCTGATCAACTGAAAATTTTTGAGGTGTTCAGTCACCCTATCCTTAATTATAGACTCTAGCAACTTCCCGACAACAGATGTTAGGCCAACTGGTCTATAATTCCCTGGTTTCCTCTCTCGCCATTCTTAAATAGCGGAGTGACGTGCACAATTTTCCAATCTAAAGGAACGGTTCCTGAATCTAGAGAACTTGGAAGATTAAATACTTAGAACATCTGCAATGTGCTCACCTACTTCCTTTAAAACCCTGGGATGGAAACCATCTGGTCCTGGGGATTTGTCACTCTTTAGTGCCATTATTTTCTTCATTACTGTTATTTTACTACTTTAATTTTACTCAGTCCCTATCCCCGATTCAATGTTAGTTTCTTTCAAATAGTGGCCGTGAGATCTTTCACGTCCACCTGAGAGGGCACACAGGGCCTCGGTTTAATGACTCACCCAATAGACGGCGCCTCCGACAGTGTGGCGCTCCCTCAGTACTGCCCCTCCGACAGTGGAGCGCTCCCTCAGTACTGCCCCCCTCCGACAGTGCGGCACTCCCTCAGTACTGCCCCTCCGACAGTGCGGCCCTCCCTCAGTACTGCCCCTCCGACAGTGTGGCGCTACCTCAGTACCGCCCCTCCGACAGTGCGGCGCTCCCTCAGTACTGCCCCTGCGACAGTGCGGCGCTCCCTCAGTACTGCCCCTGCGACAGTGTGGCGCTCCCTCGGTACTGCCCCTCCGACAGTGCGGCACTCCCTCAGTACTGCCCCTCCCACAGTGCGGCGCTCCCTCAGTACTGCCCCTCCGACAGTGCAGCACTCCCTCAGTACTGTCCCTCGACAGTGCAGCACTTCCTCAGTACTGCCCCTCCGACAGTGCGGCACTCCCTCAGTACTGCCCCTCCGACAGTGCGGCACTCCCTCAGTACTGCCCCTCCGATAGTGCGGCACTCCCTCAGTACTGCCCCTCCGATAGTGCGGCACTCCCTCAGTACTGTCCCTCGACAGTCCAGCACTTCCTCAGTACTGCCCCTCGACAGTGCGGTGCTCCCTCAGCATTGGAGCGAGTTTGGAGAATTTACCACAGTATATTGATGGCTCAGATCAGTGTCTAAATACAACATCGCTTGATTTATGGGCCGAAAAGGGGTGCAACAATAGCCAATGTAGCAGGGCGGAGGCCAGCTCCCGATCTGCATGGGAGTTCGGGACACTGATAAATGGGTTGGGGCCTTTTTTTTTTAGGAGCCCCTGGCTGTCACCTGAAATGAGCGCAGGCCTCAGTTCAATATTGAAATGGGAGTCTTGCGCCTATTTCAGGCCCAGATTTGTTAAATTGGTTTGGACTAATTGGCAGCTTGTGATGTGCAAGGTCTGGCTGGTATTTCCGGGCCTTACCAGCTGTCTGTAAAGGGAGGCCTCCCAGAAAAGTCCCCAAAACTTACAGGAATGTGGTATTTGTGGAGTTGAAACGGGGGTCGCCAAGCCTCCAGGATTGCCCAAGAGGCTCCTGGAATTGAAGATTAATCTCCAAGACACCACTCCCAGCAACACCCGGGAGAAAAATCACAGGGGCATTAAAGAAAATTGTGATTTTTCTCATTTTCTTTGATCATTTTTATTTATTAAATATAAAAATTTTGGAAATGAGGGAAAAAAAGGCTGTTTCACTGACAGTCCAGATTAACCCAGTTGGGTAATGAAGAGTCTGTTCACTTTCCGACGCTCCCCGTGGGCAGGAGGTGTGCCGCGAGGATGGACCAATGGCAGGAGTGTGGGGGCGGGGTGGTTCAAGGCTAGAGGTCATGTGATGAAATCTCCAGGAACACACCCCAGTCGTCTTGGCAACCCTCAGTCGGAAGGAGTAGTGCTCCCCCTGGCTCCAGAAGAACAATTCTGAGCCGCTCGCCCTCGGCCCCTCCACCACCTCATTGTCTCCTCCTGGACCTACCCATGACCCTTGACACTGGCCCATATTGGATAGGCTCCAACAGGCGAGCTGCATTGAACATAGGAACAGGAGGAGGCCATTCAGCCCCTCGAGCCTGTTCCGCCATTCAATGAGATCGTGGCTGATCTGCGACCTAACTCCATCCACCCGCCTTTGGCCCATATCCCTTAATATCATTAAGGTGCCGTCTTTCGGATGAGACGTTAAAACCGAGGCCTCGTCTGCTCTTAGGTGGACGTAAAAGATCCCATGGCACTATTTTGAAGAGGAGCAGGGGAGCTATCCCCGGTGTCCTGGCCAATATTTATCCCTCAACTAACATCACAAAAACAGATGATCTGGTCATTATCACATTGCTGTTCGTGGGACCTTGCTGTGCGCAAATTGGCTGCCGCGTTTCCTACATTACAACAGTGACTCCACTTCAAAAAGTACTTCATTGGCTGTAAAGCGCTTTGGGACGTCCTGTGGTTGTGAAAGGCGCTATAGAAATGCAAGTCTTTCTTTCTTTGATTAACAAAAATTATCAATCTCAGCATCAATTGCCATTTGCGGAAGAGAGTTCCAAACTTCTACCACCCTTTGTGTGTAGAAGTGTTTCCTAATTTCACTCCTGAAAGGTCTGGCTCTAATTTTTAGACTATGCCCCCCTAGTCCTAGACTCCCCAACCAACAGAAATAGTTTCTCTCTATCTATCCTATCTGTTCCCCTTATATATCTAAATTCTAAGGAATACAACCCTAATTTGTGTAATCTCTCCTTGCAACATAAACCTTGGCATTTAGGGTCATTTAACCATTGGTCCAGCTCATTGGCACCCGCAGTTCGATTGCGTTATGACGACAAGTCCCAAGAGCGAATACCGGTTGGTCCTCGTACGTCTCTTCTCCGATGCACCGTCCCTGTGTTCCACCGGAATTGTGCCTAATTTCAGGGTAGGGGGGAAGGGGGCCGGAGGGGGGAGGGTGCGCGAGGGGGGGACGACGGGGGGGTGTGGCACGAGGGGAGGGGGTTGGCACGAGGGGAGGGGGGTGCGAGGGGGGCGCAAGGGGGGTGCGAGGGGAGGGGGCGCGAGGGGAGGGGGGGTTGGCGCGAGGGGAGGGAGGTTGGCGCGAGGGGAGGGGGACGCGAGTGGGGGGTTGGTGCGAGGGGAGGGAGGCGCGAGGGGAGGGGGGCGCAAGGGGAGGGAGGTGCGAGGGGGTTCCGAGGGGGGGTGCGCGAGGGGAGGGGGCGTGGGGAGGAGGCGCGAGGGGGGTTGGCGCGAGGGGAGGGGGGCGTGAGGGGGGCGTGAGGGGAGGGGGGCGTGAGGGGGGGCGCGAGGGGGTGCGCGAGGGGAGGGGGGCGTGGGGAGGGGGGCGCGAGGGGGGATTAGCGCGAGCAACTTTAGGCCCCGTCATCTCTGGGAATATCACAAAACTGGTTAATGTTGCCGGGTGGTTTAGTGATTTTCATTCAAAAATCACAAGTGTTAAAAGGTAGCTGAAGCACTAAAGCTTGAAGTGTTTTGTTGCTGCGTAGAATTATATGATTGCCTCTTTTTGGGCACGGGGGCGGGGGCAGGGGGAAATACCGGATCAAGAGGTAAAGGCTCCTCTTTCCTTTGATTCATTCTGAAGGCACTTTGATGGCGTGGGTGGGAATACTGAATTAATCAAGGCCTTTGAAAGCTTTTGTTGGCTCTGACAATCAACATCCTGATTCACAGTAACGGTGAGATGAGCCAGTGCTGCGGTGAGAACGCCTTGATGGTATTCCAGAGGTTGAGTGGCGACGAACTGATGCTTAAGTAAATGTCAAGAAAATGAATTCCGTTGTAATCTTCAGAAAATGCCTTTAAAATGACAGCACAATCTTGGCAGCATTCTAATCTAGACTAATAAATCCAGGCTGATACTCACCGTGCAGTACTGAGGGAGCGCTGCACTGTCGGAGGGGCAGTACTGAGGGAGTGCTGCACTGTCGGAGGGGCAGTACTGAGGGAGCGCTGCACTGTCGGAGGGGCAGTACTGAGGGAGCGCTGCACTGTCGGAGGGGCAGTACTGAGGGAGCGCTGCACTGTCAGAGGGGCAGTACTGAGGGAGCGCTACACTGGCGGAGGGGCAGTACTGAGGGAGTGCTGCACTGTCGGAGGGGCAGTAATGAGGGAGCGCTGCACTGTCGGAGGGGCAGTACTGAGGGAGTGCTGCACTGTCGGAGGGGCAGTACTGAGGGAGCGCTGCACTGTCGGAGGGGCAGTACTGAGGGAGCGCTGCACTGTCGGAGGGGCAGTACTGAGGGAGCGCTGCACTGTCAGAGGGGCAGTACTGAGGGAGCGCTACACTGGCGGAGGGGCAGTACTGAGGGAGTGCTGCACTGTCGGAGGGGCAGTAATGAGGGAGCGCTGCACTGTCGGAGGGGCAGTACTGAGGGAGTGCTACACTGTCAGAGGGGCAGTACTGAGGGAGCGCCGCATTGTCGGAGGGGCAGTACTGAGGGAGCGCCGCACTGTCGGAGGGGCAGTACTGAGGGAGCACCGCACTGTCGGAGGGTCAGTACTGAGGAAGCGCCGCACTATCGGAGGGGCAGTACTGAGGGAGCGCCGCACTTTCGGAGGGGCAGTACTGAGGGAGCGCCACACTGTCGGAGGGGCAGTACTGAGGGAGCGCCGCACTGTCGGAGGGGCAGTACTGAGGGAGCGCCGCACTTTCGGAGGGGCAGTACTGAGGGAGCGCCGCACTGTCGGAGGGGCAGTACTGAGGGAGCGCTGCACTGTCGGAGGGGCAGTACTGAGGGAGTGCTACACTGTCGGAGGGGCAGTACTGAGGTAGCGCCGCACTGTCGGAGGGGCAGTACTGAGGGAGCGCTGCACTGTCGGAGGGGCGGTACTGAGGGAGTGCTACACTGTCGGAGGGGCAGTACTGAGGGAGCACCGCAGTGTCAGAGGGGCAGTACTGAGGGAGCGCCGCACTGTCGGAGGGGCAGTACTGAGGGTGCGCCGCACTGTCGGAGGGGCAGTACTGAGGGAGCGCCGCACTGTCGGAGGGGCAGTACTGAGGGAGCACCGCACTGTCGGAGGGTCAGTACTGAGGGAGCCCCGCACTTTCGGAGGGGCAGTACTGAGGGAGCGCCGCACTGTCGGAGGGGCGGTACTGAGGGAGCGCTGCACTGTTGGAGGGGCAGTACTGAGGGAGCGCTGCACTGTCGGAGGGGCGGCACTGAGGGAGCGCCGCACTGTCGGAGGGGCATTACTGAGGGAGCGCCGCACTGTCGGAGGGACAGTACTGAGGGAGTGCCGCACTGTCGGAGGGACAGTACTGAGGGAGTGCCGCACTGTCGGAGGGACAGTACTGAGGGAGTGCCGCACTGTCGGACCGGCAGTACTGAGGGAGCGCCGCACTGTCGGAGGGACAGTACTGAGGGAGCGCCGCACTGTCGGAGGTGTCGTGTTTCGGATGAGGCATTAAACCGAGGCCCTGTCTAGTCTCTCAGGTGGGCATAAAAGAACCCACGGCACTATTTCGAAGAAGAGCAGGGGAGTTCTCCCCGGTGTCCAGGGGCCAATGTTTATCCCTCAATCAACATAAGAAAAAAACCCAGATTATCTGGTCATTATCACATTGCTGTTTGTGGGAGCTTGCTGTGCGCAAATTGGCTGCCGCGTTTCCTACAATACAGTGACTACACTTCAAAAAGTACTTAATTGGCCACAACCTTCTGACTCAGAGGCGAGGGTGCAACCAACTGAGCCACAGCTGAAGCTGGATAAACACATGAGGGAGAAAGGAATAGAAGGATATGCTGATAGGGTGAGATGGAGAGAGGTGGGAGGAGGCTCGTGTGGAACATAAACACCGGCACGGACCAGTTGGGCCAAATGGCCTGTTTCTGTGCCGTAATTTGTATGTATTTCTATGTAATATATAAAATATAAAAAGCTAGTATCAGTAATGGTGACCATGAAACTACCAGATTTTCGTAAAAACCCATCTGGTTCACGAATGTCCTTTCGGGAAGGAAATCTGCCGTCCTTACCCGGTCTGGCCTATATGTGACTCCAGACCCACAGCAATGTGGTTGACTCTAAACTGCCCTCTGAAATGACCCAGCGAGACACTCAGTTGTACCAAACGTTACAAAGAAGTATACAAAGAATAAAACCAGACAGACCACCCAGCATCAACCTAGGCACCGGACACAACAAAGGCACACCCAGCCCAATCGACTCTGCAAAGTCCTCCTCTCCAACATCTGGGGACTTATGTCAAAATTGGGAGAGCAACAGCCTGATACTCACAGAATCATACCTTTCAGCCAATGTCCCAGACTTCTACATCACCATCCCTGGGTATGTCCTGTCCCACCGGCAGGGCAGATCCACCAGGGGTGGCAGCACAGTGGTATACAGTCGGGAGGAATGGCCCTGGGAGTCCACAACATTGACTCCAGACCCAACGATGTCTCATGGCATCAGGTCAAGCATGGGTAAGGGAACCAAATGTAATATTCCCAAGTTTGCTGATGACACAAAACTAGGTGGGATTGTGAGTTGTGAGGAGGATGCAAAGAGGCTTCAAGGCGATTTAGACAAGTTGAGTGAGTGGGCAAATACATGGCAGATGCAGTATAACGTGGATAAAATGTGAAGTTATCCACTTCGGTAGGAAAAGCAGAAAGGCAGAGTATTATTTAAATGGTGATAGATTGGGAAATGTTGATGTACAAAGGGACCTGGGTGTCCTTGTACACCAGTCACTGAAAGCAAACATTCAGGTGCAGCAAGCAGTTAGGAAGGCAAATGGTATGTTGGCCTTCATTGCAAGAGGATTTGAGTACAGGAGCAAGGATGTCTTACTACAGTTATACAGGGCCTTGGTGAGACCACACCTGGAATACTGTGTGCAGTTTTGGTCTCCTTACCTAAGAAAGGATATACTTGCCATAGAGGGAGTGCAGCGAAGGTTCACCAGACTGATTCCTGGGATGGCAGGACTGTTGTATGAGGAGAGATTGGGTCGACTAGGTTTCCCCTGGCTGGGGGGTCTAGAACGAGGGATCACAGTCTCAGGATATGGGGTAGGACATTTAGGACTGAGATGAGGAGAAATTTCTTCACTCAGAGGGTGGTGAACCTGTGGAATTCTCTACCACAGAAGGCTGTGGAGGCCAAGTCACTGAATATATTTAAGAAGGAGATAGATAGATTTCTAGAGACAAAAGGCATCAAGGGGTATGGGGAGAGAGCGGGAATATGGTATTGAGATAGAGGATCAGCCATGATCATATTAAATGGCGGAGCAGGCTCGAAGGGCTGAATGGCCTACTCCTGCTCCTATTTTTCTATGTTTCTATGTAACCTCCTGCTGATTACCACCTACCGCCCTCCCTCAGCTGATGAATCCGTACTCCTCCATGTTGAACACTACTTGAAAGCAGCACTGAGAGTAGCAAGGGCACAGAACGTACTCTGGGTGGGGGACTTCAATGTCCATCATCAAGCGTGGCTTGGTAGCACCACTATTGACCGAGCTGGCCGAGTTCTGAAGGACATAGCTGCCAGTCTGGGCCTGCGTCAGGTGGTGAGAGAACCAACACGAGGGAAAAAACCTACTTGATCTCATCCTCACCAATCTACCTATCGCAGATGCATCTGTCCATGACAGTATTGGTAGGCGTGACCACCACACAGTCCTTGTGGAGACGAAGTCCCGTCTTCACACTGAGGACACCCTCCATTGTGTTGTGTGGCACTACCACAGTGCTACATGGGATAGATTCAGAGCAGATCTAGCAGCTCAAAATTGGGCATCCATGAGATGCTATGGGCCATCAGCAGCAACAAAATTGTATTCCACCACAATCTGTAAACTCATGGTCCAGCATGTCCCCCACTCTACCATGTTCGCTGATGATTGCACAGTGTTCAGTTCCATTTGCAACTCCTCAGGTAATGAAGCAGTCCATGTACGCTTGCAGCAAGAGGTGGACCACATTCAGGCTTGCGCTGATAAGTGGCCGGTAACGTTCGTGCCACACAAGTGCCAGGTAACGACTATCTCCAACATGACAGAGTCTAACCATCACCCCTTGACATTCAACGGCATTACCATCACCAAATCCCCCACCATCAACATCCTGGGGGGGGTCACCATTGACCAGAAACTTAGCTGGACCAGCCACATAGATACTGTGGCAACAAGAGCAGGTCAGAGGCTGGGTATTCTGCAGTGAGTGTCTCACCTCCTGATTCCCCAAAGCCTTTCCACCATCTACAAGGCACAAGTCAGGAGTGTGATGGAATACTCTCCACTTGCCTGGATGAGTGCAGCTCCAACAACACTCAAGAAGCTCGACACCATCCAGGATAAAGCAGCCCGCTTGATTGGCACCCCATCTACCACCTTAAACATTCACTCCCTCCACCACCGGCGCACCGTGGCTGCAGTGTGTACCATCTACAAGATGCACTGCAGCAACTCGCCAAGGCTTCTTCGGCAGCACCTCCCAAACCCGCGACCTCTTCCACCTAGAAGGACAAGGGCAGGAGGCGCATGGGAACACCACCACCTCCAAGTTCCCCTCCAAGTCACACACCATCCTGACTTAGAAGTATATCGCCGATCCTTCATCGTCGCTGGGTCAAAATCCTGGAACTCCCTCCCGAACAGCCCTGTGGGAGCACCTTCACCATACGGACTGCAGTGGTTCAAGAAGACGTTTCACCAGCACCTTCTCAAGGGCAATTAGGGATGAGCAATAAATGCTGGACTTGCCAGCGACGCTCACATCCCGTGACTGAATAAAAACAAAATATGTAAAAGAAATACTTGTGTTTATATAGCACCTTTCATGATCTCATGTCGTTCCAAAGGGCTTTACAGCCAATGAAGTATTTTTGAAGTATAGTCAGTGTTGTAATGTAGGAAATACCAGAGTAAATCCTAATTCACTTCCGCACAGGACCAGATGGTTATTTATGGTAATGACGTAGCTAAGCCATCCAACCAGAAATGTCCCAGGTACAATTCCTGGCTGAGATGCTGATGTTAGCAAGTGTGGCAATAGTGGTGCTAACATTTGGCTGTGGAGGGGAAAACATGGTCAGAGTTCCGATTCTTCATCGCTAACCGGGAAATCCATTTTTGGAACAAAAGCAAAATACTGCGGATGCTGGAAATCTGAAATAACAACAGAAACTGCTGGAAACAGTCAGCAGGCCAGACAGCAGCTGTGGAGAGAGAAACAGAGTTAACGTTTCAGGTCGGTGACCATCCATCAGAACCAGTAAAAGTTCATTGACCTGAAACATTGGGGGCAATTTTAACCTAATGCAGGAAACCCATGGGATCGGGCGGGGGTGGGGGGGAAGCTCGGTTTTACACCCTGCCCAATAATGACTTCACTGGAGAGCAAGAACGGGCGGGACAAAAACCCGCGTTGCACCCGATCCCGCAGGCTTCTCGAAGGGTGGGTTCGGTAATAACTGTCCTCTCCACAAATCATTTTTGGGAACTTCTTTACATCGACACTGCGAGGAAGAGAGGGTCAAGGTTCACCCGCAGTGCTTTCCAAGTTCACATCTCTGGGCAACATTCACCGTCTAACAACAACTTGTATTTATACAGCGTCTTTAACGTAGTAAAACGTCCCAAGGTGCTTCACAGGAGCGATTATCAAACAAAATTTGACACCGAGCCACATAAGGAGATATTAGGGCAGGTGAAGGAGGTAGGTTTTAAGGAGCGTCTTCCAGCAGGAGAGAGAGGCGGAGAGGTTTAGGGAGGGAATTCCAGAGCTTGGGGCCCAGGCAGGTGATAGCACGGCCGCCAATGGTGGAGCGATGAAAATCGGGGATGCGCAAGAGACCAGAATTGGAGGAGCGCAGAGGGTTGTAGGGCCGGAGGAGGTTACAGAGATAGAGAGGCCATGGAGGGATTTGAACACAAGGATGGGAATTTTAAAATTGAGGCGTTGTCTAGACGCACGCATGGAGAGTAGACACATGAGCAAGGTCCTGGAAGGTGCTTGGTGCCTGTGGAATTGTATCCCAATACAGAGAGTGAATATCTTCAGGAGAAGGAGAAGGGGTGAAGGTTTTCAGTAAAATGGAGGGGTAGAAACAGAGAAGAAGTGAGTATTATTTCCATCACTGAGCCAGCTCAAACACTGAGGGATAAATCAAACAATTGCTTAGAATGTTCAAACCAGTCCATTATCAGCAGGTTACACTGTGTCCAGCACCTCATAGCATCATACAATCCTACAGCACAGGAGGAGGCCATTCGGCCCATCGTGCCTGTGCCGGCTCTTTGAAAGAGCTCTCCAATTAGTCCCACTCCCCCCGCTCTTTCCCCAGAGCCCTGCAAATTTTTTCCTTTCAAGTATTTCTCTAATTCCCCTTTTGAAAGTTACTATTGAATCTGCTTCCACCGTCCTTTCAGGCAGCGCGTTCCAGATCACAACAACTCGCTGCGTAAATTTTTTTTTATCTCCACCCCCGCCCCCCGGTTCTTTAGCCAATCACCTTAAATCTGTGTCCTCTGGTCACCGACTCTCCTGCCACTGGAAACAGTTTCTCCTTATTTACTCAAAACCCTTCATGATTTTGAATGCCTCTATTGAATCTCCTCTTAACCTTCTCTGCTCCAAGGAGAACAATCCTAGCTTAGAGCAGAGAAGGCTGAGGGGGGACCTGATTGAGGTGTACAAAATTATGAGGGGCATAGATAGGGTAGATAGAAAGGAACTTTTCCCCTTAGTAGTTGGGTCAATAACCAGGGGGCATAGTTTCAAGGTAAGGGGCAGGAGGTTTAGAGGGGATTTGAGGAAAAACTTTTTCACCCAGAGGGTGGTTGGAATCTGGAACTCACTGCCTGAAAGGGTGGTAGAGGCAGGAACCCTCACCACATTCAAGAAGCATTTAGATGAGCACTTGAAACGCCATAGCATACAAGGCTACGGACCAAGTGCTGGAAAATGGGATTAGAATAGACAGGGCTTGATGGCTGGTGTGGACACGATAGGCCGAAGGGCCTCTTTCTGTGCTGTATAAATCTATGACTCTATGGGGGAAAAATTCAGTTGGTTGCGCTTCCCGTTAGCGCCTTAAGAGGGCGCTAATGGGGCGCAAAGCAACTAGCGCCCGGGCACGGCGATGTTTGCGGCGCTCGCGAAATTAACTAGACATTTTGTGGCGGCGCTAAACAGTACCGCCACGATCCCCTGCACCGGCAGATCGTGACGTCAGTCGAGTGCGCAACGCCCCGGTAGCGCCCCGGAGCGGATATTGAGTGGCGCCCCCTGCCTTACCGCCTGCCGCTAGCAACGACAGGTTGAGTGGAGCATTTTGCAGTCAGGAAGGGGCTGGTGGAGCGCTATCTAAAGGCGACCGCTTCCTGCCTTTTTTTGTTGGCGACATTTTTGAACCACGCATTCTGTGAGAGAGAGAGAGAGAGACTTCTGGAGAGATTCAACGCTGTGTGAAGGAGTTTTGGGTACTGAGCAGCACTTTGCAGGTTCATTTTGATTTACCCTTCCTTGTATCGATTTAGAAGAGATTGTGGGGGCTGCACTCTGAGCTCTTTCCCTGGGGCTCTCTATTGTTCTTTCTAGCAGATTTGATGTGCAGGTCTCTCCAGGCCGAGATTCAAGGCTGCAATGAGCAGGATGTGGATGGAAAGCAAGATCAACCATCCCCTTTAAGAACTGGCCAGGGCCATTGTGTCTGTGTTCCATTGCTGACTGACATCTCATGAGCTTCGCCAGTGCTCTGAGTTAGCGCCTCGCTCCTCGGCCTTTGCGCCTTAAGACAGATGTGTAGCGCCTGATTTAGCGCTCCAATCACCTCCAGGGGCGATAAAAGTCAAGTTTGCAGTCGGAGGCGATAATTAGCGCCGATAATTGCGCCCCAAACGGGGCGATACTGAATTTTTCCCCCTATGACTCCAGTCTCTCCACGTAACTGAAGTCCCTCATCCCTGGGACCGTTCTGGTAAATCTCCTCTGCACCCTCTCCAAGGCCTTTTATTGTAAAATAATGAAATGTAATTTAAAAATGGGGTCTATTGCATCCCTTTCTGATAAGAAATATGAAACAAAATAAAATTATGGAACATCTGAGGGAAATGTGTCTGCCATAAATCAATCAAACAGACCGTACAATCGGCTCTCCCCTGGCAAATACTGAATAAAGTACATTTTCCTGAAGTTTGTTATCAATGGAGTGTGCAAGGTTCCATTAAACCGCCGGCTGCATGGTTTCGTGATGTGCAGGGTTGGAAAATGCTGCGTTTAAGTTGTCTTACCTGCATCGACAGCAAAAACAAAACCAAAACAAAACAAAACAAAAGGCACCAGGATTTCAATTCATTGCCCAAGGATCTCATTGCAAGCTCGATGCAAAGCACAAGGAGGGCTTCAGGGTGAACTACAGCCATTGCAATTGTGGGAGAGCTTCATAAAATTGTCTCAAATCCCAAATACATCCTTTTAATCAGAAAAGATTGCACAGAAACAACTAAATTTGCCTACCACTCGAATGAAGTGAAGAAAATGGAATTTATTTACATCCATGACGGTGATGTGCAATCTGGGGCAAGGGGAGAGTGAAGGGATCATCAGCACTCTCCAATGTCTTGTGTATCAGGCCAGCGAATGTCTTGAACTGTCTCTATAAAGCAATTAATCTTCCTCGATTCCAAGCATATGTGGCTTAAGATAACCATCAACACAGCTAAATCACTGACCTGAAAACCAATATCTTGTCTGCGCTGTCCCAAGCTTTCTACAATACTGGCTCTGCAGCCACTCACTTCCTTGGCTCAGACCAGATTAAATTGTATCACTACCAGAACAATTTGCATTTATATAGCTCCTTTAACGTTGTAGAACGTCGCAAGGTGCTTCACAGGAGCCTAATCAGACAAAACATTTGAGACCGAGCCACGTAAGGAGATGTCAGGACAGGTGACCAAAAGTTTTGAAGGAGGAGAGAGAGGTTAGAGCGGCAAAGAGGTTTAGGGAGGGAATTCCAGAGCTTAGGACACGATCGGAGGGGAAGTAGAATCCCAAGGCTGACTCGTGGGGTCAGGAGGAGCACTCCTTGCTGAGCGCAAATTGGCGGCTGCGTTCCCTACATTACAACAGTGACCACACTTCAAAAAGTACTTCATTGGCTGTAAAGCGCTTTGGGACGTCCTGAGTTTGTGAAAGGCATCACAGAAATGCAAGTGGCTTGGCTGGAAGAAAAGGTTGTGACTTCCATCGCCAAGACTATTTAAAATAGTTCCTGGTCCCAGTTTCCGTTTGGCGGACATACTGGCGCACAACTGCGGCAGCGCCTGGGTGAGTCTCTGCGCATTCGAATCCAATCTCCCATTCTCTGGGAAGTCTCAGTGACGTATGGCAAAGCTTGTGTGCCTGAGACGGCTGCCAGGCTGAAATTAAACAAAAATGTAAAAATCTGGCTGGGGTTTCTGGAACTTATTCCTGACCTTACAGACATTAAAAAAACAATCCACAAATATGCAAAATTTGACACCAATGTTAATTACAGCTGTTAAAACGAGAGAGAGAAGGAAAAGAGTAACATTTTCATTTGGCTTTGATTTCAAAAATGATCCATGATTCCTGCACAAAAGTATTTGCAGTAATTGCTGAGAAGCAATTTAAAAAATGGTCATGAAATGAAATCTGCAGCTGTAATTATAAAGTATTTATGTATCGCATGCTCCAGAAAATGTGCCATTTTTCACTGTCACTTTTATGTTTTCATTCATTCAATGGGAATGAACAATCAAAGTTTATTTTACATAACTGGTATGAATTTTCTTAAAATCGATTTGAATTTAATTAGTGACAAAAGCTTTTTTCGAGCCCTACGTTTTAATTTGCAGGTTAAACGCTACTGTTCACTACTGTTCACTTACCACCAAGCCTCTAACGTGCCATGATCTGAGCCGTTGATCTTTAACTTATTTCCGACAAGTTACGCCACTGGGCAATGAGCACAGTTAAGTTTCTGGACAAGCAAGAATTGGGAGCTTGCTGTGCGCAAATGGGCTGCCGCGTTTTCCTACATTACAACAGTGACTACACTTCAAAAAAAAAAGTGCTTCATTGGCTGTAAAGCGCTTTGGGAGGTCCCGAGGTCGTGAAAGGCGCGGTGGCCTAGAAATTCAATGGTGGGCGCAAAACGAGCGGTATCAGATCGGGCGCCCGTTATACGCAGCAATGGAGCTGAATCTCAGGCGCTGCGTATAACAGGCGGTCGATCCGATACCACCCGTCTTGCGTCACTGCCCGAGACGAATTTCTAGCCCTATATTTTTAAGGTAATCGGCAAAAGAGCCAGAGGCGACATGAGGGAAAAAAGATTTACGCAGCGAGTTGTTGTGATCTGGAACGCGCTGCCTGAAAGGGCGGTGGAAGCAGATTCAATAGCAACTTTCAAAAGGGAATTGGAGAAATACTTGAAAAGGAAAAATTTGCAGGGCTCCGGGGAAGGAGCAGGGGGAGTGGGACTAATTGGAGAGCTCGTTCAAAGAGCCGGCACAGGCACGATGGGCCGAATGGCCTCCTTCTGTGCTGTATCAGCCTATGATTCTATGATATAAGATAAGTTCTTTCGAAGAAAAAAGAATTAAGTACTGTGACTCCTGTATGTAACCATGTGGTAATACGGATGGTAAACCTTATTGAAAACCAGTAACAAAATAATAAACTTAGGTGGAGGAGGAAATAGATTGGGAGGGGCTTCATTTCTGAAACTGACATAATCCCACCATTATCTTCATAGGAAGGAGGAAGGCTTGGGTGGAGGTTACATGACAGTTCTTTGGAATAACCACCATCATGAGGAGCTGAGAGATGTCCATAAAGGTTAAATAATATGAGGGAAAAAATCATGAAAAGACTGTATTCAATCATTAAGCATCAAGAGTGACTGGAAGAAGGTCTTCTTATGTTCTAATCCCTCCCTGGCCTCCTCGCCCTCTCCCTATCTCTGTAATCTCCTCCAGCCCCACAACCCTCCGAGACATCTGCGCTCCTCTAATTCTGCCCTCTTGCGCATCCCTGATTATAATCGCTCCACCATTGGCGGCCGTGCCTTCAGCTGCCTGGGCCCTAAGCTCTGGAATTCCCTCCCTAAACCTCTCCGCCTCACTACCTCTCTCTCCTCCTTTAAGACGCTCCTTAACACCTGCCTCTTATGACCAAGCTGTTGGTCACAATGCAAGTTGTTGTTGTTGTTGTACATGGAAATTCAACACCAGATCATAATGGCTGAATCAGACAATCACTACCTGGAACCAGGTGTGGGTGACAATTATGTAGGAAAAAATATCACCGATATGTAAATTTCTAATTGTTCTGTCCGAATTTTCTCTAGTTATTTCAATGGTTATTTAATTAATAATATGGTAATATATTTATCAACATCTGTTTCAACATAAGCCTTAATCTAAGAAAGGATTAGTTCTCTGATGTTGAAGTCTGAAATTGAACTGATTGCCGGGGGGAGCCGTGGGAAAGGGTGCATGTCACGCTGGTTCTACCCTTACATCTCAAAACAAATCACATTCAAAGGATGCTGGGATCAGAAAGGATGCCTGAAAGGAAATAAGTCTAAAGTCAAAATAGCGCTGATGTAAACAATAATTCCCCCCAAAAATCTGAAGCAGAATGAGTTCAGATGGAAATCTACATTAGATTAGTCATAAACACAAATGGAACCATATGTTAATGTCATTTTGTGGTTCCATGAGATGTTCCGCCATTAGCTGGTGGCCTGTACAACGCCTGGCCTCAATTTCATAATAACTATTCCACAACCATGAAATATTTCTTTTTATAATAAAGTTTCACTGCATTATATCAAAGGTAATGTAAGAGAGAGACTGAAGAGGTACGGTGATACAGTAGGCTGGTGGGTAGGGTGTAGGGCATGAGTGAGTGATCACCATTAGGTTTCTAAGATGATGAAGGGAATAGATTATGTTCAAGTTGACAGTTTGTTCCAATTAACTAGGGTAGGGAGGACCAGGAGTCACAGTTTTAAGTTGTACAAGGCCAGATCTGGGTTAGATGTCAGGAGGTGGACCTTTCCCCAGAGAATCGTGGACCTCTGGAACAGGCTGCCGTCTCGTGTGGTGGACGCGATTCGCTGAATTCCTTCAAGCGAGAGCTGGACCTGTTTCTGGCTGGGGCGTAGATCACCTCTTACAGAAGGTGGGTACTGCAGGGAATTCAGGGCCAGAGTGATCTCCTGGACTAGTTTCCATCGCCTAGATGGGTCGGAGAGGAATTTCCCAGATATTTTTCCCCCAACTTGGCCTGGGTTTTTTATCAAGATTTTCTCCCCCCACTCCCAGGAGATCACATAGTCTCGGGTGGGGAACTGACAGGGCTATGGGGAAAGAGCAGGGGGAGTGGGACTAATTGGAGAGCTCTTTCAAAGAGCCGGCACAGGCACGATGGGCCGAATGGCCTCCCTCTGTGCTGTAAGTTTCTATGATATCTGTGCCCATTCCCTTACACTTTAAAAAAAAAATATTTTGCAAATATTTATCAACTTCCCTGTTAAAAGTAATTCTGGATCCTGCTTCCATCATTGTTTCTGATAGAGCATTCCACGGCCTCTTGAGCATCCCCGATTTTCATCATTGCACCATCGGCGGCCGTGCCTTCAGCTGTCCGGGCCCTAAGCTCTGGAATTCCCTCTCTAAACCTCTCCACCTCTCTCTCCTCTTTTAAGACGCTCCTTAAAACCGACCTCTTTGATCCAGCTTTTGGTCACCTGTCCTAATATGTAGCTCAGTGTCAAATCTTTGTCCGAGAACACTCCTGTGAAGCACCTTGGGATGTTTTACTACATTAAAGGCGCTGTATAAATGCAAGTTGTTGTTGTATAACAACATTTCTCCCTGCCTTTCCCTTCGTTCTCTTGGCAATGATCTTAGATTTATGTCAATTCATCAACCGATGCAAATAGCTTTTCCCTGCCACATTTTCTCTGTTCCAACACATAGCTCTGAAGCTGGAGAAGACAGCACTGAATTAACTATTTTCAATAAATAAAGAGTGAACGGCACTAAAATGTTTTTAAAAGTTAATTGGATGGCATTTGCTGGAGTGGGGCTCCGTTAGTTAGATTTTTTCCCATACCCTCAGCCCCAAACTTTTTTTGCCCTGTATCTCGCTGGGAGTGCAAGCTGATAACGGGGCGGCGAGGGCAACAGGGCATCTGGGACCTCGGTGAACGAAGGGACCAACAGTCTGTCTCCTCAACCACTGAGAGTACAGGATTGAGAAAGAAACAGAGGAACGACGGAGAAGGAAATAGGGTGAATTAGAGTCAAATCAGGTACAGAAAGAAATAAAGAGAGGGAAAGAAAGATTGGATTAAGAGAGAGAGGAAAGAGACAGAAAGGAAAAGTAAGAAAAAATATTTATAATTTAAAAATTTGACATTTAAAAATCTCCAACAACAATTCACTACCTGAAGGAATGAGACTCCACACATTTAATTGTTCACTTTCTGGGATGCCGCAGTTGATTGGCAGTCATTAACAATTATCATGTCATTGAAAGGGTCCTCACGCCATTAAGTACCAGCCCTAACTTTCCGCGGCGAGTTTAATGGGTAATTAATGCGCAAATGCAGCAATTTCCTGAAACTCGCGGGGAGGTCGAGGGCGAGATGCCGTTTTCGCGAGGCTAACGGGCGGAGCGGCGCAAATCGTCGGGCAACTCGTGGCGATTCGCAACTCATGGGGGAATCTCTCCCTCACCGCAAGTTGCCGGGTGATTCACACGTCAACAACAGCGAGTGCCATTAAACCCACTACTATTCTGGCAGCAGATTCCGGCCCTAATATGCTTATCTTTTTGTGTAGGCTCCACACACAGGGTGCTTCAATACTGCAGCTGATAGGCACTCATCCAGGTGATCTTGCCATCAACATACTGTCCAGTTTATCATTAGCTTTAGCTCAAGAGAATCTGTACTGACGTGCAAAGCAGAATAAGTTAGAGGTGAATGCCAAGTTAAGGGACCTGGACCAAGAAACAAGAGCAAAGACTGAATTACACGGATATCAAATGTGTTTTAGTCCTGTGAAGGGAAAGCGAATCTAATAGCAGAACTCTCGGAGATCAAGGTAGCTGTCAGCAACGCACAAAGTAATAAACTGAAAAAGCCGAGACTCAGATAAAAGCGTGCGTGTCTGGGGATCATTATATATTATAGAGTGAACCGTGAAATGAAAGCTCCACCGTTCCACATTGCTACAGCTGGGAACAATCAAGGTACTGTATTATAACAGACTGATCCATTATTATGCAGCAGTAAATTAGAGGCCAAGGTGGGTTTCCAACTGTGTTGGAGTTTGTTGCTTTGACTAATTTTTCAATGTCCTCCTTTGTACTCATTGTTTAAAGAGATAGACCTGAACATTTGGCAAATTCTGGAAAGAAAAGTGCATTGTCAGAGAGGATCAGGTGGTGCGGTCGCCATGGTAACGGTAGAAAAGATGATGAGCAATCAGGATTGCTTTGGATATTTCCGAGGGTTTCAAACTGGCCTGCATCAAAGTCAAGATAGGATTACAGAAATTGCACGTGACGCATTTCTTGTGATTTCCCACAAGGTGAGTGTCTGATCTCACCTGGCGCTTTCAGGGAAAGGGGAGCAAGTGGAAGGGAACAGAATCCCCCCCAGAAAGGGGGGAAACAGGTGAAGGTAGGTCTGGGTTGACCCAGCGTGTAGACCCCTGGGGTCCTGCCCCCTCTGCTTTCTCCACCACATTCCCAGGTCACGGGAGCCCTCCCCTCTTTAACCAGATTTTCCCTCCCCCCGCTGTTATTCTGCTCTAACCATTTACACCTCCTCGGGACCCATATTTTGTTTCTTTACTTGTCCCATTAACACCGCCTTTTGCCTCGCAACATCATTTCATGTGTCATTGAATCTCTCCTGCCTTCCACCCTATCACAGACCTTCCCTTTTGTTCTTTCCTCCCACTTCCCCCTTTCCCTGCCTCTGTACTTGCTTAAAAACCTGTCACATCTCCAACATCTTCCAGGTCTGACAAAAGGTTATCGACCTGAAACGTTGACTCTGTTTCTCGATCAGCAGCTCCTGCCTGACCTGCTGAGAATTTCCAGCATTTTCTGTTTTATCATCGCTCCACCATTGGTGGCCGTGCCTTCAGCTGCCTGGGCCCCGACCTCTGGAATTCCCTCCCTAAACCTCTCTACCTCTCTCTCCTCCTTAAAACCCATCTCTTTGACCAAGCTTTTGGTCACCTGTCCTTATGTGGTTCGGTGCCAAATTTTGTTTGATAATCGCTCCTGTGAAGCACCTTGGGACGTTTTACGAGGTTAAAGGCGCTGTATAAATGCAGTATTTTGCTTTTATCTCCAGTCAGTCAGCTACACAGCAGAAACAAAATAACTTGAGTTAAAAACTCAGGACTCTAAAGTTTTAGAATAGTTTTACATATGTTAATAACCTATTGCTAGGTCACCAGAACTAAAACAAAATATATTTATAATATGTAATATGATCAAAAACCTGGATGATACGGTTCAATTTTAAAGGGGGTGCAGGAACAGAGAGACCAGGGAGTGGACGTACAGAAATATTTGAAGGTGGCAGAACAAGTTGAGAAAGTTGTTCAAAAAAAGGGTTCCTTGGCTTGGGCAAGAAATTTGGTATCGTCCCGGATGGGGCGCTAAATTTAAAAAAGTTGGAGAATTAGTGCCAGGCGCTAATCCTTTTCACCTTCCGCTAGATTGATTGTTAGCGCTCCAAGAAAGAAGTTACACACACACAGAGAGCGGGGCGCTACACAGAGAGAGAGCGGGGTGCTACACACACACAGAGAGAGCGGGGCACTACACACACAGAGAGCGGGGCGCTACCCACAGAGCGATAACTAATTTCAGGTGCACTCCAATCGAGAATCATCATTCACGCTGGCTCCTTCCAGTTCTTAAAGGGGAGGCTCAATCATTCAGCACAACCTCATTCTCAACTTTTTTGGCTCTGAAGGCGACCTCCAAACAACTCAACAGCTACACCTCTTATCCTCATGGCTGATCCCAGTCCCAGGGAGAGAGCTCGCCGTTTCAGTGACCAGGCATTTGAGGCATTGGTCGCGGCAGTCAAAAGAAGGAGGGCAGTGCTGTTCCCGGCCACTGGAAGGAGGCCATTACCCCAGGTCTTCAGGGCAATGTGGAGCGAAGTGGCCCAGGACGTCTCGGCCAGCAGTGTGGTCCTCAGGACCCTCACACAGTGCCATAAAAAATTCAACGACCTCACTCGGGTGGTCAGGGTGAGTACATGCTTCAACAAGTCCTACATCCCAGCATCTGAACATCAGTCTGTACACACTGCACAAACCACCACTCACCCACCAAGCATCTTCATCTAGGGTTGTTTTGAAGCTGGGGGTTGTTCTCCTTAGAGCAGAGAAGGTTAAGAGGAGATTTGATAGAGGTGTTCAAGATCATGAGGGGTTTATATAGAGTAAATAAGGAGAAACTGTTTCCAGTGGCAGGAGGGTCGGTAACCAGAGGACACAGATTTAAGGTGATTGGCAAAAGAGGAAACATTTTTTTTATCATTCGCCCGGGTTTCCCGGCCACCTTGGAGCTGCCCCCACCCGTCTGCCCCATTAAAATTCAGCCATAGAATCGGAGAATAGTGCAGCACAGAAGGAGGCCGTTCGGCCCATCGAGTCTGCGCCGGCTCTTTCGAAGAGCGATCCAGTTAGTCCCACTCCCCCGCTCTTTCCCCATATCCCTGCAATTTATTGTATAAAAATATGTACCCACGATATTAAACTCTTCTGGCATCAGTTGTTGTGGTTGGGAAACAGCAGTAGCACCTGGAGAACATCAGTGATTCAGGCGAGACTCACTCCATGAATTTATACTGGTTCTTGCCCATATTTATCAGAATTGCCACTGCCATTAAACCTCCCCCTGAGGTGAACATCAGTCAGTTCAATGCCAGCAGTTCCGATTGTTTATACTAGTAATGGGAAGTTGAATTTTGCTGTGCATCCAACATCCCTGCGCACTATCAACAGGAATATAACGGATATCATTGGGCCAGAATTTATTGTAGCCGGCGAATTTAGACTTGCCCCGTCTGTTTAATTTCTATGAGACTTTGTGTAACAATTTGCTGTAAGTTGCTTTACCTTTCCAATGAGTCGCAGCAATAGAAATAAAAACTAGGACTTAGTTAAATTATTAAAATACATGGGGCCATAATTTTGCTGTAGCAGGGCATCTAACAGTGTCTGACTAGCCCTTTCGCGTTTAGGTTTTTGAATTTTTTGGCTGAAAGTGAAAGCTGGTAATGACGCAGCGATGGGGAAACAGGGCACCGGGGACCTGAGTGAACAGGCCAAGCAACAGGGTATCTCCTTAACCAATCAGATTGAGGAATCGTTAATGAGCAGCGCAGAGTCTGAACCAGGAAGTGCCAGTCAGAATATTGAATTCAATGTCAAATCAGGTACAGAAAGCGAAATAAAGAGATGAAAAGAAAGACGGGATTAAGAGAGAGAAAATAGAGAGAAAAAGTAAAAAAAAATTAATTAATTTAATTTTTTTTTTAATCTCCAACAACAATTAAAAGCTGAAGGAATGAGACTCCACATTTGTAAAAGTTAATTTTCAGTGCCAGTGAGATTGTTTGGCAGTAATTAAGACTTATCACGCCGTTAAACAGGGTACTTAGACTGAAATGGATAAGGCCTAATTTTCTGTGGCGAGTTTAGTCCGTATCTACAGTGCAAGTGCAGGAATCTCACGGCGTTCAATGCATTTGAATGGTGCGCCAGACAGCGAGATGCCGTTTTCGCACAGTTTACGGCGGAGCAGCGGAGCGGCGCAGCTCACACGGCAACTTCCGGATTTTCGCGTTTAACCACGCAATTGCCCTCGCCTGGCTATGATAAATTGACCCTTAGTGTTAGGGGGGATTAAATATGTGGGGTTACGGGGATAGGGTGAGATATGTGTCGGTGCAGGCTCGATGGGCCAAAATGGCCTCTATCTGCACTGTGGGGATTCTGTGATTCTGTGATTCTGTGAAGTTGATGTCCGATTTGTGCAGAGCCTCCCCGTTACTTTGACGGCAAATTCTGTCCCTTTAACTTCCCATTATAGGTGAGTCAGACAGAGCACCTATGTCACGCATACCGTGATATTTCACTCATTTCTCAAGAATGCAACTAAATGAATCACTGTTTGTATTATATGAAGATTTTGACAAGCTTTCAGCCCGATTATGGAAACGGGCAGTCGGCATATTTAAGTTTTATGTCTGCAATTTGCATTTTACAGGCAAAACCATTCTTACTAAACAGCTCTCCACCGTATATCTGTCTGCATCGTAAAGGAACATATGAATTAAATCCAATCAAACAGCTGATTTTGTTTTAATAAGAACAATCTGTAAAACCAGCTAATAAAATTTAATTGAACAAATTAATTAAGGCTGCAAAAATCCATTGGCCTCGAGTACGTTCTCAGCCTGAGTCAACAACAGTAACTTGCATTTATATAGCGCCTTGAACGGAGCAAAACGTCCCGAGGCACTTCACAGAAGTGTAATCAGGTGACACCGAGCCACATAAGGAGATATTAGGGCAGGTGCCCAACAGCTTGGTCAAAGAGGAGCGTCTTAAACATAGAAACATAGAAACATAGAAGATAGGAGCAGGAGTCGGCCATTCAGCCCCTCGAGCCTGCTCCGCCATTTAATGAGATCATGGCTGATCATCCAAATTCAGTACCCTGTCCCTGCCTTCTCTCCATATCCCTTGATCCCTTTAGTTTTAAGAAATATATCCAACTCCTTCTTGAATATATTTAATGAATTGGCCTCTACTGCCTTCTGTGGTAGAGAATTCCACAGGTTCACCACTCTCTGGGTGAAGAAATTCCTCCTCATCTCAGTCCTAAATGGCTTACCCCTTATCCTTAGACTGTGACCCCTGGTTCTGGACTCCCCGGCCATCGGGAACATCCTTCCTGCATCTAGTCTGTCTAGTCCTGTTAGAATTTTATAAGTTTCAATGAGATCCCCTCTCATTCTTCTAAACTCCAGTGAGTATAAGCCCAATTGACCCAATCTCTCCTCATATGCCATTCCTGCCATCCCGGGTATCAGCCTGGTGAATCTTCGCTGCACTCCCTCCATGGCAAGAACATCCTTCCTCAGGTAAGGCGACCAAAACTGCACACAATACTCAAGATGTGGTCTCACCAAGGCCCTGTACAACTGCAGCAAGACATCCTTGTTCCTGTACTCGAACCCTTTCGCTACGAAGGCCAACATACCATTTGCCTTCTTAACTGCCTGCTGCACCTGCATGCTTACCTTCAGCGATTGGTGCACAAGGACACCCAGGTCTCGTTGCACTTCCCCTTCTCCCAATCTATTGCCATTCAGATAATAATCTGCCTTCCTGTTTTTGACACCAAAGTGGATAACCTCGCATTTATCCACATTATATTGCATCTGCCATGCTTCTGCCCAATCACCCAACCTGTCCAAATCATACTGGAGTTTCTCGGCATCCTCCTCACGGCACACACTCCCACCCAGCTTTGTGTCGTCTGCAAACTTGGAGATATTACATCCAATTCCATCGTCCAGATCATTAATATATATTGTGAATAGCTGGGGTCCTAGGACCGATCCCTGCGGTACCCCACTAGTCACCGCCTGCCACTCGGAAAAAGACCCATTTATTCCAACTCTTTAAAGGAGGAGAGAGAGGTAGCGAGGCGGAGAGGTTTAGGGAGGGAGTTCCAGAGCTTAGGGCCATACCAGCAGGAAGCACGGAATGCCCGCCCGCTCCACACATGGTCCCCCTGCATCAGAGAATTGTGGTGCTGAGAGGAGATGGCTCCCAGGCTCGGAGGTCCTCAGATGGTTTCTACCAGGAAGCTGATACACCAAAGTTACACAGAATCTACAGCACAGAAACAGGCCATTCGGCCCAACTGGTCCATGCCGGTGTTTCTGCTCCACACCAGCCTCCTCCCACCCCTCTTCATCTCACCCTATCAACATATCCTTCGATTCCTTTCTCCCTCATGTGTTTATCGAGCTTCCCCTTAAATGCATCTCTGCTATTCGCCTCAACCACTCCCTGTGGTAGCGAGTTCCACATTCTCACCACTCTCTGGGTGAAGAAATTTCTCCTGAATTCCCGATTGGATTTATTAGTGACTATTTATATTATGGCCCCTAGTTCTGGTCGCTTGCATTTATATAGCGCCTTTCACGACCACCGGGCATCCCAAAGCGCTTAACAGCCAATGAAGTACTTTTTGAAGTGCAGTCACTGTTGTAATGTAGGGAACACAGCAGCCAATATGCACACAGCAAGCTCCCACAAACAGCAATGTGATAATGACTAGATAATCTGTTTTTAGTGATGTTGTGAGAAGTCGCACAACACCAGGTTATAGTCCAACAGCTTTATTCGAAATCACAAGCTTTTGGAGCGCTGCTCCTTCGTCAGGTGAAGTGAAGAGATGCATATAGGCACAGCATATATAGTCAGAGAACACTGCCAGATGATTACAGTTAATCTTTCTAACTGTGATGTTGGTTGAGGGATAAATATTAGCCCCAGGACACCGGGGAGAACTCCCCTGCTCTTCTTCAAAATAGTGGCCATGGGATCTTTTACATCCACCTGAGAGAGCAGACAGGGCCTTGGTTTAACTGCACTGGGAGTGTCAGCCTAGATTTATATATCGTCCCTAGTTTTGGTCTCCCCCACAAGTGGAAACACCTTCTCTATGTCTACCCTATCGAACCCTTTCATAATCTTAAAACCTCTATTAGGTCACCCCTCAGCCTTCTCTTTTCTATGATGCGGAGATGCCGGTGTTGGACTGGGGTGGACAAATGTGAGAAGTCGCACAACACCAGGTTATAGTCCAACAGCTTTATTTGAAATCACTTCACCTGACAAAGGAGCAGCGCTCCGAAAGCTTGTGATTTCAAATAAAGCTGTTGGACTATAACCTAGTGTTGTGCGACTTCTCACAATTCTCTTTTCTAGAGAACAGAGCCTCAGACTGTTCAATCTTTCCTGATAGTTATAAGCTCTCCGTTCTGGTATCATTCTAGTAAATTTGTTTTTGCACCCTCTCTAGTGCCTCAATATCAATTTTACAATATGGAGTCCAGAACTATGTGGTCCATCCAAGGTTCTATACAAGTTTAACATAATTTCTCTGCTTTTCAGTTCTTTCCAGCTTGAAATGAACCGCAGTGCTTTGTTTGCATTTTTATGGCCTTTGTAATAGAGCCACCTGGTGGATTACTGATGTATATAATAATAAAGCCACGTGCAGTACAGTTCTTACCAGAAGCCATGTTGTGCTGTTGTATATATATGCTGTGTCTCAAGATATCACAGAATTGGCGATGAGGATGCGATTGCGGATTCCCTAGCTGAAATTTTTGTTGGAGGATAATCCTGCCAACCGACGGAGGGACTGTTAGAGGTTCTTCGTTTTGCAGAAAAACTTAAAAATCCGAGGTAAATTTTGAGCACACGTGGCTGAACTGTCAATGTTGCCAGAGCCCAGATGGCCGCGCCTATGGGAATAATAGGGCACTTGGGTAAGTTCCATCGTGACCGAGAGACTTTCGGAGCGCATGTGCAACGGCTAGAAATGTTTTTCACCGTGAATAATATTGTCGAAGTCCCCGATGATGTAAACCGTAACCGGGTGGTTTTAGAATTGAAACGGGCTATTTTTTTGACTGAAGCAGGCCCCGAGGTGTATGAAACCCTGAAAAATGTGCTTGTTCCCGCCGAGCCGAAGGACACGCCACTGAAGGAGATCCTAACCAAGTTAGAACAGCACTACAGTCCTGAGCCCCTGGAAATTGCTGAAAGTTATCGTTTTGGAACACGTGATCAATTAAATGATGAGGGTATCAGTGAATACATTGTAGCTTTAAAAAAGCTATCCATTCACTGTCATTTCGGAAACTTTCAGGACCGAGCTTTGCGTGACCGCTTTGTTTGTGGGTTGAAAAATGAGCGTATCAGAAGTAAATTGTTGACAACCCCTCACTTGACTTTTGACTTATCTTGTCAGACAGCTATGTCGATGGATATGGCCGACTGATACTCCCAAGAGTTTCGCGCCATTTCCAGTCGTCAGACAACCGAGGTGAATCGGTTGCAGGCTAAAAGTAAAAGGCAGTTGAGCCCCAAGGCCTCAGCAACTGGCCAAGGTAACAATGCATTGAAGTCGTGCTATCGGTACCTGGGGCAACACATTGTTCAAAGCTGTCCATATGTGAAGGCAGAGTGTTTCTACTGCAAGAAATATGCGCAGATCAAAAGGGAAGCATTGTCATTGATTTTTGGGGTCAAGAAGTTTCACAAATACTTGTTTGGTCGTATGCTTGTGAAGGAATAAGTCATATAACCTATTCAGAAAAATACACCATTCTATGAAAGAATTCTGGCCTTATTAAAACATGACAAACTGGGTCTGGAAATCTAGAAACCTAACTATGAAAAAGCTGTGAAAGCATTCTGGCTATAGAGATAAGATAGTTGTTGACACTGAATCAATAACCTTACTGAAACAGAAGGTTAAAGGCTCCGGTAGTCTGAACCTTTCAGAATCAAACAATGGTTCACCCTGTACAAGGTGTTCTAATTTACACTTCATAAAGAAGCACATAAAAGTAAGAAACATCTGCCTTCGTAAAAATGACATCAAGTAAAACACACCTGCCATTACACCATTTTTTATGGTAAACTTAGAACATCTAGAGAAGAGACATAGGGGGAAAAATTCAGTTGGTTGCGCCTCCCGTTAGCGCCTTAAGAGGGCGCTAATGGGGCGCAAAGCATCTAGCGCCCAGGCGCGGCGAAGTTTGCGCCGCTCGCAAAATTAACTAGAGATTTTGTGGCGGCGCTAAACACTACCGCCACGATCTCCTGCGCCGGCAGATCGTGACGTCAGTCGAGTGCGCAACGCCCCGGTATCGCCCCAGAGCGGATATTGAGTGGCGCCCCCTGCCTTACCGCCTGACGCTAGCAACGACAGGTTGAGGGGAGCGTTCTGCAGTCATGAAGGGAAAGGGGGAGTGCTATTTAAAGGTGACCGCTTCCTGCCTTTTATTGTTGGTTCCATTTTTGAACTACGCATTCTGAGAGAGAGAGAGAGAGAGAGAGACTTTTGGAGAGATTCAATGTTGTGTGAAGGAGTTTTGGGTACTGAGCAGAACTTTGCAGCTTCATTTTGATTTGCCATTCCTTGTCTCGATTTAGAAGAGACTGTGGGGGCTGCACTCTGAGCTCTTTGCCTGGTACTCTCCATTGTTCTTTCCAGCAGATTTGATGTGCAGGTCTCTCCAGGCCGAGATTCAAGGCTGCAATGAGCAGGATGTGGATGAAAAGCAAGATTAACCATCCCCTTTAAGAACTGGCCCGTGCCATTGTGTGTGTGTTCCATTGCTGACTGACATTACATGAGCTTCGCCAGTGCTCTGAGGTAGCGCCTCGCTCTTCGGCCTTTGCGCCTTAAGACAGGTGTGCAGCGCTTGATTTAGCACTCCAATCACCTCCAGGGGCGATAAAAGTCAAGTTTGCAGTCTGTGGCGATAATTTGCGCCAGGCGCTAATCTTTGCGCCCGGCCGATAATTGCGCCCCAAATGGGGCGATACTGAATTTCTCCCCCATAATTCTGTAATGCTACCAGCTGTGGTGACTGTAAGAATTGCAGGGGTCAGCAGAAAAATGACTAGAGATAATTAGCTTACATCATCAGAAAACCTTAAAGGAAATACCACTGGAAAAGGGTATAAATATTGAACTCTCAAATGGGATAGTAGACTCGCTTTAAAGGGGCAAAGCGATTCTCGGCTTCAGAGGTGGCTCTGTAAGTCTCCAACTCTTTGTACCTCGGGGATCAAAGGTACTGTATTTGATTTTGGTGGATATCCTGTAGAAAACTAAGAACTGTAAAACTGTAGCGAAGTTAAGATTTGAGAGTAAGGCTTTCTGATAATAGAATTGTAAGCTTTCTCTTTTTGGAACTGTTAATGTTGCGATTGACTCACCAACTGTAAATTACATGTCGGTTCTTTAATAAATCTATATATTTTTAGAAATGTCTCACATAAGACTTCTGCATCAAACTCGCGAACTCAATCTCTGTAACGCTTTGGTGAGGAGTTGTAGAATTCTGGGGGAGTTTTCCAGACCCTCATAATATCCGGAACATTACAGTCTAGCTAAACTTATTAAAAGTGCTATCTGGAGGACGGTAACATTTTCAGGTTGTTCCTATCCTTTAGGGAGAGATAGTCCGGACCTTTAGACCCAATTAAGCATCTTTAGGATTCGGCGACCTCAAACTTTAGTTGAAAGTGAATGTCTGAGGAATACGCCTGATCCGGGGTAGCCCTAAAGGGGCTGGGACTAGTAAATATCACTTCAAGCTTAACATAGTTACTGACCGCAATCCTCCACCCAAAGTCTCCAGTTCCAACCTTAGCTGTAGCCCGAATGCAGAGATGGGCTTTGATTTTGTCAGCGTATACATCTGACATTGAGTGCAGATGATCAGCTGATCACAGTAATGCTGATGCTATGTCCAGGTTGCCATCCCATCACAAGTTACACCCAATAAGGAAGAAGTGTTCAATTTCTCATAACTTGATGAGCTGCCAGTCACATCTGAAGAGATTGGTAGGGCAACCAAATGTGACCCAATTATGTCAAAGGTGTATGATTACATAGCAAATGGATGGCCAAACCAGGTATCAGAGGAATGAATTGTCAGTGGATAAAGATTGTATCATGTGGGGAGCAAGAGTGGTTATCCCAGATAGGTTCAGGTCTAAATTGTTAGGAGATCTTCATGACCAGCACCTGGGAATGTGCTTGACCAAGAGTTTTGCACGGAGATACTTATGGTGGCCATGTTTAGATAAAGAGATAAGAGTACATGGTCAGTCAGTGTACAACCTGTCAATCGGTGAGCAAGAAACCACCATTACAGCCATGGAAATGGCCTCCCAGAGTGTGGCAAAGATTACATGTAGATTTTGCTGAGATAGAAGGACAGCAATTGTTTATAGTGATAGATAGTCACTCGAAGTGGGTAGAGGTGTTTCCGATGCGGATAATAACAACAAGTAAAACACTCGACAATTTACGAAGATTGTTTTCTTCATACAGCCTCCCAGAAGAAATTGTGTCTGATAATGAGCCGCAATTTTGTTCAGAAGAGTTCACACAGTTCAAGAGCAGAAACGGTGTGAAACATACCAAAGTTCCACCGTGCCACCCTGCTTCAAATGGTGCAGCAGAGCACACAGTACAAATTGTCAAACGTGCCCACATCAAGCAAATGGTCGATCCAAATCCAAGAAACGTCAGTTGTCATTGGACCACAAACTGGCAAATGTTCTGATTACCTATCGGAATAATCCTCATACCACTACTGGTAGAAAACCAGCAGAGTTGTTTCTCAAACTTGGCACAGTCCGTAGAAGAGAAACAATCAAGGCAGAAAGAGAGTCGTGATATAGGTAGAGTTAGAGAGAGAAGTGTGAAGTTGAACCAGAAGGTTAGAGTGAAGAACCATCACCATAAATAGTTAAAGTGGTTACCAGGAAGAGTCGTGAAGATATGTGGCCCTCGCACATATTTGGTCAAGATGTTTGATCATGGAAAGGTTAGGTTTGTTCACATTGATCATATCTTAACTACAGATGTGGAAGGAGTTGAAAGCTGGGATGATTCAATTTATTCTGATGAGTCAGATAGTCTTGTTACAAGTAGAGTACCAGTAGCAAATCCTACATCAGACGTACTAGAAACAAGTCCAAGAGAAAGTCAGAATTTAAGTCCGAGTCAGGCAGACAAACAGTCTGAAAGTGTAGAGAGTCCAAATGTAGATCAAGGCCAGCCCTTGGAGAAAAATTCTCCGCAGGCTCAGCCTAGAATGAGTCAAAGTCCTACAACAAGATCTGAAAGTTCTGTTCAAGAAAGAAGGTATCCTCTTCGAAACAGAAAACCAGTGGTTAAGTTTAATCTGTAAATATAGAAAATAAGTTCATATCTTTTGTTTGAGTTACAGAATTCTAGAGTAGAATTTGGAAACATAAAATGGGTTCCATTTGAGAAATGTATACCAAGAGTTGTGTATACCACGCAAGTCATGTACAATGATTATTTGCTATGATTAACTTCTTCAATAAGGAGGGAGAACTTTAATAGAACCACCTGGTGGGCTACTGATGTATATAATAATAAAGCCATATGCAGTACAGTTCTTACCAGAAGCCATGTTGTGCTGTTGTATATATATGCTGTGTCCCAAGATATCACAGCCTTATTAACCTGCATTGTTACTTTTAGTAATTTGTGTATCTGTACCCTCAGATCACTCTGCCCCTCTACCCCATTAAAACAATTATTTTCCCAGGAGTATGTGGCCTCCTTATTCTTCCTACCAAAATGTACCACCTCACACTTATCTATAATGTTGGTTCAATTAAGATAGTTTTAACACAAATTAATTTTTCAGAAAGGTTAAATTTTGCAGGGGGGAGTGTGATGGAGGGAGGGTTGGAGGTGCTGCGACATAATCTTATGGTTCACACGGGGGGCGGGGGGAGTCACGCTCTGTCTGCAGCCTGGCATGAGCAAGTAGTCAGGAGGAGCCCGCTGGCTACAAGAGGCCTAGATACATTTCAAAAATTTGCCCTTCTCTGCTGTGGCTCAGTGGGTAGCACACTCACCTCTGAGTCAGAAGGTTGTGGGTCTCACGTCCCACTCCAGGGACTTGTAGCACATAAAGCAAGGCTGACACTCCCAGTGCAGTGCTGAGGGAGCGCTGCACTGTCGGAAGTGCTGTCTTTCGGATGAGACGTTAAACCGAGGCCCTGTCTGCTCTCTCAGGTGGATGTAAAAGATCCCAAGGCCACTATTTTGAAGGAGTTATCCCCGGTGTCCTGACCAATATTTATCACTAAAACAACAGATGATCTGGTCATTATCACATTGCTGTTTGTGGGAGCTTGCTGTGTGCAAATTGGCTGCTGCGTTTCCCACATTACAACAGTGACTCCACTTCAAAAAGTACTTCATTGGCTGTAAAGCACTTGGAGACGTCCAGTGGTCGTGAAAGGCGCTATATAAATGCAAGTCTTTCTTTCTTCTTGTAGCCAGGAGGAGCAGGAGTGTTCCCCTCTGCTCCGCTTTCCCCTTCCCATTTCCCCGGCCATTGGCATTCCCTCCCCCCACCCCAAATCTTTGGGAATCACCAACACTAGCCTGGCTTGACTGGTGACTGGAGGGAATCCAGGCCTCGCCCTCCCACCAACTGCTGCTCGAGGGCGTCCCCTCCAGCCACTGACTGCTGGGGATCGTTCCCATGGATCCCCGGCAGGGGGTCAAATTCCCACTCCCGCCCTCCGGCCAGGCAGTCCATCTGACCGGCTCTTGGGCTACTCTGCAGAGTTTTATTTAAGTGCGGCCCCGCAGTTCCTGCTTGTCCCCCATCCTTGCCAGGTTCACTGCCCACTCTCGAGCTCCCTCGCACCCTCCCTGCCTCCCCGTTAATGTTGAGGCCTTTGAATCAGGGCGATGTCAAACAGGGACCATGAGGCTTAGAGTAGAGCACCTAGTATATTCATTTAGAATTACTAAGAACAAAGAAGTCCAAGGGGTAGAAATTAGGTCGCGCCCCATTTGGGGCGCAAATATCGTCCGGACGCAAATATTAGCGCCTGGCGCTAATTATCGGCACTGACAGGAAACTTCACTTTTACCGCCCCGGGAGGTGAGTGGAGCGCTAAAGCAGGCGCTGCACACCTCTCTTAAGGCGCAAAGGCCAAGGAGTGAGGCGCTAACTCGGAGCGCTGGCGAAGCTCATGTAATGTCAGTCAGCAATGGAACACACACACAATGGCACGGGCCAGTTCTTAAAGGGGATGGTTAATCTTGCTTTCCATCCACATCCTGTTCATTGCTGCCTTGAATCTCGGCCTGGAGAGACTTGCACATCAAATGTGCTGGAAAGAACAATGGAGAGTACCAGGCAAGGAGCTCAGAGTGCAGCTCCCACATTCTCTGCTAAATCGATACAAGGAATGGCAAATCAAAATGAACCTGCAAAGTGCTGCTCAGTACCCAAAACTCCTTCACACAACGTTGAATCTCTCCAGAAGTCTCTCCCTCTCTCTCTCAGAATGCGTAGTTCAAAAATGCCACCAACAATAAAAGACCGGAAGAGGCCCCCTTTAAATAGCGCCCCCCCCAGCCCCACAGCGATTGATAGCGTTCCAGTCTTCTGGTCGTTGGAAGCGCCAGGCGGTAAGGCAGGGGGCGCCACTCAATTTCCGCTACGGGGCGCCCCAATGGCGTTGCACCATGGAATGACGTCACAATCTGCGCGCGCAGGTGGTCGCAGCGGTAAGTTTTAGCGCCGCCGCACAATCTCAGGTTAAGTTCTCGAGCGGCGCAAACATCACTGCGCACGGGCGCGCTACTTTTAGCGCTTCAAAAAAATTAGTGCCCCCGTGGCCGACATTCATCGGTAGCGCCCCAAGAGGGAAGCAGGGTGCTACTGGAAGTGTCCCGCCTTCCTCTTGGGGCGCTGCGAGGGAATATCGCGGCGCTACCTGCCACGGTACTGCAGGCCTTCCTTTCCTTCTTAAAGGGGAGGGGCCTAGCGCAGCGCGACCCAGTGCCCAGCTGGGCCACCAGGGATCGGAGTGCCGGCAAAAGAGCCCGGCACTCAAGAGGAGTGCCGGGCTCATGGAGCGCAGCTGGCATTCCGCGGGGGGGGCTGCTCAGGAGGCCGGGGATGACAGAGGGGGCAGGTGCTGGCAGGCGGCCAGCAACAAAAATGGCCGCCCGGCACCTCGCCTTTAATTAGCGCCGCCCCGCCCGCAGGTAGGCGCCCTTGACCCTGTCGGACATAGCATCCGGCGGTAAGTCAGGGGGCGCTACTGAAGATCGCAGCCAGGGTGCTGCGCACAGGCGATGACGTCATCGCCAGTGGTGCAGCGCCGCGGACCGCTAATGGTTACCGCCGCCGATAACCTCCCACTGAATTTCGCGGAAGGTGTTGGCAGCGCCACGCTCGGGCGCTAGTTGCTTTGCGCCCCGTTAGCACCATCTTAGGGCGCTAATGGGAGGCACAAAGCAACCAAATTTTTCCCCCTTACTGTTTAGGGGAATACTTTATCTCAGTATTCTTTTTCCCAAAATGTACTACTTCACATTTCTCACTAGCTTCGGCAGTACCTCCCAAACCCGCGACCTCTTCCACCTAGAAGGACAAGGGCAGCAGGCGCATGGGAACACCATCACCTCCAAGTTCCCCTCCAAGTCACACACCATCCTGACTTGGAAATATATCGGCCGTTCCTTCTTCATCGCTGGGTCAAAATCCTGGAACTCCCTCCTTAACAGCACCGTGGGAGTACCTTCACCACATGGACTGCAGCGGTTCAAGAAGGCGGCTCACCACCACCTTCTCGAGGGCAATTAGGGACGGGCAATAAATGCCGGCCTTGCCAGTGACGCCCACATCCCGAGAATGAATTTTTCAAAAAATTACTGTGAGCATGATACAGTTGACAGAACAGAATTCTAGAGTCCAAAGATGTGCGGGTTAGGTTGATTTGGCTAGGATAAATTGACCCTTAGTGTTAGGGGGATTAAATACGTGGGGTTACGGGGATAGGGTGGGATATGTGTCGGTGCAGGCTCGATGGGCCGAAATGGCCTCTATCTGCACTGTGGGGATTCTGTGATTCTGTGATTCTGTGATAACAGGAGAAGTACTGATTTCAAAGTAACTGATGCATCTCGAACCAGTTTATATAGAGACACCAGGTGGCCTTATCTCGCTATTCTTTTCTGGAATTCCCTGCCTAAGCCAGTCCGCCTCGCTACCTCTCTTTCCTCCTTTAAGACGCTCCTTAAAACCTACCTCTTTGACCAAGCTTTTGGTCACCTATCCTAGTTTATCTTTGTGTGGATTGGTGTCAAATTTTTTTGTCTTAAAATACTCCTGTGCAGCGCCTTGGGACATTTTACTACGTTAAAGGCGCTATATAAAGCTCGAGGAACAGCACCTCATCTTTCGTTTAGGCACCCTACAGCCCTCTGGACTCAACATCGAGTTCAACAATTTCAGATCATAACCTTGGCCCCTATCACATTGATATTTTTTTTGGTTTTTTTTCATCCACCCTTTTGTTTGGCCTTTTTTTTCCCTCCCAGAAGCTGGCAGCTGTCCTTCATTCTGCCAGCCCAGTTCACACTTCATCTAGCCTCTACCTGTCACATTAACACCTCCTCTTGCCTTGATTATCTCTTTATGTCTCTTAATCTCTCCTGCTTTCTATCCCACCACTGACCTTGCCTTTTGTTCTTTCATCCCCTCCCCCTTTTCCCGGCATTATACTTGCTTTAAATCTATTTCATTTCCTGCTTTTTTCCAGTTCTGACGAAAGGTCTTCGACCTGAAACGTTAACTCTGTTTCTCTCTCCACGGATGCTGCCTGGCCTGCTGAGTTCTTCCAGCGTTTTCTGTTGTTATTTCGGATTTCCAGCATCCGCAGTATTTTGCTATCATATAAATACAAGTTATTGTTGTTCCCAAAATGTACTACTTCACATTTCTCATTACCTACCACCTATCACCCACTCTGCTAGCCAATGACCGCCTGCAATTTTCCTCACACTTTGCTGGGTCCCACAATTTGGTCTCAGACTACGTAAAAAGGCCACACTGTTTCCCGTGACGGCAATGTAAACAAATGGTAGTGTTTAAAGTGAAGTTCAAATTCAAACAAATCTCGGGAAACACTCTGTCGCACCTGCACTTCAATATAAGATAGAATCAAAGACGTATCACTGTGACTTTACAACTCAATGAGTAAACAACATCTCTACTGCACAGCTTTGTGACTGTGCAATACTATGACTACAGACAACATACGTTTTTGTGACTCAGAGTATCATGCCTAATTGATAAATCAGAGGTAAAAATAGAACAGAGATGAAAAATAAGAGACAAACGCTGTGACGGAGACATCATTAATTGCATCACAAAAACAAATTACTGCGGATGCCGGAAATTTAAAATAAAAACAGAAAATGCCGGAAACGCTCGGCGGGTCAGGCAGCATCTGTGGAGAGAGAAACAGAGTCAACATTTCAGGTCGATGACCTTTCGTCAGAAGTGGAAAAAGTTCGAGATGGAACAGGTTTTTAAGCAAGTGCAGGGGCAGGGAAAGCGGGGAGGGGAGGAAAGAACAAAAGGGAAGGTCTGTGATAGGATGGAAGGCAGGAGAGATTAAATGACTAAAGGGAGGATGGTGCGAGGCAAAAGCAGATGGTAATGGGACAAATAAAGAAACAAAAGATGGGTCTCGAGGCAACGTTCCCTCTAAGCTGTGCAGCCGTGCAGCTCTCAGCCAATCCCACGCAGCCCGGGACCGGCTTTTCTAACGTTAAGTTTCACGCATGCGCGAAACTGTGACTGGGCCGCGGAGCCCCTTAAAGGGGCCACGCACCCAAAAAAAAATTAGAGGGAGCATTGTCCAGAGAAGGTGTAAATGGGAATATCAGAATCATCAGCAACATTGTACCTGAACTACGCACCATTGTGACTGCACAGCACTGTAGCTGTATAAGTAGGATCGCGCAGTACAGTGACCGCATTGCACTGCGAGTATCCAAACGTTGTGACTACCAAACACGATAAAAGCATTGCTTCTCCATTATACAGCTCTGTAACCACACCTCACTGTGACCACATGGCTCTGTGATTGCACGGCACTGAAACTATATATAACAGTGACTGCAGAGTACAATCATCAGGATAACTACCCTGGGCTGAGAGTGCACATACGCACCGTGACTACCAGGTGCTGAAATTGCACAGCACCACGACTATATATAACTCAGAAAGCAGCATGACTGCACAATTATGTGACTACATAGTTCTGTTTGTACATTGCACTGTGATTATGTAGCATTGTGGCTACGAGGCATTATTCAAACTGAAGTGTTCAAAGCAGCATGGATCTCAAGTCTACAATCTTCATTCCATAGAATTTCATAGAGTTTACAGCAAAGGTACAGGCCATTCAGCCCATCTGGTCTATGCTTAAAATATATTCACAATGAAAATGGATTGGTGAGAAACTTCCCAACATAATGGTTAATAAGGCCATAAAAAACTGCAAACCAAACACTGGGTTCATTTCTAAACTGAATTGAAAAGCAGAGAAGTTATGATAAACTTATACAACTTTGGTTAGACCACACTTGGAGCACCGTGCATAGTTCTGGTCTCCATATACCTTGGTTAGACCACACTTGGAGCACTGTGCACAGTCCTGGTCTCCATATACCTTGGTTAGACCACACTTGGAGCACTGTGCACAGTCCTGGTCTCCATATACCTTGGTTAGACCACACTTGGAGCACTGTGCACAGTCCTGGTCTCCATATACCTTGGTTAGACCACACTTGGAGCACTGTGCACAGTTCTGATCTCCATATACCTTGGTTAGACCACACTTGGAGCACTGTGCACAGTCCTGGTCTCCATATACCTTGGTTAGACCACACTTGGAGCACTGTGCACAGTCCTGGTCTCCATATACCTTGGTTAGACCACACTTGGAGCACTGTGCACAGTCCTGGTCTCCATATACCTTGGTTAGACCACACTTGGAGCACTGTGCACAGTCCTGGTCTCCATATACTTGGTTAGACCACACTGGGAGCACTGTGCAAAGTTCTGGTCTCCGTATACCTTGGTTGGATCACACTTGGAGCACTGTGCTCAGTTCCTGTCTATATTATAAAAAGGATACAGAGACACTGGAGAAGGTGCAAAAACAGATTTCCAAGGATGATACCGGAGCTGAGAGGTTATAACTATGAGGAAAGACTGAACAGGCTGGGGCTCCTTTCTCTAGAACAGAGAAGGCTGAGGGTTGACCTGATAGAAGGGGTTTGATAGGGTAGATGTAGAGAAGATGTTTCCACTTGTGGGAGAGACCAAAACCAGGGGCCATAAATATAAGATAGTCACCAATAAATCCAATAGGGAATTCAGGAGAAACTTCTTTACCCAGAGAGTGGGGAGAATGTGGAACTCGCTACCACATGGAGTGGTTGAGGCGAAGAGCAGAGATACATTTAAGGGGAAGCTGGATAAACACATGAGGGAGAAAGGAATTGAAGGATATGTTGATAGGGTGAGATGAAGAGGGGTGGGAGGAGGCTGGTGTGGAGCATAAACACTGGCACGGACCAGTTGGGCCGAATGGCCTGTTTCTGTGCTGTAAATTCTATGCAATTCGATGGAATGAATAACCCTTTTACTCCGGAGCTCAGTTAGTTATGAAATATCCCTTTTCCAGTTTCCTTTTTATTCAAAGAATACATCTCACAGCTTCGTGAGCCGTAAGCTGATCGGTTTCAATATCATCAGAACATTCTCTGTACCACTGAGCCAGTATAATCACCAGAAAGGTTCAGATCCACTAAAAAATCATTGAAAGCCTCATAAATCAAAACACAAAGAAAGGATTATGAGGATGGTGATCTGACGAGCACAGCAAGGCTGTGATGTTAGGATAAATATGCAGACCTTCCAGTTTTTTTTATCTCAAAAAGGTCAGCGGTAAGAATTCAATCAATTACTTATATTAGACTGTTTACAGTTAAAAAGCATTGAAAAGTTTTATTCAACAACAACGTGTATTTATATAGCGCCTTTAACGCAGTAAAACATCCCAAGGCGCTGCACAGGTGTGTTATCAGCCAAAAATTTTGACACCGATCCACATAAGGATAAATTAGGGCAGGTGACCAAAAGCTTGGTCAAAGAGGTAGGTTTTAAGGAGCGTCTTAAAGGAGGAAAGAGAGGTAGCAAGGTGGAGAGGTTTAGGGAGGGAATTCCAGAGCTTAGGGCCTCGGCAAATGAAGGCACGGCCACCAATGGTTGAGCGATTATAATCAGGGATGCTCGAGGGCAGAATTAGAGGAGCGCAGCTATCTCGGGGGGTTTGTGGGTCTGAAGGAGGTTACAGAGATAGGGAGGGGCGAGGTCATGGAGGGATTTGAAAACAAGGATGAGAATTTTGAAATCGAGGCGTTGCTTAACCGGGAGCCAATGTAGGTCAGCGAGCACAGGGGTGAGGGGTGAACGGGACTTGGTGCGAGTTAGGACACGGGCAGCCAAGCTTTGGATCACCTCAAGTTTACGTAGGGTGGAATGTGGGAGGCCAGCCAGGAGTGTGTTGGAATAGTCAAGTCTAGAGGTAACAAAGGCATGGATGAGGGTTTCAGCAGCGGATGAGCTGAGGCAAGGGCGGAGACGGGCGGTGTTACGGAGGTGGAAATAGGCGGTCTTAGTTATGCTGCGGATATGTGGTCAGAAGCTCATTTCAGGGTCAAATATGACACCAAGGTTGTGAACAGTGTGGTTCAGCCTCAGACAGATGTTAGGGAGAGGGATGGAGTCAGTGGCTAGGGAACAGAGTTTGTGGCGGGGACCGAAAACAATGGCTTCGGTCTTCCCAATATTAAATTGGAGAAAATTTCTGCTCATCCAGAACTGGATGTCAGACAAGCAGTCTGACAATTTAGAGACAGTGGAGGGGTCAAAGAGAAGTGGTGGTGAGGTAGAGCTGGGTGTCGTCAGCGTACATGTGGAAACTGACGCTGTGTTTTTGGATGATGTCGCCAAGGGGCAACATGTAGATGAGAAATAGGAGGGGGCCAAGGATAGATCCTTGGGGGACACCAGAGGTAATGATGCGGGAGCAGGAAGAGAAGCCATTGCAAGTGATTCTCTGGCTGTGATTAGATAGATAAGAATGGAACCAGGCGAGTGCAGTCCCACCCAGCTGGACGACGGTGGAGAGGCGTTGGAGAAGGATGGAGTGGTCAACCGTGTCAAAGGCTGCAGACAGGTCAAGAAGGACGAGGAGGGATAGTTTACCTTTGTCACAGTCACAAAGGATGTCATTTGTGACTTTGATGAGAGCCGTTTCGGTACTGTGGCAAGGGCGGAAACCTGATTGGAGGGATTCAAACATGGAATTGCAGGAAAGATGGGCACGGATTTGGGAGGCGGCAACACGTTCAAGGACTTTGGAGAGGAAAGGGAGGTTGGAGATGGGACGGTAGTTTGCAAGGACGGAGGGATCAAGGGCTGGTTTTTTGAGGAGAGGGGTGATGACGGCAGATTTGAGGGAGAGGGGGACAGTGCCTGAGGAGAGAGAACCGTTAACAATGTCAGCTAACATGGGAGGTAGAAAAGGAAGTTGGGTGGTCAGCAGTTTGGTATCTAGCATGAAAGCTCTCTGTATCACACATACCAACAAGTGTTTACAATCAGTGATTTAAGGATGCTTTTCTCCAACATTGATGGGGACCTCGGTCTAATTCTCATCACTGCTTTGTTTTTTTTAAATTTTTCCTTGTCTCTGCAATCTCTCTCTCTCTTCCAGATTCTTTCTCTCCTCTTTGAAGGCCTCTATTTTTCTTGAAATTGATTGTCTTCCTTCTCCCTGCTCAGGATAATTTATAGATTATAATGTAATTTAGAGAATTATAAAGTGCGTTTGTTGCTAGTATCAGTTGAGTAGAATGGGCCTATACTCTCTGGAGTTTAGAAGAATGAGAGGCAATCTCATTGAAGCATATAAGATTCTGAGGGGACACAGTTCTGACGAAGGGTCATCGACCTGAACCGTTGACTCTGCTTCTCTCTCCACAGATGTTGCCTGACTTGCTGAGTATTTCCAGCATTTTCTGTTTTTATTTCAGATTTCCAGCATCCGCAGTATTTTGCTTTTATATTCTGATTCTGAGGGGGATTGACAGGGTAGATGCTGAGAGGAAGTTTCCCCTGGCTGGAGAGTCTAGAACTCGGGGTCACAGTCTCAGGATAAGGGGTCGGCCATTTAGGACTGAGATAGGAGAAATTTCTTCACTCAGAGGGTGGTGAATCTTTGGAATTCTCTGCCCCAGAGGGCTGTGCATGCTGAGTCGTTGAGTATATTCAAGACAGAGATCAATAGATTTTTGGACTCTCGGGGAATCAAGGGATATGGAGATCGGGTGGGAAAGTGGAGTTGAGGTCGAAGATCAGCCATGATCTTACTGAATGGCGGAGCAGGCTCGAAGGGCCGAATGGCCGACTCCTGCTCCTAATTCTTATGTTCTTATGAGACAAGTGGAAGTGAGGAGTTTCTGAGCCTGAAGACTTGGAGAGTTTCACGAGCAATTTCTGTAGCTAGGAATGACTTTGTTGCAGCCTTTGTTGTTGCATCTCACTGCTTCTGACAGTGCAAGACCACCAGGAGATTTTTTACCTTCCCCACCCCCGAACTCCCCACCGACAATATCGTCAGAGGAGGAGAAAGAGCAACACAAGATGGAGCAAATGAGAATCATAGAATGGTTACAGCACAGAAGGAGGCCATTCAGCCTGTCGAGCCCGTGCCAGCTCTCTGCAAGAGAACTTCAGCTAGTCCCACTCCCCCGCCCTTTCCCCGTAGCCCTGCAAATGTTTTTCCTTCAGGTACTTATCCAATTCCCTTTTGAAAGTCATGATTGAATCTGCCTCCACCACCCTCTCAGGCAGCGCATTCCAGATCCTAACCACTCGCTGCGTAAAAAGGTTTTTCCTCATGTCGCCTTTGGTTCTTCTGCCAATCACCTTAAATCTGTGACCTCTGGTTCTTGACCCTTCCTCCAGGCAGGGTCGAGTCAGGCAGCACTTAAGAAGATCGCACCATACCAGGTATTACCTCATCCCCAAAGAATAAACAGGCAAGACAGGTCAAAGGAGCATCTTAGTGAGATTTGTACACAAATCTTTGAAGGTGGCAGGACAAGTTGAGAAGGCTGTTAAAAAAGCACACGGGATCTTTGGCTTTATAAACAGAGGCATAGGGCTGGATTTTGATACTGGGGCGGGTTGGGGTCGTGTTATCCATCCGACTGCAATTGGATGTGGGAGATTGATGCAATTTTCACCTAATTGGGCAATTGAGTTCCAGCATGTGGGAACCCATGAACTAATTAGTGTTTTCAGTCTGAAAGTCGCCTCTGATGATGTCATCATTGCTGCTGCATTGAAGGTCTGCAAAGACTGCCTGGCCTTTGCTGTGAGAGGACCTGAATGCAAAATGAGCAGCAGCCTTAAGTCTGCTCCCAGATATTTTTACACCACCACTCCCAGATATGTCTCCTCCCCATATCTATCTATCCATCCATCCATCCAGCCAGATGTGCTCCCGCCAGGTTTCACATTCGTGGTTCAGAACAGGCGTGCTTCACGTAGAAAAAGGGTTAAAATCACAAAGGCCTTTCAAAATGGCATTATAGAGGCAATTTAGTGCTTGTTAAGGGCCTTAACAGCCTATCCCACCTCTTGGAGGCGGGACGAAGTCGGGACCAGCAAACACGATTTAATGAAAATTGCGTGGAGGCAGGCTTGTGCCCGCCCGCCAGTTTTCGCAATTTTAACCCCCCACACGCCTCCAAACCCACCTCCACGGGTCAATGAAAATTCAGCCCATAGAGTACAAAAGCAAATAAGTTGACATGAATCTTGTATGAAGTAATACTGGGCGGCCTGCTGGTGGCGCTGTCCAGGGAGAGTATAAATACTCAGGCATGGGCCCAGCTTGCTTAGGACATTCTTCAACAGGAACTAGTGAAGGACACAACTAGATCGGCATGCTAAACCTTTATAAAACACTGGTTAGGCCTCAGCTGGAGTATTGTGTCCAATTCTGGACACCACCACTTTAGGAAGGATGTCAAGACCTTGGAGAGGGTGCAGAGGAGATTGACCAGAATGGTACCAGGGATGAGGGACTTCAGTTACGTGGCGAGACTGGAGAAGCTGGGATTGTTCTCCTTGGAGCAGAGAAGGTTAAGAGGAGATTTAATAGAGGTGTTCAAAATCATAAGGGGCCTAGACAGAGTAAATAAGGAGAAACTGTTTCCAGTGGCAGGAGGGTCGGTAACCAGAGGACACAGATTGAAGATAATTGGTAAAAGAACCAGAGGGGAGATGAGGAGAATTTTTTTTACGCAGTGAGTTGTTGTGATCTGGAATGCGCTGCCTGAAAGGGCGGTGGAAGCAGATTCAATAATAACTTTCAAAGGGGAATTGGAAAAATACTTGAAGAAAAAAATTTGCAGGGCTCTGGGGACAGAACAGGGGGGAGTGGGACTAATTGGAGAGCTCTTTCAAAGAGCCGGCACAGGCACGATGGGCCGAATGGCCTCCTTCTGTGGTGTATGATTCTATGACTCTCTGTGTATAGTAAGAGCACGCTTCACTAAGGCGGCAATAGGGCAGCTGAGCCATGAGTATCTACAGTAAACGTCAATTGTCCACGCTGTCTGCGGCTATGAAGGCGACCACCGCACTCAACTTTTATGGTACAGGCTCATTTCAGGGAGGCTCAGGGGCTGTCTGTAATTCGCAGGACACGGCCATGCATTCAACAGAGGGCTGACGCACTGTTGAACTAACCGCATATCTTTTCAAAAAAACATGTTGCATACTGCTGTACAAATGATTTATAGTAAGGCAGAGAAACGCAACTTAAATGTAAATTATAAATCAAATATAGACATTTTTTAAAAATAACTTACGGATAGGGATGGAAGCAGGAATGAGGATGATATGAGTTACAGGTGAGACAGGACTGAAATCAACCACTTACAAATCAAGCAAGGGTGAAATATTACTCGAAATCGTAATGTATAAAAGTAGGATGTGAACAGAGTTATAAATCACATACAAGCACAACGAAAATCAAAATCGGAACCACATACCGTCAAAGGCTGACTTGCATCCTAATGTGATTCTTTTTTCCATTTGTCTTACAGCTATTTCATCGAGGCAGCTCGAGATGTCACACCTCATTTATCCTGGGCTTTAGGGAGACTACGCTAGCACAGATTCCTCAGGGAATATAGGTCAGGGTGCCAGTCAGAGCTAATCCCCTCCTCACTTCAATTAGTACATTAGGATCATTCATCAGGACAGGCAGAGGTCTCAGCTTAATTACTGAGTGTCCAGAAAGATCAAACTAATGAGATTCTAATTTAAAACAAGAAGCTGTTGAAAACATTGGGCCAAATATCTTGCTGGCGTGGGGCATCTTGCAGCATGCATGGTTAGTTAGATATTTTTTCCCTCCAGCTTGAAGATTCTTTTGCTCTGTAACTCGCTGGGAGTGCGAGCTGATAACGGGGCGGCGAGGGCAACAGGGCATCTGGGACCTCGGTGAACGACGGGACCAACAGTCTATCCCCTTAACCCATGAGATTAAAGGATTGAGAAAGAAACAGAGGAACGACGGAGAAGGAAATCGGGTGAATTAGAGTCAAATCAGGTACAGAAAGAGAAAGAAAGAGAGGGAAAGAAAGATTGGATTAAGAGAGAGAGAGAAAAGAGACAGAAAGGAATAGTAAGAAAAAAAAATGTGAAAGTTTGACATTTTAAAAATCTCCAATAACAATTTACTACCTGCAGGAATGAGAGTCCACAGTTTAAATTGTTCAATTTCTGGGCCAGCGAGGTTGATTGGCATCGCATTGAGAATTATCATGGAGTTAAAAGGGTTCTTATGCTGTTAATTACCAGCCCTAACTTTCTGCGGCGAGTTTAATGGGCAATTGATGTGTAAATCCAGCAAGTTGTTAAAAATACCGGGGAGGCTGAGGGCGAGATGCCGTTTGTGTGAATCAAACAGCGGAGCGACGTAAATCGAGCAGCGCGTTCTGGAGATTCGCGACTCCCAGCGTACCTCCCCATCCCCTGAACTCGCTGGCTGATTTGTCCATTAATAACCGTGTGCGGCGTGAACACACTGTTATTGTTCCAGCACGATTCGGCCTGTAATTTTTTAGGCCCACCAGCCAAGGTTTATCTACAGCCTTGTAAGTATGAGCCCCAAAATATAGAAATTTACTTCCTTTTAACCCAGAATTTGCCCCATTATTTTAAGGAACGACAGACTCCATCTTTCCACAGCTTGGTACAAATTTCTGCTTGGGCCCAATTTTTTTTGTATTCGTTCATGGGATGTGGGCGTCGCTGGCAAGGCCCAGCATTTATTGCACATCCCTAATTGCCCTCGAGAAGGTGGTGGTGAGCCGTCTTCTTGAACCGCTGCAGTCCGTGTGGCGAAGGTGCTCCCACAGTGCTGTTAGGGAGGGAGTTCCAGGATTTTGACCCAGTGACGATGAAGGATCAGTGATATACTTCTAAGTCAGGATGGTGTGTGACTTGGAGGGGAACTTGGAGGTGGTGGTGTTCCCATGCACCTGCTGCCCTTGTCCTTCTAGGTGGAAGAGGTTGCGGGTTTGGGAGGTGCTGCTGAAGAAGCCTTGGCGAGTTGCTGCAGTGCATCTTGTAGATGGTACACACTGCAGCCACGGTGCGCCGGTGGTGGAGGGGGGGAATGTTTAAGGTGGTGGATGGGGTGCCAATCAAGCGGGTTGCTTTGTCCTGGATGGTGTCGAGCTTCTTGAGTGTTGTTGGAGCTGCACTCATCCAGGCAAGTGGAGAGTATTCCATCACACTCCTTACTTTTGTCTTGTAGATGGTGAAAAGGCTTTGGGGAGTCAGGAGGTGAGACACTCACCGCAGAATACCTAGCCTCTGACCTGCTGTTGTTGCCACAGTATTTATGTGGCTGGTCCAGTTAAGTTTCTGGTCAATGGTGACCCCCAGGATGTTGATAGTGGGGGATTCGGCGATGGTAATACCATTGAATGTCAAGGGGTGGTGGTTAGACTCTCACTTGTTGGAGATAGTCATTGCCTGGCACTTCTGTGGCGCGAATGTTACCTGCCACTTATCAGCCCAAGCCTGAACGTCGTCCAGGTCTTATTGCATGCGGGCATGGACTGCTTCATTATCTGAAGAGTTGCGAATGGCACTGAACACTGTGCAGTCATCAGCGAACATCCCCATTTCTGACCTTATGTTGGAGGGAAGGTCATTGATGAAGCAGCTGAAGATGGTTGGGCCTAGGACACTACCCTGAGGAACTCCTGCAGCGATGTCCTGGGGCTGTGATGATTGACCTCCAACCACCACAACCGTCTTCCATTGTGCTCGGTATGACTCCAGCCAGTGGAGAGTATAGTGCAAGTTTCAGGTTCCGAAGGACTGGGAGCCACGTGGTTTAGAATAGTGTCCTTTCATCTCTGGGCCATGGGTTTAAATGGGATACGGTGGTGTAGTGGTCATGTTACTGGGCCAATCATCTCAGAGAATGAGAGTTCAAATCCCACCACGGCAGTTTGAGAATCTGATCTCAGTTTTAAAAATTGAAAATTAAAAAGCATGTATTAAGGAAAAGTGACCATGAAGCTGTCGGACTGCTGTAAAAACCCAACTGGTTCACCAATCTCCTTCAGGGAAAGAAACCTGCCGTCCTTACCCGGTCTGGGCCTATTTGTGACTCCAGTCCCGCACCAACGTGGTTGACTTTTAACTGCCCTCTAAAGTGGCCGAGCGAGTCACTCACTCGAGGGCAACTCGGGACGGGCAATAAATGCCGGCCTTGCCAACGACGCCCACATCCCGAGAATGAGGTTTTTTTTTAATAAAACGACCCCATTATCCTCTCACTGCTGACTGTCGGGGGCAAAATGAATTTGAGCAATTTCATTCATGGTTCTAACAGGCAAAGCAGTAAAGAGCGAATTCTGTTAACAACAGAGAAAAGAATAAAAGAAAGCGTGAGAGAAACACAAAATTAAAAAAAAGAGAAAAGCTTGATCAAAATGGAGGCACGGCACTGTGGTGCAGTGAGCTGAACAGCAGGACATAGATTTCCACCAAGGTTCCTCGCGCGGTGATTATCGAGTGACGAGACGGTGCAGAATGGTTGCAAGGCCATTTCCCAGAGGGATGGAGCATGATCGGATGGAGAGTCACATTGGGCAGATCCTGTGTGCCTCTAAGTAAGCAGTTACAGAGTAACATTGGGGAGACCAAACGTCAGATTGGGTGACCGCTTTGCGGAACACCTCCGTTCAGTCCGTAAGGGTGACCCCGAGCTTCCGGTCGCTTGTCACTTTAATTCACCGCTCCACTCCCACTCAGACCTCACCGTCCTCGGCCTCTTGCATTGTTCCACTGAAGCTCAACGGAAGCTCGAGGAACAGCACCTCATCTTTCGATTAGGCACTTTACAGCCTTCTGGACTCAACATCGAGTTCAACAATTTCAGATCATAACCTCGGCCCCTATCATATATATATTTTTTATCCACACCTTTTGTTTGTGTTTTCTTTTCTTCTCTCCCACATGGCAGCTGTCTTTCATTCTGCCAGCGCAATTTACACTTCATCTAGAGCCATCCTTTGTTTCTTAACCTGTCCCATTACCATCTCCTTTTGCCTTGAATATCTCTTAACCTCTCCTGCCTTCTATCCTATCACAGACCTTCCCTTTTGTTCTTTCATCTCCTCCCCCCTTTCCCAGCCCCTGCACTTGCTTAAAAATCTGTTCCATTTCCTGCTTTTTTCCAGTTCTGACGAAGGGTCATCGACCTGAAACGTTAACTCTGTTTCTCTCTTCACAGATGCTGCCTGACCTGCTGAGTATCTCCAACATTTTCTGTTTTTATTTTAGTTACAGAGTAATGCTGGGAGAAGACCAGGTGCTTCTGTCCAGCCTATGCTGTGACAGATGGGGCTGAGCGAACGCTGGGGAAGGTGCTTGACACGATAACAATTCCTCACTCCCAACAAGGAGCCACACTAGTAGCCCTGCCTCCTACTTGCACTATCTTGAGTGTGTGTGGGATCAATGACGTTACCCTTCTATGGCGAGAAGGTTCGAATATCGAATCATACAGCACAGAAGGAGGCCATTCGGCACCTTGAACGAGCTCTCCAATTAGTCCCACTCCCCCCTGCACTTTCCCCAGAGCCCTGCAAATTTCTCCTTATCTAGTATTTATCCAATTCCCCTTTTGTACATTATTATTGAATCTGCTTCCACCGCCCTTTCAGAATATAAGAAGTTAATCCATAGGGAAAAAATATCAACTTCAAAAAGTAAAAGAATAAAAAGAGTAGGAGATAACTAAGTTAGAAGGATTGATTTCTTCAATGTGACGTTTATTGAAAAGGCAGCAGAAAACTGAAAATGCTTCACAGCGAATTTTTAAAAATCTGAAGTTTTACTAATGTTTTAAATATCGGGCAATTCTAACTTCGAGTACTTCCTAGTAGCCGATATGTTTGCTGGGGTAACGCTCCTTACGTGACAGCAGTGCTATGACGTTTTTTCTAAAGGTGCATGCTGTGAAATAAGTGACACAAGTATAAAAGATGTAAATAAAGCTAAAGAATCAAAAAAAAGACGTTGGCTCGGAAATTGCAGTCAGCGGTGAAGCAAAGGCGTTCGCTGCCGGCCCCTGAAGAAAGCTGCCCACAGATCCCGCGATCTCTGTGGCGAGAAGTTTGCCTTTATCGACGTGTAAGAGATTTCGGTGCAATATAATGGGGAATCCCTAATGCCAGCTGCTGTGACGTCAACCAGCTGCCTAAGCAGCCAATCACAATGCAGAATTCTCACAGACAGGGGAAGCAGGAAATGAAGAAGCTCCTTTTTATTCAAACTTTTTAAAAATGTTACAGAGAGCAAAACAAAGATTGGGGCTCTCACACGGGGATAAGGTAGAGCCTGAAATAATCATGAACAAAGTTTTAAAAAATCTAAAAAAAACAATTTTTAAAAACTTAAAAATTGTAATTTTTATCATAATGGAGAAATTTGACAATCCACAAAATTAAAATTCGTTTTTCAGGGCCAGAACAAGGCCTAACATTAATACAAAAGTTATGACGAAGGATCATCGACCTGAAACGTTAACTCTGTTTCTCTCTCTCTACAGATGCTGCCTGACCTGCTGAGTGTTTCCAGCATTTTCTGTTTTTATTTAAGGCGTAACATTTAATGGGGTATTTAACAGCGATATTACCGCGGAAAAGCCCGAGTTTTCGTCAGTTTGACTGATTGCCGGCTATGGGGGGTCAGGGGAGTCCACAGCGCAGCCAGTGTCCTACATCCTGAAGTCGCGGTCAGTTTCATAGGGGTAATAACAGCGAACGCTGGAAGTTTGCAGTCATTACCCTCCGTAAATCCCAACCCAATTTATTTTTTAAAAATTGTGATGTAATTTAAGACATCTCCTTTCACAGACCACATGCACAACTTGCCTTATAGATTGCTTTGAACTTTCCTTGAGGGGAAGGTCTTGAAATATTTCTCTCTACCTGCCCAAAAAATAATTGAGCAAAGCACCAGAACATCTATTTAACCTTACAACCTATATCATTCATTTTGTCAATCGCTTTCCATGGCATATTTTCATAGTTCCAGCAACACAGGTCCATAGAGTACTTAATCATCTTTGTCAGCAAGCATGTATGGACTTTGATAGCCTTTTCTTGTTCTGGATAAATAAGCTTAAACTTCAAGAAAGAACTTGCGCATTTCACGACCTCAGGACGTCCCAAAACGCTTCACAGCCAATGAAGTACTTTTTGAAGTGTAGTCACTGTTGTAATGTGGGAAACGCAGCAGCCAATTTTCGCACAGCAAGCTCCCACAAACAGCAATGTGATAATGACCAGATAATTTGTTTTTAGTGATGTTGGTTGAGGGATAAATATTGGCCCCAGGACACCGGGGAGAACTCCCCTGCTCTTCTTCGAAATAGTGCCATGGGATCTTTTATGTCCAGCTGAGGGAGCAGACGGGGCCTTGGTTTAACGTCTCATCTGAAAGACGACACCTCTGACAGTGCAGCACTCCCTCAGCACTGCACTGGGAGTGTCAGCCTAGATTTTGTGCTCGAGTCTCTGGAGTGGGACTTGAACCCACAACCTTCTGACTCAGAGGCGAGAATGCTGCCCACTGAGCCACGGCTTATCCTACTCAGAGTACGCCAACATACTGACCGCAAATTCTGCTCCATATTACAACATCTGGACTGTGGTTGTGCCCTAAACCTCTCCGCCTCGCTACCTCTCTCTCTTTCTTTAAGACGCTCCTTAAAACCGACCTCTTTGACCAAGCTTTTGGTCACCTGTTCTAATGTCCCTTTATGTGGCTCAGTGTCAAATTTTGTTTGATAATCGCTCCTGTGAAGCGCCTTGGGACATTTTACTACGATAAAGGTGCTATATTAATGCAAGTAGTTGTTGTTTATGTTGCTGACCAACACTTGCCAAGAGGTGATCTGCTAACACTTGAAGGGAGTCCAAAGCTAGGGGATAAGATAGTCACCAATAAATCCAACAGGGAATTTCTTCACCCAGAGAGTGGTGAGAATGAGGAACTCGCTACCACAGGGAGTGGTTGAGGCGAATAGCAAAGACGCATTTAAGGGGAAGCTGGATAAACACATGAGGGAGAAAGGAATAGAAGGAGATGCTGATGGGGTGAGATGAAGAGGGGTGGGAGGAGGCTCGTGTGGAGCATAAACACCGGCACGGAGCAGTTGGGCCGAATGGCCTGTTTCTGTGCTGTACATTCTTTGTACTCCTAACAAGATATTTGAATCTTTTAATGTTTGACTCAATAGACAAAAACTGATGCTGGCCACTTATGTATCTATATAGAAAGTTATTGTATAAATAGTTGGAGCTTGTATTATTTTGGGTTATAAAGAGGAATCTGCATTAGCAGCCCGGGGATTAAAGTGAATGGAGTGTCAAGAGGGTTCTGTATTTCCAGTGCTTCTGTAGCTTTGCGCTGAAGTGATTCAAAAAATCGATCGAACTAAATATTCGAGCATGAAAGAAAAAGGGATCCATATTTCACAATACGATGGATATTGTGTAGTTACTTAAAATGTATCTTCTGGCGGCATGCGTTTCATTTCAGGAACATATTTGACCTTCAATCCTATCAATCTCAGATTTGAAATTTTCAATTGACTGAAAGTACTCAAACTAGGCTTTTAAACAAATGACACCAACATTTCTGAGAAGACTGTTACTGTTTATGAGAGTTACACCTTGGGGCCGCCAACTCTGGTTGGTCATATTCCTGGAGGTTTCATCACATGACCTCCCACCTCCAACCGGCCCGCCCCCCCCCCCCACTCCCGCCATTGGTTGGCCGACACGTCCACCCTCGCGGCGCCCCGCCCTCCCCACGGCCAATCGGAAACCCAACAGGCTCTTCATGACTCGATTGGATGAACCTTGCTGTCTCCCATTGCCAAATACTTTTGAGACTAATAAATAAAAACCTGTTCGAAGAAAATGAAAAAAAGCAGCACCTTTTAGGTGTTAGATGTTTCGCCCTGGGGTGTTGCAGGCGGCCGTGTCCTGGAGATTAATCGTTAATTCCTGGAGACTCCAGGCCAGTCCTGGAAGGTCGGCAACCCTCGCCACGGGGCACAACATGACTTTCTGCTTGTTATGAGCTGCGGCCAATGTAGGCCATGAAAAGGGGGAACGGTTGGCTTTGTGGTAACTAACGTATTATTTTTCCGACTTTGAAAACTGCTGCTGCTGCACTAATTTTCAAAAATAATACAGACATATGATTTCATGCATCATTTCAGAAACTACACATCTGGATGTAGCTTTGAGCTTGTTGGTCTTGGCATCATATCACGGAACAATGGAAACCAAATTACAAAAATGTGCAGTTGGAAAGCCTTTCGCAGTTGCCTTTCCCCCAACTCCCCCCCCCCCCCCATTTCTTTACTACTCCTGCAGCACATTTTATATACAATATATTAAAAAAACAATATAGAGACACTGGAGAAGATGCCATTATTTTATTACAACAATGATACCAGAACTGAGAGGTCACAACTATCAAGAAAGGTTGAACAGGCTGGGCCTCTTTTCTCTAGAAAAGAGAAGGCTGAGGGGTTTAATAGGGTAGACGTAGAGAAGATGTTTCCACTTGTGGGGAGGCCAAAACTAGGGGCCTTAAATATAAGATAGTCACCAATAAATCCAATCGGGAATTCAGGAGAAGCTTCTTTACCCAGAGAGTGGTGAGAATGTGGAACTCGCTCCCACAGGGAGTGGGTGAGGCCAATAGCACAGATGTATTTAAGGGGAGGCACATGAGGGAGAAAGGAATAGAAGGATCTGTTGATAGGGTGAGATGAAGAAGGGTGGGAGGAGGCTCGTGTGGGGCAGAAACACCGGCACGGACCAGTTGGACCGAATGGCCTGTTTCTGTGCTGTGGAAACATCTTCTCTACATCTACCCTATCGAACACCTTCATAATTTTAAAGACTTCAATCAGGTCACCCCTCGGCCTTCTCTTTTCCAGAGAAAAGAGCCCCCCCCCAGCCTGTTCAGTCTTTCCTGATAGTTGTAGCCTCTCAGATCTGGCATCCTCCTTGTAAATCCCATTTGCACCATCTCCAGTGCCTCTTTATCCTTCTTGTAATATGGAGACCAGAACTGTTCACAGTGCTCTGAGTGTGGTCTAACCAATGGTTCTATATGACATGGCCAATGTGTAGAAATGCAGAGCTCCAACAATGGCTTGTGTGGTGTACTGGATACTTTCTAGGCAGCGATTCAGTCGACTATCTGGAACAACTTAAGAGAGATAGGGGAGAGTTGGCAAGCTGTTTTCACTGTTGATTAACTGGTCTCAGTGCTGACATACAATTTGCCCTGCAACTTGATGTTCCGAACTTTCCATCTGGAATACACAGTACTCAGCAAATATTCTTCATTTAACTGTGATTATGTATGGATTTCAGGCCTTGCTGAGTTAAAGACTAAGGGCTAGAAATTGGGTGCCTTAGCGCCAATGGGGCGCAAATGGCTTGGCGACCGGGCGCGGCACTGACATCGACTCCTGGCATATTCAGCGGGAGTTTTGCGCCGGCGCTACGGCGTTGCACCCCGATCTCCTTCGCCCGGAGACTGTGACGTCGTCACCTTGCGCATCGCCCCCGGTAGCGCCCCAGACCGGAAATTGACTTCCGCCCCCTGCAGCAGCGCCGGTCGAAAACACCGACAGCTGCAGGAGGCGCGCACCGGGCGGCTGGCCGCTTCGGGGGCGATGATTAAAGGCCAGGTGACCGAGGTAAATGGGAAAAATACTTACCTTTCCTGTTGACCTTTTTTTTGCGGGTTCCTGCCCGCGATCGATCAGCCCGGTGCTCAAGCAGAGGGCCGGGCTGGATGGCGGCTGCCTTGGGTGGTCCAGGTCGGTACTTTTTCTATTGCAGAGCCTGCAGCGATGACCCTTCCCCTTACGGCAGAGAAGGAGCCTTTGAACGCGGCGGCGCTGAGCGGCCCAGTGTGCAGCGCTGCTGAAGTCTCCGCCCCACCTGCTGACGATTGTGCTCCACGAAGGAAGTGGAGGGCTTGATTTAGCGCTCCACTTCAGTCTTGGGGTGCTAAAACCCAATTTCGCGGTCGCCGGCGCTAATTAGCGCCGGGTGCTAAAGTTAGCGCCCAGGCGATGTTAGCACCCCAAAATGTTCGATATTGAATTTTTCCCCCTAACATTTTGAAATGCTTACTAAATTATTTTCATTCAAGTAGCTGACCACCTGACTATTCTACAAGACCCTGCACAGTCTCATCTGGAAACCCTTAAGCAGAATGAATATAAGAACATTGGAACAGGAGAAGGCCACTCAGCCCCCTGAGCCTGTTCCGCCATTCAATGAGATCATGGCTGATCTGTAACCTAACTCCAGCCACCCACCTTGATTCCATATCCCTTTATGCCCTTGTCTAGCAAAAATCTATCGATCTCAGATTTAAATTTATTAATTGAGCAGGAATCCATTGCTTTTTGTGGGAGGGAGCTCCACACTTCTACCACCCTTTGCATGAAAATGTTTTCTTAACTTATCTCCTGGATGGCTGGCTCTGATTTTAAGGTTACTTCCCCTTGTCCTAGACTCCCCCCACCAGCGGAAAACTATTAATTCATTTCAAAATCCGAAAAGCCTCAATCAAATCACCCCTTAACCTTTTGTATAGTTATGTAATCTCTCCTCATGATCTAAACGGTCGGAGCCCCGGTGTCATTCTGGTGAATCTGCACTGCTCCCACTCCAAGGTCAATATATCCTTCCTGAGGTGCGGGGCCCAGAACTGCACACAGTGCTCCAGATGTGGGGCTCTTTCTCAGTATGTTGCCTGAGATAAAAGAGAAGAGAACCAAAGAGAAGAGAAAGCAAGAAAGAAAGAGAGAGAACGAACGAACGAACTTGTATTTATATACTTTCACGACCTCAGGATGTCCCAAAGCGCTTTACAGCCAATGAAGTACTTTTGAAGTGTAGCCACTGTTGTATTGTGGTAAACGCGGCATCCAAATTGCGCACAGCAAGATCCCACAAACAGCAATGAGGTAATGATCTGTTTTTTTTTAGTGATGTTGGTTGAGGGATAAATATTGGCCCAGGACACCGGGGAGAACTCCCCTGCTCTTCAAAATAGTGCTATGGGATCTTTCACATCCACCTGAGAGGGCAGGTGTGAGCTCGGTTTAACGTCTCATCCAAAAGAGGGTGCATTTATATAGTGCCTTGCCATATAACGTCAAAAGCAAATCTTTGAAGCAACAGCAGTAGAAGACATTCTATTCTCCAGTAAGACAACAACAAGCATTACTGTTCCCAAGATAAAGGCAGCGATCACTGGCTCCATCCCATCAGTTTGGGCAGACTCTCCAATTCCTTGTGGGTAGAATTTCATAGCACAGAACTGCTGATACTTCTGTAAAATTTGTAGGTCTCATGCAGAGAGCAGAACAAGGATGAATGCTGTGGGAAAAGGAAAATTTCTTGTTGTCACAGAATTGGTGCTCTTCAGATATTGGTGTTAAGGCACAATATTGGGCCGGATCTTGCTGGAGCAGTAATGGTATGTTAACGACGCACGCTGTAATTAATGCGTAAATCAGCCAGCGAGTTCAGGGGATGGGGAGATACGGCGTGAGTCGTGAATCTCCAGAACTCGCTGGTGGATTTACGTCGCTCCGCTGTTTGCTTCGCACAAACGGCATCTCGCCCTCAACCTCACCGGTATTTTTAACAACTTGCTGGACTTGCACATCAATTGCCCATTAAACTCGCCGCAGAAAGTTAGGGCTGGAAATTAATAGCTTAAGTACCCTTTTAACAATGATAATTGTTAATGCGATGCCAATCAACCTCGCTGGCCCAGAAAGGGAACAATTTAAACTGTGGGGTCTCACTCCTACCAATAATCAATTTTTACATTTTTTTCTTACTTTTCCTTTCTGTCTCTCTTTCTCTCTCTTGATCCAATCTTTCTTTCCCTCTCTTTATTTCTCTTTCTCTACCTGATTTGACTCTAATTCACCCGATTTCCTTTTCCGTCGTTCCTCTGTTTCTTTCTCAATCCTTTAATCTCATGGGTTAAGGAGACAGACTGTTGGTCCCGTCATTCACCAAGGTCCCGGATGCCCCATTGCCCTCGTTGTGCCGTTATCAGCTCGCACTCCCAGTGAGTTACAGGGCAAAAAGTTGAAGGGTGAGGGACAAAGTCTAACTAACGGGGCACGCCACGAGATGCCCCACTCCAGCAAGATCTGGCTATTGGGATAGAGTACAGGGAGCTTTATTCTGCATCTATCCAGAACTTGGAGTATTTGATGACCACATTGGATTCCCAAAGTGGGCCTTATTCAATTGCCCAATATTCACATCTGTTACTGATGCACAAAAAAACAGAAATTTTGAAAAATTATACAACTTTACCTAACGTGTTTTGGGGAGTAATTTCTCAAAACAATTTCCTGTTATCCTTTCTCTTTTACTGCATTTGTCCTATTTGTCTGCATTAACCTCTGTTTAACTTTATGTACTTTCAATTTTTTGTCATTTGCCCGCTTTAGATCCCTTCCCTATGGCGTTGAACTGTTGCATGTTCGCAATACTGTTCTTAAATAAAGCAACTGGGCACCGTATTTTAGGAAGGCCCTGGAAAGGGTACAGAGGAGATTTACCAGAATGGTCCCAGGGATGAGGGACTTCAGTTACGTGGAGAGACTGGAGAACCTGTGATTGCTCTCCTTCACGCTGAGAAGGTTAAGGGAGATTTGATAGAGGTGTTCAAAATCATGAGGGGTTTTGATAGAGTAAATAGTGGCAGGAGGGTCGGTAACCAGAGGACACAGATTTAAGGCGATTGGCAAAAGAAGCAGAGGCGACATGAGGAAACATATTTTATGCAGCGAGCTGTTGTGATCTGGAATGCGCTGCCTGAAAGGGCGGTGGAAGCAGATTCAATAGTAAATTTCAAAAGGCAATTGGATAAATACTTGAAATGGAAACATTTGCAGAGCTCTGGGGAAAGAGTAGGGGGGAGTGGGACTAATTGGAGAGCTCTTTCAAAGAGCCAGGACAGGCACGATGGGCCGAATGGCCTCCTTCTGTGCTGTATCATTCTCTGATTCTATGTGGAAGAACTGTCTGAGCTGGCTCATCTTTAATCCTTCTATTTATCCTTGAGAAAATCCCTGACCATTGCTTATTTCTTCCTCTTGTTGATGCAGATTGGCTCAGGAAAATACTTTGTGTGCAACTGTGGACACAATGCCTGATGCCATCACCCTGTGCCACAACACAAGAGCACCAATGAACAGTACCACCACATCCCTGCAATATCCCTCAAACAACATCATTAAAACACATGATCTGCTCATTATCACATTGCTGTCTGTGGGAGCTTGCTGAGCGCAAATTGGTTGCTGTGTTTCCCACATTACAACAGTGACTACACTGCAAAAAGTACTTCATTGGTTGTAAAGCACTTTGGGACGTCCTGAGGTCGTGAAAGGTGCTGTAGAAATGCAAGACTTTCTTTCTTTCGTTCATTTCTCAATTTACCTTATTATTGGGCGTGAGCGCAGAAACGCAACTGCTGGTCGCAAACAGTTAAGAGTTTTAAAACACCGAGAAATAATGTAAGGGCAGAACCGTGTAATTTACCAAAAATACAGTTAGGAATGACATTTCATTTTGTTTGGAGGCAGTGATTACCATCATTATTTCTGCGGTCGGGTAGGGTAAAAGCCATAATCTCAGGGTTACTGGGTTCTTCACGGTTGAGTGATTCAACAAACAGCTGGCAAAATACATATAGGATATAATTTAAAAGCATTGTCTCAATTGTGTTTTTTTGTTACTACCATGACTCAATGCAGTATTAATAGTTTTTTCTAATAGAACTAGATTTATGTTCGTCAAATTGATAGTGACATCTCGTTAGCCCATATCCCACAAATGATGCTGAGAAGACGATTAACGAGATATCAGGAGGTGGAACCTGCACTGTTTATGCCATTTCTTCAGAATAATGAAGGGTCTTGTTAAGGTAAATCGAGAGAAATCTATTGCAATTGGTCAGTGAGTTGGTTATTAGGCGTAAATTGAAGATCATTAAAATAAAAAGGAAGAGGTTTGAAAAAACAATTTTATATCAGAAGCAGTGGTGGGAATAGAATGGAAAGAACGAAAGAAAGAATGAACGAAAGAAAATAAAAACAGAAAATGCTGGAAACACTCAGCAGGTCAGGCAGCATCCGTGGAGAGAGAAACAGAGTCAACGTTTCAAGTTGATGACCTTTCATCAGAACTGGAAAAAGTTCGAGATGTAAGAAGTTTTAAGCAAGTGTAGGGGCAGGGAAAGGGGGGAGGGGAGGAAAGAACAAAAGGGAAGGTCTGTGATAGGATGGAAGGCAGGAGAGATTAAATGACAAATGGGATGATGGTGCGAGGCAGAAGGAGATACTGACTTGCATTTATACAGCGCCTTTAGCGACCCCACAATGTCCCAAAGTGCTTTCAAGTAAAGCCTCAGAGCCTCATGGCTATCCTTATGAGTTTGACAAACCGTATTCCAAGATGGATCTCCGAAGCGATGCAGAGTCCAGTTTGAGAAAGGGAAGAGCAGATCAGGCCATTTCCCCCCAGGAGGGCCAGAAACTAACCTTGCATCAACTAACCTTGTTACCTCGCCCAACATGAGCAAACCTGCTATCTCCAGATAAAACACTTCCTTCAGAACCCTGCAAAACTTTGTAGATCTCAGCCTGAGTTAACACTCTTGGAAAATTTCCCCCACTCCCCAACAATGTCTGTTAAATTACGAGGACAGGTTGCATAGACTAGGCTTGTATTCCCTTGAATATAGAAGATTAAGGAGTGACCTAATCAAGGTTTTTTAAGATGAATAAAGGAGTTGACAGGGTAGAGAGAGAGAAACTATTTCCTCTGGTGGGGGGAGTCCAGAACAAGGGGGCACAACCTTAAAATTAGAGCCAGGCCATTCAGGGGTGATGTCAGGAAGCACTTCTTCACACAAAGGGTGGTGGAAATCTGGAACTCTCTCCCCCAAAAAACTGTTGAGGCTGGGGGTTCAATTGAAAAGTTCAAAATTGAGATTGATAGATTTTTTGTTAGACACAGGTATTAAGGGTTACGGAACCAAGGCGGGGAGATGGAGTTAAGATACAGATCAGCCATGATCTCATTGAATGGCGGAGCAGGCTCGAAGGGTTGAACGGCCTCCTCCTGTTCCTATGTGGATACATCTTCACCCTTTATTGTCTCCCGGTTAAGAAACGCCTCAATTTTAAAATTCTCATCCTTGTTTTCAAATCCCTCCATGGCCTCGCCCCTCTCTATCTCTGGAACCTCCTCCAGCCCTACAACCTTCCGAGATATCTGCGCTCCTCCAATTCTGGTCTCTCGCGCATCCCCGATTTTAATCGCTCCACCATTGGCGGCCGTGCCTTCAGCTGCCTCGGCCCTAAGCTCTGGAATTCCCTCCCTAAACCTCTCCGCCTCTCTAGACCTCTCTCCTCCTTTAAGACGCTCATTAAAACCTCCCTCTTCCACCTGCTCTAGTATCTCCTTAACTGAAACTGAAAATGCTGGAAATACTCAGCAGGTCAGACAGCATCTGTGGCGAGAGAAACAGAGTTAATGTTTGAGGTCGATGACCCTTCGTCAGATGCTGCCTGACCTGCTGAATATTTGCAGCATTTTCTGTTTTTATTTCAGATTTCCAGCATCCGCAGTATTTTGGTTTTGTCCTAATAACTCCTTATGTAAAAATGCTTAATTAGAGGAAGGCAAATTTCAGTGGTTTGAGAACAGATTGGCAGGCAAAATGGTAGTGGAACAATGGGCTGCCTTTAAAGAGGAAATAGTTCGGGTACAGTCGAGGTACATTCCCACTAGGGGGAAAGGCAGGGCAACTAAAGTCAGGGCTCCCTGGGTGATGAAAGAGATAGAGAGTAAGATGAAGCAGAGAAAGAGCGCGTATGACAGATGTCAGGTTGCAAATACATCTGAGAATCAGGCTAAATATAGAAAGTTCAGAGGAGAAGTGAAAAAGAAAATAAGAGGAGCAAAGAGAGAGTATGAGAATAGAATGGCAGCCAACATAAAAGGGAATCCAAAGTCTTCTATAGGCATTTAAATAGTAAACGGGTAGTAAGAGGAGGGGTGGGGCCGATTAGGGACCAAAAAGGAGACCTATGCATGGAGGCAGAGTGCATGGCTGAGGTACTAAACGAGTACTTTGCATCTGTCTTCACCGAGGAAGAGAATGCTGCCATAGACATAGTGAAGGAGAAGGTAGTGGAGATACTGGATGGGATAAAAATTGATAAAGAGGAGGTATTAGAAAGACTGGCTGTACTTAAAGTAGATAAATCCCCAGGAGCGGATGGGATGCATCCTAGGATGCTGAGGGAAGTGAAGGAAGAAATCGCGGAGGTACTGGCCATAATATTCCAATCCTCCTTAGATACGGGGGTGGTGCCAGAGGACTGGAGAATTGCAAATGTTACACCCTTGTTCAAAAAAGGCTGTAAAGATAAACCCAGCAACTATAGGCCGGTCAGTTTAACCTTGGTAGTGGGGAAGCTTTTAGAAACAATAATCCGGGCCAAAATTAACAGACACTTGGACAAGTGTGGATTAAGTAAGGAAAGCCAGCACGGATTTGTTAAAGGCAAATCATGTTTAACTAACTTGATCGAGTTTTTTGATGAGGTAACAGAGAGGGTTGATGAGGGTAATGCGGTTGACGTGGTGTACATGGATTTCCAAAAGGCGTTCGACTAAGTACCACATAATAGGTTTGCCAGCAAAGTTGAAGCCCATGGAATAAAAGGGACAGTAGCAGCATGGATACGGAATTGGCTAAGTGACAGGAAACAGAGAGTAGTGGTGAACAGTTGTTTTTCGGACTGGAGGAAGGTACACAGTGGTGTTCCCCAGGGGTCGGTACAAGGACCACTGTTTTTCTTGATGTATATTAATGACTTGGACGTGGGTGTACAGGGCACAATTTCAAAATTTGCAGATGACACAAAACTTGGAAGTATAGTGAATCAGTGAGGAGGATAGTGATAGACTTCAAGAGGACATAGACAGGTTGGTGGAATGGGCAGACACGTGGCAGATGAAATTTAATGCAGAAAAGTGTGAAGTGATACATTTTGGTAGAAAGAATGAAGAGAGGAAATATAAACTAAAGGGTACAATCCTAAAGGGGGTGCATGAACTGAGAGACCTAGGGGTATATGTGCCCAAATCGATGAAGATGGCAGGGCAGGTTGAGAAATCAGTTAAAAACGCTTACGGGATCCTGAGCTTCATGAACAGAGGTATAAAGTACAAAAGCGTGGAAATTATGATGAACCTGTATAAAACACTGGTTCGGCCTCAACTGGAGTATTGTGTCCAATTCTGGGCACTGCACTTTAGGAAGAATGTGAAGGCCTTAGAGTGGGTGCAGAAAAGATTTACAAGAATGGTTCCAGGGATGAGGAACTTCAGTTACGTTGATAGACTGGAGAAGCTGGGGTTGTTCTCCTTGGAGCAGAGAAGGTTGAGAGGAGATTTGATAGAGGTGTTCAAAATCATGAGGGGTCTGGACAGAGTAGATAGAGATAAATTGTTCTCATTGGCAGAAGGGTCGAAAACCAGAGGACACAGATTCAAGGTGATTGGCAGAACAACCAAAGGCGACATAAGAAAAAACTTTTTTACGCAGCGAGTGGTTGGGATCTGGAATGCACGGCCTGAGAGGGTGTTGGAGGCAGACTCAATCGTGGCTTTCAAAAGGGAATTGGATAAGTACCTGAAAGAAAAAAATTTGCAGGGCTGCGGGGAAAGGACGGGGAATGGGACTAGCTGAAGTGCTCTTGCAGAGAGCCGGCACGGGCTCGACGGGGCAAATGGCCTCCTTCTGTGCTGTAACCATTCTATGTGATTCTCTGTGATAAATACACGTTGTTGTTATATACTATTCTTACTTCCTTGACCAAGAACGGAACAGAAAACCTGCAGGAAGCCTGGAAACATGACCGAGGCTACCCGTTAAAGGGGAGGAATGGCAAAAGGGATTGAGTCGGAACCCTAGCCAGCACCACCTGCAGCAACAAGCAGGAAGACCAATTCAAAACCATACAATTCACATGCTGCACACCATACATATTCCACAAATTCCACCCCTCCTTACAGATGACCACTGGGAGGAGGGGTGACGGGGGTGGGGAGAGTTGCAACGAGAAGGGCACCCTCCCCACTACATATTTTGGTCTTGTCCCTGCATCTAGCCATTCAGGCTAGCAGTCGGAGAGATCACTAGGAACATAAGCAGCCGCACAATCCCAGAGGACCCAGCTCCATGCTTGATGGTCCAGCCACTGAGAGAAAGGGGCCCCCGTGCATCGAGTAAGTTAGCACATCTCTTGTTGCAAGCGGCAGGAAGATGCAGCCCATCTTCGTAGTGGGGTGCAGACCCATCCACAACAAACATGGATGGAACTGAGAGGTTGTAACTCGCAGGAAAGATTGAACAGGCTGGGGGCTCTTCTCTCTAGAAAAGAGAAGGGGTGACCTGATGGAGGTCTTTAAGATTATGAAGGGGTTCGATAGGGTAGACACAGAGAAGATGTTTCCACTTGTGGGGGAGACCAGAACTAGGGGCCATCAATATAAGATAGTCACTAATAAATCCAATAGGGAATTCAAGAGAATTTACCCAGAGAGTGGTGAGAATGTGGAACTCACTACCACAGGGAGTGGTTGAGGCGAATAGCACAGATGCATTTAAGGGGAAGCTAGATAAACACATGAGGGAGAAAGGAATAGAAGGTTATGTTGATGGGGTGAGATGAAGAGGGGTGGGAGGAGGCTGGTGTGGAGCAGAAACACCGGCACGGAGCAGTCGGGCCGAATGGCCTGTTTCTGTGCTGTAAATACTTTGTGATACTTTAGACACACAAGGAACGTCCATCAATCGGAGTGAATAACTGCCTGGATGTGGGAAAATACCAGGCAGCCTTGGACCCATCCAACACAAAGTACACCCTCAGCACAGCTACCCACCCCTTGCACAGGAGAAGCACCAACAGGAGCGCCAGTATTCAAGGCTCCTCTCCACCATCCCCATGCCTAACCGGCAAAACCCAAGACAAAATAAGCTGCCTTGGCCTCCTGACCCACATTCCTCCAAGTGTAAGCAGCCTGATGTAGCAGCACATTCACCGTCCAGCCACGGGGGGATGTGCAGTGACCTCAAACTAAGTAAGTGAATGTACAGTCTCATAAAATGAGTGTGATTGTAGACCTAAATATACAGTAATCTTGTAAAATATTGATATGAATATACCCTTGACTGTACAATGGCATCATAAAATATTTGAATGTATACCGAGATATAATAGTTTCATTAAATATCTGTATGAATGTTAAAAGATAAAGTCTAGTTCTTCTCTCCTTCCAATAAAACTCAATTTAAAAAACTCAAATTGTGAAAGAGCTACGAACCACACAGACCCGAATTCAAACATTAGTACATCAACCGAATCACGCCAGGTATTCCAGTTATCTTCAATTAGAGAAAATTTCCACATTTCAGCAACTGGCATTAGTATAAATGGAGTAGCACTTCAGTCCTGGTGTGACACCACATTTGAGCAACTCTTGAACCTGACCAAGCCCATCACATCCACAACTTTGTGGCCCATGTGTTATCGTTAGGTCCACTCATGTGCATGTAAGATCGAGGACGGCCGGCTCTGGTTAGACGTATTCCTGGAGTTGTCACCACACACTGGTCCATCTCCAACAGCCCCGGCCCCGTACACTCCCACGATTGGTCGCCCGGCATGTCCGTCCTCATGGTGCCCCGCCTTCCTGCACCAATTAGAAAGTGAGTTGACTCCTCGCTACACGATTGGCTGATTCCTGACTTTCAGTCAAACAGCCTACTTTTTTTCCCCCCCATCTCCAAAACTTTTATAAACAAAAGTGATCAAAGAAAATGAAACCAAAACCAGACAAGGTCGTGGGTTCAAAGTCGCACTCCAGAGATTTGAGCACAAAAATCTAGGCTGACACTCCCAGTGCAGTGCTGAGGGAGTGCTGCACTGTCGGAGGGGCAGTACTGAGGGAGTGCTGCACTGTCGGAGGGGCAGTACTGAGGGAGTGCTGCACTGTCAGAGGGGCAGTACTGAGGGAGCGCTGCACTGTGGGAGGAGCGGTACTGAGGGAGCGCTGCACTGTCGGAGGGGCAGTACTGAGGGAGCGCTGCACTGTCAGAGGGGCAGTACTGAGGGAGTGCTGCACTGTCAGAGGGGCAGTACTGAGGGAGCGCTGTACTGTCGGAGGGGCAGTACTGAGGGAGCGCTGCACTGTCAGAGGGGCAGTACTGAGGGAGCGCCGCACTGCCGGAGGGGCAGTACTGAGGGAGCGCCGCACTGTCGTCTTTCGGATGAGATGTTAAACCGAGGCCCTGTCTGCTCTCTCAGGTGGATGTAAAAATCCCATGGCACTATTTCGAAGAAGAGCAGGGAAGTTATCCTCGGTGTCCTGGCCAATATTTATTCCTCAACCAACATTTATTCCTCAACCAACATCCCTTTAAAAAAAACCAGATTATCTGGTCATTGTCACATTGCTGTTTGTGGGATCTTGCTGTGCACAAATTGGCTGCCGCATTTCCTACATTACAACAGTGACTACACGTCAAAAAGTACTTGATTGGCTGTAAAGCTTTGGGACGTCCGGTGGTCGTGAAAGGCGCTGTAGAAATGCAAGTCTTTCTTTTTTTGTTATTTTAACACCCTTATGATTTTTCTCCTGTGTTTAAGAACATAAGATTATAAGAAATAGTAGCAGGAGCAGACCATTCGGCTCCTCGAGCCTGCTCTGCCATTCAATAAGATCATGGCTGATCTTCGACCTCAGCTCCAAGTGTAAGCTGCCGGCAGTGTCCTGGAGAATTATCTTAAATTCCTGGAGACCCCAGGGCGCCCCCAGTAATACCTGACTCCAGATACGGCACGTATGGGGTACGATAGCATAGTGGTTATGTTGCTGGACTAGTAATCCACAGGCCTAGACTAATCATCCGGCAGACGCCAGTTCAAATCCCACCATGGCAGCTGGGGAATTTAAATTCAGCTAATTTAATAAATCTGGAATTAAAAAGCTAGTATCGTCGTAAAAACCCATCTGGTTCACTAATGTCCTTTAGGGAAGGAAATCTGCCGTCCTTACCCTATATGTGACTCTAGACCCACAGCAATGTGGTTGACTCTGAAATGGCCCAGCGAGTCACTCAGTTGTGTAAGGCAGATCGCCACCACCTTCTCGAGTGCAATTAGGGATGGGCAATAAATGCCGGTGCACGAAGGAATGATTAAAAAAAAATACTGATGCAGTAGAAATTGTTTACCTCCGCAAATCTTCCCATCGTAGCTTTCACAGACCCAGTCCTGGCACTCGCACCGAGAGCCATAGAATTTGCCTGGCTCATCGACGAGGCAGATACATATTCCACAATCGCACTGTCCTCTACCGCTGCAGATCAAACCATTCGCAGTTCGGCACTGCCGCTCCGACGCCTCCAGCGAGAGCTTGCAGGAACCAGAAGTTTGCCTTTAAATCACATCACAGGGGGGGGGGAAATAGACATAATTTTAGAACAGATTAAACGCCCGAGAATATTTAATACTTAAATAAAAATAGAAAATGCTGGAAATACTCAGCAGGTCAGGCAGCATCTGTGGAGAGAGAAACAGAGTCAACGTTTCAGGTCGATGACCCTTCGTCAGAACTGGAAAAAGCTGGAGATGGAACAGGTTTTTAAGCAAGTGCAGGGGCAGGGAAAGGGGGGAGGGGAGGAAAGAACAAAAGGAAGGTCTGTGATAGGGTGGAAGGCAGGAGAGATTAAGGGACATTAAGAGATGGTGCAAGGCAAAAGGAGATGGTAATGAGACATTACCGTTACCATCTCCTTTTGTCCCATTACCATCTCCTTTTGCCTTGCACCATCTCTTAATGTCCCTTAATCTCTCCTGCCTTCCACCCTATCACAGACCTTCCTTTTGTTCTTTCCTCCCCTCCCCCCTTTCCCTGCCCCTACATTTGCTTAAAAACCTGTTCCATCTCCAGCTTTTTCCAGTTCTGACGAAGGGTTATCGACCTGAAACGTTAACTCTGTTTCTCTCTCCACAGATGCTGCCTGACCTGCTGAGTGTTTCCAGCATTTTCTGTTTTTATTTCAGATTTCCAGCATCCGCAGTATTTTGCTTTTGTATTAATATGTAATACTTACCTGGTTTTCTGCGTCACAAAAGTTCATATAATCAATATACTAAACAGAGAACACATTGGCCCCGACTTTGCGGGCGGGGACTCCGATCCGCCAATAAAATGCCCGCGCCAACCTGGTGATTCCGGGAGGTACGGAGACTCGCGCTCCTGGGGCTCTCCGGGTACCCGCGGGCAGAGGCCCACGTTTCTCAGGGTGCAGGCGGATCGCGAGTGCCCCGAGATCAGGTGGGCCGGCCCAACAAATGACAGAAGGCGTTCCCATTCATTCTTATGGAGATTCCGTACGTCCAGAAACCCCATAAGCATGAATGGAAATACCCCCAAAAAATACACCTAGACATCAAATAAATAAAAAAAAAATCACATATTTAAAATGAATTAAAATGGCATTTAATTAAATATTTAAAACAAAAATTTTATTTTTTGATAAATAAATTGGCATGTTTTAAGGGGGCTAAAAATAAACTTACCTTATTTCACAGGTGTTTAAATGTATAAATTATTGATAAAACTTTATTTTTCTGCTTTTTTAAAACTCTTATGCTGGTGAAAGCAGGCCTTACTCCTGCTGTTACCAGGCGTAAGAATTTCACGGGCATTCGCTGGGCAGAAGCCCAACTCTCCGCCCTTTTCCCGAGGATGCAGATCATCTGTCAAGAACATAAGAAATAGGAGCAGGAGTCGGCCATTCGGCCCCTCGAGCCTGCCCCGCCATTCAGTGAGATCATGGCTGATCTTCTACCTCAACTCCACTTTCCTGAACTATCCCCATATCCCTTGATTCCCTTAATATTCAAAAATCTATCGATCTCTGTCTTGAATATACTCAACGACTGAGCCTCCACAGCCCTCTGGGGTAGAGAATTCCAAAGATTCACCACCCTCTGAGTGAAGAAATTTCTCCTCATCTCAGTCCTAAATGGCCGACTCCTTATCTGAGACTGTGACCCCTGGTTCTAGACTCCCCAGCCAGGGGAAACATCCTCCCTGCATCTACCCTGTCAAGCCCTGTAAGAGTTTTGTATGTTTCAATGAGATCACCTCTCATTCTTCTAAACTCTAGAGAATATAGGCCGAGTCGACTCAATCTCTCCTCATAGGACAATCCCCCCATCCCAGGAACCAGTCTGGTGAACCTTCGTTGCACTCCCTCTATGGCAAGAAAATTCTTGACAGATCGCAAGTTCCGGGTTTTCGCGCATGCGCAGCACACGCCTACACCCAGAACTTGCGCGTCTGTCACGGGCGCATGCGCACCTCATACACACCCGTAGTGGCCGCAAAATACGGCTCATTAGTTTGCATATTACATGTAAGATGATCCTATCAATAGAAAGCATTATTACAAATACATGAAAAATGCATTACTTTTGAAGATGTAATTTTTGAAATAAAGAATTGCTTACACTTATAATCAACTGATTATGACTATATAAGGAAGTATACTGAAAGGAATGAAAGAAAGACTTGCATTTCTATAGCGCCTTTCACGACCTCAGGACGTCCCAAAGCGCTTTACAGCCAATGAAGTACTTTTTGAAGTGTAGTCACTGTTGTAATGTAGGAAACGCAGCAGCCAATTTGCTCACAGCAAGCTCCCACAAACAGCAATGTGATAATGAGCAGATCATCTGTTTTAGTGATGTTAGTTGAGGGATAAATATTGGCTAAATACTGGATATATATTTAAGTCATCAGATGAAGTATAGTAATAACATATTGATTTGTAAACATATAAATATTCCCTCTTTTCACTTTGGCCTTATGCACCAATTATGCATTTTGTTGTTTAAAAAAGACAGATTTTTTAAAAGAGCTGATTATTAATTTTACAAAATGATTTTGCCTTATTTTCTTTTTTTAAATCTGTTGAGGCTGGGGGTCAATTGAAAATTTCAAAACTGAGATTGAGAGATTTTTGTTAGACAAGGGTATTAAGGGATACTGAACCAAGGTGGGTCAATAGAGTTAAGATACAGATCAGCCGTGATCTCATTGAATGGTGGAACAGGCTCGAGGGGCTGAGTGGCCTCCTGTTCTTATGTTCCTCAAACATTACCCTAAGCTATGCGCTATTCCCCAACTGAAAGGTAAGGCAAATGATAACCTCGCACAATATAACTACGTATCGGTAACGGATAGAGAGAGGAGTCTGCAATAGTGTTTCGACATTCTCTCTCTCTCTCTCTCTCTCTCTGTAGGGGAACAGCTTATCTGTGCTTGGAGCCTCTCTGATGACTGGTTGGCATTACGCACTTGTCAAAATGCAAAAACACTGTTGCTCTAATTTTTTTTGTGCTGCACTTCTGCATCCAATAAAAAAACGGAAAACTGAAGCCAGCGAAGTGGTTTCATGGCAGCACATCAGAGGACAGTGCTTCCTACATTACAACAGTGACTGCACTTCACAAAGTACTTGATTGGCTTTAAAGCGCTTTGGGACGTCCCGAGATGCTATATAAAGGCAGGCCTTTCTTTCCATTTTTCTTTAGTTCTCCTTGCTGAGCCAGTGTTCTGTGGGATGGTTTTATTGCAACAGCTGAAAACTTGTGATTTGTTGCTTAACTGGCTGATTCTGCATCAGAGTGGCGACATGTGGCACTTTTTACTGGCCTCCTTCCCCCTTTCAACAAGCAGATTATGATTCAACAAACGTTAGCGAGAATGTCATTGATCAGTGCCAGCTAGGCACATCAGGCGGGACAATCATTATGCAGCACGCTTTGAATTATTTCACACAGAGGGTTGTTACGGTCTGGAACGCACTACCTGAAAGGCTGGTGGAATCAGATTCCACAGGAACTTTCAAAAGGGCAATTTGACCTGTTACTGGAAGAGGACTAATTTGCAGGGCTCTGGGGAAAGAGCAGGGAGGAGTGGGACTAATTGGAGAGCTCTTTCAAAGAGCCGGCACAGGCACGATGGTCCGAATGGCCTCCTTCTGTGCTGTGTCATTCTATTCTATGATTTAACATAACAGTCATACTTTCCATTATGCATAGGCCCTACAACAACAACAACTTGCATTTATATAGCACCTTTAACGTAGTAAAACGTCCCAAGGCGCTTCACGGGACTGTTACCGGGCAAAAGTTGACACCGAGCCACAAAAAGAGAGATTAGGACAGGTAATCAGAAGCTTGGTCAAAGAGGTCAGTTTTAAGGAGTGTCTTAAAGGCGGAGAGAGAGGCGGAGTGGTTTAGGGAGGGAATTCCAGAGCTCGGGGCCCAGGCAGCTGAAGGCACGGCCACCAATGGAGGGGATGCTCAAGAGGCCAGAATTAGAGGAGCGCAGAGATCTCGGAGGGTTGTGGGGCTGGAGGAGGTTACAGAGATAGGGAGGGGCGAGGCCATGGAGGGATTTGAACACAAGGATGCGAATTTTATAATCGAGGCATTGCTTAACCGGGAGCCAGTGTAGGTCAGCGAGCACAGGGGTGATGGGTGAACGGGACTTGCGGGCAGTAGAGTTTTGGATGAGTTCAAGTTGACGGATGGTGGAAGGTGGGGCAGCGATGGGCTATATTACCAAGGTGGAAGTAGGCAGTCTGGGTGATGGAGAGGATATGGGCTTGAAAGCCCAGCTCAATATCAGAGTGGACGCTGAGGATGCGAACAGTCTGGTTCAGCCTCAGACAGTGGCCAGGGAGAAGGATGGAGTCGGTGGCTAGGTGGCGGGGACCGAAGACAATGGGCAGAATTTTCATTGACCCGTGGAGGCGGGATTGGAGGCGTGTGGGGGGTTAAAATTGCGAAAATTGGCGGGTGGGCACAAGCCCGCCTCCATCCCGCCTCTACGCAATTTTCATTAAATCGTGTCTGCTGGTCCCGACTCCGTCCCGCCTCTAAGAGGCAGGATAGGCTGTTAAGGCCCTTAACAAGCACTAAATTGCCTCTATAATGCCATTTTGAAAGGCCTTTGTGATTTTAATCCTTTTTCTACGTGAAGCACGCCTCTTCTGAACCACGAATGTGAAACCTGGTGGGAGCACATCTGGCTGGCTGGCAGTCAGATACGGGGGAATATATAACGGGAAATAAGGAAATGGCAGACCAACTAAATGCATACTTTGGGTCAGTCTTTACGAAGGAAGACACAAAAAACCTCCCTGGGATATCGGGAAAAATAGGGACATTTGCAAAGGAGGAACTGACGCAAATCAATATCTCTAAGGATATGGTGTTAAGGAAGCTAAAGGGATTGAAGGCGGACAAATCCCCAGGGCCTGATAACATGCATCCTAGGGTGCTGAAGGAGGTGGCCCTAGAGATAGCGGATGCACTAAGTATGATTTTTCAGAATTCATTAGACTCGGGAACAGTGCCCATGGATTGGAGGGTAGCTAACGTTACCCCACTATTCAAAAAGGGGGGTAGGGAAAAAGCAGGTAATTACAGACCTGTAAGCCTTACATCAGTTGTGGGCAAAATGCTGGAGTCCATCATTAAGGATGAAATAGCGGAGCACTTAGCAAATGGGGACAGGATAGGACAGAGTCAACATGGATTTACAAAGGGTAAATCGTGCTTGACTAATCTATTGGAATTTTTTGAGGGAGTAACTGGTAAAATAGATGGGGGAGAGCCAGTAGATGTGGTGTACCTGGACTTCCAAAAGGCCTTCGATAAGGTCCCACATAAAAGATTAGCAGGGAAAATTGAAGCTCATGGGATAAAGGGGAAAGTATTGACGTGGATAGAGAACTGGCTGTCAGATAGAAAACAGAGAGTTGGAATAAACGGCTCATTTTCTGAATGGCAGGCAGTAACAAGTGGGGTACCGCAGGGATCTGTCCTGGGTCCCCAGCTGTTCACAATTTACATTAATGACCTGGATCAGGGAGTCGGATGCAGCATTTCCAAATTTGCAGACGACACTAAACTAGGAGGGGGGGTGGGCTCAGAGGAGGAGACCAGGAAGCTCCAGAGCGATTTGGACAGACTGGGTGATTGGGCGGATAAATGGCAGATGCACTATAATGTGGACAAGTGCGAAGTTATCCACCTTGGGTGCAGGAACGGGAGGGCAAATTATTATTTAAATGGCAATAAATTGGGAGAGGGGGAAGTACAGAGAGACCTGGGTGTTCTTGTACACCAGTCACTGAAGGCGAGCATGCAGGTGCAACAGGCGGTCAAGAAGGCAAACGGTATGCTGGCCTTCATAGCAAAAGGGTTGGAATACAGGAACAGGGATACCTTGCTGCAGCTGTACAGGGCACTGGTGAGACCACACCTCGAGTACTGTGTACAGTTTTGGTCGCCTCATCTGAGGAAAGATGTTCTTGCCATGGAGGGGGTGCAGCGGCGATTCACCAGGCTGATACCAGGAATGGCGGGATTGACCTATGAGGAGAGACTATGTAGTTTAGGGATGTACACACTGGAGTTTAGAAGATTGAGAGGGGACCTCATAGAAGTGTATAAAATTCTGACAGGTCTAGACAGACTAGATGCAGAAGGAATGTTTCCCTTGGCGGGTGAGAACAGAACTAGAGGACATAATTTAAGGATAAGGGCTAAACCATTTAGGACAGAAATGAGGGGGAATTTCTTCACTCAGAGGGTGGTGAACCTGTGGAACTCATTGCCACAGAGGGCAGTGTACGCCAGCTCATTAAATATATTTAAGAGGGAATTAGATATATTTCTACAGGCAAAAGGGGTTAAGGGTTACGGAGAGAAGGCGGGGACGGGATACTGAATTGGAGGATCAGCCATGATCTCATTAAATGGCGGAGCAGGCTCGAAGGGCCGGATGGCCTACTCCTGCTCCTATCTTCTATGTATGTATCTATGTATCTATGTATATCTGGATGGATGGGGAGGAGACATATCTGGGAGTGGTGGTGCAAGGGAGACATATCTGGGAGTGGTGGTGTAAAAATATCTGGGAGCAGACTTAGGGCTGCTGCTGCTCATTTTGCATCCAGGTCCTCTCACATCAAAGGCCAGGCAGTCTCTGAAGACCTTCAATGCAGCAGCAATGATCACATCATCAGAGGCGACTTTCAGACTGAAAACACTAATTGGTTCATGGGTTCCCACATGCTGGAACTCAATTGCCCAATTAGGTGAAAATTGCATCAATCTCCCACATCCAACTGCAGTCGGGTGGATAACACGACCCCAACCCGCCCCAGTATCAAAATCCAGCCCAACGGCTTCAGTCTTCCCAATATTTAATTGTAGGAAATTTCTGCTCATCCAGCACTGGATGTCGTGATTTGTTTCTACTGAACTAAGAGTCAGGTCAGTCAACAAATTGGCCAATTGTGTTTCTTTTTAGCAGTTCTTTCCACGAATAATAATTTCATCCATCAAATAAAACTAAATAAATTCTGATTTTGTTTACAATTGACCCTTAAGAACATAAGAAATAGGAGCAGGAGTCGGCCATTCGGCCCCTCGAGCCTGCTCCACCATTCAGTAAGATCATGGCTGATCTTCAACCTCAACTCCATTCACTGGCCCTATCCCCATATCCCTCGATTACCCTGTAGTCCAGAAATCTATCGATCTCAGTCTTGAATATACTCAACGACTGAGCCTCCACAGCTCTCTGGGGTAGAGAATTCCAAAGATCCACAACCCTCCGAGTGAAGAAATTTCTCCTCATCTCAGTCCTAAATGGCCGACCCCTTATCCTGAGACTGTGACCCCCCCCCACCTAGTTCTAGACACTCCAGCCAGGGGACCCTTAATTTCCTTAGACTAACTTCCTTTCACTAATTTTGTTTTTGGAGGTTTTACTGCAGCGGTTCAAGTAGGCGGCTCACCACCACCTTCTCAGGGGCAACTAGGGATGGGCAATAAATGCCGGTCTTGCCAGCAACGCCCACATCCTGAGAACGAATAAAAGGAAAACATTGGACCAGACTCATTAGCAAAGGTCAATTGGTTGATTTTCCGTTATTGAGGTGTAATGAATTCACTTAATTTGCCTCTAGCTGGCTTCTTTTACCACCAGCAATAAATTACCAGACAGTAATTTACCATGCCATTGCATTTTAGTGCCAGAAACGTTTTGCTGTCTCCACGCGGTATGCTTTCTCCCGCTTTGATTTGTGACATTGTTGTTAGTGCATCAGGAGTCACATTAAGGACTCATCCACCCTAATCCTCACCCCTTTGAATAAGCAGGGAAGTCCCTACGCTTCGAACACTAATAACAGCATGCAGCCTTAACTATTAATAAATTCTGCATCGCAAAAGTATTTTCATAATATTTTTAAATCAATTGCTTCAGTACTTAACTCCAAATGGTATTCAAAATCTCACGTAACTTTTAACAAGCTGAATGGGAACACTAACCACTTATTTTAAATACATGTTAGAAAGACTATTCAAATGTTGAAGATAATGGGACAATCCTAACCATCGATTGGCTGAATACTGTAGCAATAAGATCCCATCGATCATGTAACAATTCTTGTCTCTATCAATTATCTGTATCAATGGGTAACTAATTAAGAAGACGGATTCACGACATTTACTTGAGAACAGATAGAGCTGTTTAAGATAGTTTCACTCTCTCTCCGCTGAAGCACAATCAGTAGTCAAGCATCCAAAGTCATCCTGGCTCATATCAGGTTTAAATTAGAACATTGCCGATCTAGCTAGCACTCAAACAAGTGATGTAAAGAGACATCGGTTCATTTTTAATCGTGATTTCTGGTACAAATTCACAATGGGCATAACTCTTTCTTTTAAAGCAAGCGATAGGTGAATTTCTGTTATTTTGGCCTGGTTTACTTTTATAATTCTCTTACCTGTAGCGCTGTCACTTTACGGCAATTGAAATTATTTCCTGGGACTTACGATCCTATTAAACAAGAGTCTAACAGATGCCGACACTAACAGATAATAAAACGCTGGCAAGAGTGCTGTACTCACCTTGTAGACTGCAGCAAGCTTTGAGAAACAAACACCACAATTAGCAAAACTATGGAATTCACCAGGACGTCTGCGTGCATGTTTAAGCTGAAGGTGACAAAATTAAGCTTTGAACGCCCGCAGGCTTCTCGGACATTCTGCAACGGGCAGGCAACAAAACTGAAGCTGATTCCAGACTAGCCAAGACCGCCTTAAATCTTTATTGGCCTACTGCACTACTCCTACAAGTGTATCTGATTAGCTTCGGCCGTGTGGAAGCGAGCTAGGCGGGATGCTAGTGCCAAAAGAACCAAATTCCAGAGACGGAGGGAGGGTAATTAGAAACACTTGTCGAGCCAGATGGTTCATTGCTTGCAGTCAGCGAGTCCAGGATTCATCAGAACTGTGGAAAAATCGGCTTTCCGTTTTGTTTACAACTTGTCTACGGAAAATGTACGTCGCTGCTAACTTTTGTATTAATCGTTGAAAACGTAACTGATTGCTGTTACATTGCAACCGGTGCCCCGTACCCGCGCCCTACAAGATCCGCTCAGAGTCCCCGCACCACCCCCGCCCGCCCACCACACCCTTGTGGCAAAATGGCTGCCTGCAAAAATGGGATGGAACTCTCGCGGGACTGAGATGGGCTGATTCGTGACAATGTAACATTCGCGCCAAACAAGTGCCAGGCAATGACTATCTCCAACAAGCGAGAGTCTAACCAACGCTCCTTGACATTCAACAGCATTACCATCGCCAAATCCCCCACCATCAACATCCTGCGGGGTCACCATTGACCAGAAATTTAACTGGACCAGCCACATAAATACTGTGGCTACAAGAGCAGGTCAGAGGCTGGGTATTCTGCAGGCGAGTGTCTCACCTCCTGACTCCCCAAAGCCTTTCCACCATCTACAAGGCACAAGTCAGGACTGTGATGGAATACTCTCACTTGCCTGGATGAGTGCAGCTCCAACAACACTCAAGAAGCTCGACACCATCCAGGACAAAGCAGCCCGCTTGACTGGCACCCTATCTACCACCTTAAACATTCACTCCCTCCACCACCAGTGCACCGTGGCTGCAGTGTGTACCATCTACAAGATGCACTTCAGCAACTCGCCAAGGCTTCTTCGGCAGCACCTCCCAAACTCGCGACCTTTACCATCTGGAAGGACAAGGGTAGCAGGCGCATGGGAACACCACCACCTCCAAGTTCCCCTCTAAGTTACACCATCCTGACTTGGAAGTATATCGGCCGTTCCTTCATCATCGCTGGGTCAAAATCCTGGAACTCCCTCCCTAACAGCACTGTGGGAGCACCTTCACCACACGGACTGCAGCAGTTCAAGAAGGCGGCTCACCATCACCTTCGCAAGGGCAATTAGGGATGGGCAATAAATGCTGGTCTTGCCAGCGACGCCCACATCCCACAAACGAATTAAAAAAAAGATTCGCCCCAAATTGCATTCACCACCAGCCAAGTTTCCCACTTTCCGCCCTTGTCGATGGGCAGGAATTTCAGCACCTGAGAGGTCAGAACAGTCAGCAGGTAGCAGGTATGCTGCCTTCATCCCTGAGCAGTAAAGTCAATAACCGCTAAGAAATCTATGGTGTTACGCACCAGCCTCTATTCTATCTGGGTGGCCACGCAAACCTCTACTCTTGTAAGGCTTGTGTGTTCATTGTCCAGTATGCTCTTCTCCTTACAACACTTGCATGTTCCCCTCCAAGTCATAAGACATCCTGATTTGGACATACCCTGCTGTTCCTTCATTGTTGCTCAGTCAAAATCCTGTAATTTCCTACCCAACATCATTATGGGAGCCCAGTCACCACAAAGACTGCAGCAGTTCTAGGATTGTCCCACCACCACCTCCTCAGCGCAAAGGGACAGAGACAGATTGACAGACACAAGCCAGATACCGGGGCTAAAAGGGTTAAATTATGAGGACAGGTTGCACGACTGGGCTTGTATTCCCTCGAGTGTAGAAGATTAAGGGGTGATCTAATTGAGGTGCTTATGAAGATTAAAGGATTCAAATAGGGTAGATCGAGAGAAACTATTTCCTCTGGTGGGGGGAGTCCTGAACAAGGGGGAATCACCTTAAAATTAGAGACAGACCGTTCAGGGGTGATGTCAGGAAGCACTTCTTCACACAAAGGGTGGTGGAAATCTGGAACTCTCTCCCCCAAAAACCTGTTGAGCCTGGGGGTCAACTGAAAATTTCAAAACTGAGATTGATAAGACTTTTGTTCAGCGAGGGTATTAAGGGTTACGGAACCAAGGTGGGTAGATGGAGTTAAGATTCAGATCAGCCGTGATCTCATTGAATGGCGGAACAGCCCGAGGGGCTGAATGGCCTCCTCCTGTCCCTATGTTCCTGCATGTCCAGGAAACAATCACAGAATACTGAATTCAATGCTTGCAGATATCTTTTCGAAGCCACTGCAGTCTGGTCCACACTATCCCCTTTATCCGCTGCGGTCTGGTCCACACTGTCCCCTTTATCCACTGCTGTCTGGTCCACACTGTCCCCTTTATCCACTGCTGTCTGGTCCACACTATCCCCTTTATCCACTGCTGTCTAGTCCACACTATCCCCTTTATTCACTGTTGTCTGGTCCACACTATCCCCTTTATCCACTGTTGTCTGGTCCACAATATCCCCTTTATCCACTGTTGTCTGGTCCACACTATCCCCTTTATTCACTGTTGTCTGGTCCACACTATCCCCTTTATCCACTGCGGTCTGGTCCACACTATCCCCTTTATCCACTGCAGTCTGGTCCACACTGTCCCCTTTATCCACTGCTGTCTGGTCCACACTGCCCCCTTTATCCACTGTTGTCTGGTCCACACTATCCCCTTTATCCACTGTTGTCTGGTCCACACTGCCCCCTTTATCCACTGTTGTCTGGTCCACACTATCCCCTTTATCCACTGTTGTCTGGTCCACACTGTCCCCTTTATCCACTGCGGTCTGGTCCACACTATCCCCTTTATCCACTGCGGTCTTGTCCACACTGTCCCCTTTATCCACTGTTGTCTGGTCCACACTATCCCCTTTATTCACTGCTGTCTGGTCCACACTGTCCCCTTTATCCACTGTTTTCTGGTCCACACTATACCCTTTATCCACTGCTGTCTGGTCCACACTATCCCCTTTATTCACTGTTGTCTGGTCCACACTATCCCCTTTATCCACTGTTGTCTGGTCCACACTATCCCCTTTATTCACTGTTGTCTGGTCCACACTGTCCCCTTTATCCACTGCGGTCTGGTCCACACTATCCCCTTTATTCACTGTTGTCTGGTCCACACTGTCCCCTTTATCCACTGCGGTCTGGTCCACACTATCCCTTTTATCCACAGTTGTCTGGTCCACACTATCCCCTTTATCCACTGTTGTCTGGTCCACACTATCCCCTTTATTCACTGTTGTCTGGTCCACACTGTCCCCTTTATCCACTGCGGTCTGGTCCACACTATCCCCTTTATTCACTGTTGTCTGGTCCACACTGTCCCCTTTATCCACTGCGGTCTGGTCCACACTATCCCCTTTATCCACTGTTGTCTGGTCCACACTATCCCCTTTATTCACTGTTGTCTGGTCCACACTGTCCCCTTTATCCACTGCGGTCTGGTCCGCACTGTCCCCTTTATCCACTGCGGTCTGGTCCACACTGTCCCCTTTATCCACTGCTGTCTGGTCCACACTATCCCCTTTATCCACTGTTGTCTGGTTCACACTATCCCCTTTATCCACTGTTGTCTGGTCCACACTGTCCCCTTTATTCACTGTTGTCTGGTCCACAATATCCCCTTTATCCACTGCGGTCTGGTCCACACTGTCCCCTTTATTCACTGTTGTCTGGTCCACACTGTCCCCTTTATCCACTGCTGTCTGGTCCACACTATCCCCTTTATCCACTGCAGTCTGGTCCACACTGTCCCCTTTATCCACTGCTGTCTGGTCCACACTGCCCCCTTTATCCACTGTTGTCTGGTCCACACTATCCCCTTTATCCACTGTTGTCTGGTCCACACTGTCCCCTTTATTCACTGCGGTCTGGTCCACACTATCCCCTTTATTCACTGTTGTCTGGTCCACACTAGCCCCTTTATCCACTGTTGTCTGGTCCACACTTCCCCTTTATCCACTGTTGTCTGGTCCACACTATCCCCTTTATCCACTGCGGTCTGGTCCACACTGTCCCCTTTATCCACTGTTGTCTGGTCCACACTATCACCTTTATTCACTGTGGTCTGGTCCACACTGTCCACTTTATCCACTGCTGTCTGGTCCACACTGTCCCCTTTATTCACTGTTGTCTGGTACACACTATCCCCTTTATCCACTGCTGTCTGGTCCACACTATCCCCTTTATCCACTGCTGTCTGGTCCACACTATCCCGTTTATCCACTGCAGTCTGGTCCACACTGTCCCCTTTATCCACTGTTATCTGGTCCACACTATCCCCTTTATCCACTGCGGTCTGGTCCACACTGTCCCCTTTATCCACTGTTGTCTGGTCCACACTATCCCCTTTATTCACTGCAGTCTGGTCCACACTGTCCCCTTTATCCACTGTTCTCTGGTCCACACTATACCCTTTATCCACTGCTGTCTGGTCCACACTATCCCCTTTATCCACTGTTGTCTGGTCCACACTATCCCCTTTATCCACTGTTGTCTGGTCCACGCTATCCCCTTTATTCACTGTTGTCTGGTCCACACTATCCCCTTTATCCACTGTTGTCTGGTCCACACTATCCCTTTTATCCACTGTTGTCTGGTCCACACTATCCCCTTTATCCACTGTTGTCTGGTCCACACTATCCCCTTTATCCACTGCGGTCTGATCCACACTGTCCCCTTTATTCACTGTTGTCTGGTCCACACTATCCCCTTTATCCACTGCTGTCTGGTCCACACTATCCCCTTTATCCACTGCTGTCTGGTCCACACTGTCCCCTTTATCCGCTGCGGTCTGGTCCACACTGTCCCCTTTATCCACTGCTGTCTGGTCCACACTGTCCCCTTTATCCACTGCTGTCTGGTCCACACTATCCCCTTTATCCACTGCTGTCTAGTCCACACTATCCCCTTTATTCACTGTTGTCTGGTCCACACTATCCCCTTTATCCACTGTTGTCTGGTCCACAATATCCCCTTTATCCACTGTTGTCTGGTCCACACTATCCCCTTTATTCACTGTTGTCTGGTCCACACTATCCCCTTTATCCACTGCGGTCTGGTCCACACTATCCCCTTTATCCACTGCAGTCTGGTCCACACTGTCCCCTTTATCCACTGCTGTCTGGTCCACACTGCCCCTTTATCCACTGTTGTCTGGTCCACACTATCCCCTTTATCCACTGTTGTCTGGTCCACACTGCCCCCTTTATCCACTGTTGTCTGGTCCACACTATCCCCTTTATCCACTGTTGTCTGGTCCACACTGTCCCCTTTATCCACTGCGGTCTGGTCCACACTATCCCCTTTATCCACTGCGGTCTTGTCCACACTGTCCCCTTTATCCACTGTTGTCTGGTCCACACTATCCCCTTTATTCACTGCTGTCTGGTCCACACTGTCCCCTTTATCCACTGTTTTCTGGTCCACACTATACCCTTTATCCACTGCTGTCTGGTCCACACTATCCCCTTTATTCACTGTTGTCTGGTCCACACTATCCCCTTTATCCACTGTTGTCTGGTCCACACTATCCCCTTTATTCACTGTTGTCTGGTCCACACTGTCCCCTTTATCCACTGCGGTCTGGTCCACACTATCCCCTTTATTCACTGTTGTCTGGTCCACACTGTCCCCTTTATCCACTGCGGTCTGGTCCACACTATCCCTTTTATCCACTGTTGTCTGGTCCACACTATCCCCTTTATCCACTGTTGTCTGGTCCACACTATCCCCTTTATTCACTGTTGTCTGGTCCACACTGTCCCCTTTATCCACTGCGGTCTGGTCCACACTATCCCCTTTATTCACTGTTGTCTGGTCCACACTGTCCCCTTTATCCACTGCGGTCTGGTCCACACTATCCCCTTTATCCACTGTTGTCTGGTCCACACTATCCCCTTTATTCACTGTTGTCTGGTCCACACTGTCCCCTTTATCCACTGCGGTCTGGTCCGCACTGTCCCCTTTATCCACTGCGGTCTGGTCCACACTGTCCCCTTTATCCACTGCTGTCTGGTCCACACTATCCCCTTTATCCACTGTTGTCTGGTTCACACTATCCCCTTTATCCACTGTTGTCTGGTCCACACTGTCCCCTTTATTCACTGTTGTCTGGTCCACAATATCCCCTTTATCCACTGCGGTCTGGTCCACACTGTCCCCTTTATTCACTGTTGTCTGGTCCACACTGTCCCCTTTATCCACTGCTGTCTGGTCCACACTATCCCCTTTATCCACTGCAGTCTGGTCCACACTGTCCCCTTTATCCACTGCTGTCTGGTCCACACTGCCCCCTTTATCCACTGTTGTCTGGTCCACACTATCCCCTTTATCCACTGTTGTCTGGTCCACACTGTCCCCTTTATTCACTGCGGTCTGGTCCACACTATCCCCTTTATTCACTGTTGTCTGGTCCACACTAGCCCCTTTATCCACTGTTGTCTGGTCCACACTTCCCCTTTATCCACTGTTGTCTGGTCCACACTATCCCCTTTATCCACTGCGGTCTGGTCCACACTGTCCCCTTTATCCACTGTTGTCTGGTCCACACTATCACCTTTATTCACTGTGGTCTGGTCCACACTGTCCACTTTATCCACTGCTGTCTGGTCCACACTGTCCCCTTTATTCACTGTTGTCTGGTACACACTATCCCCTTTATCCACTGCTGTCTGGTCCACACTATCCCCTTTATCCACTGCTGTCTGGTCCACACTATCCCGTTTATCCACTGCAGTCTGGTCCACACTGTCCCCTTTATCCACTGTTATCTGGTCCACACTATCCCCTTTATCCACTGCGGTCTGGTCCACACTGTCCCCTTTATCCACTGTTGTCTGGTCCACACTATCCCCTTTATTCACTGCAGTCTGGTCCACACTGTCCCCTTTATCCACTGTTCTCTGGTCCACACTATACCCTTTATCCACTGCTGTCTGGTCCACACTATCCCCTTTATCCACTGTTGTCTGGTCCACACTATCCCCTTTATCCACTGTTGTCTGGTCCACGCTATCCCCTTTATTCACTGTTGTCTGGTCCACACTATCCCCTTTATCCACTGTTGTCTGGTCCACACTATCCCTTTTATCCACTGTTGTCTGGTCCACACTATCCCCTTTATCCACTGTTGTCTGGTCCACACTATCCCCTTTATCCACTGCGGTCTGATCCACACTGTCCCCTTTATTCACTGTTGTCTGGTCCACACTATCCCCTTTATCCACTGCTGTCTGGTCCCCACTATCCCCTTTATCCACTGCTGTCTGGTCCACACTGTCCCCTTTATTCACTGTTGTCTGGTCCACACTATCCCCTTTATCCACTGCGGTCTGGTCCACACTGTCCCCTTTATCCACTGTTGTCTGGTCCACACTATCCCCTTTATCCACTGTTGTCTGGTCCACACTATCCCCTTTATCCACTGTTGTCTGGTCCACACTATCCCCTTTATTCACTGTTGTCTGGTCCACACTGTCCCCTTTATCCACTGCTGTCTGGTCCACATTGTCCCCTTTATCCACTGCTGTCTGGTCCACACTGTCCCCTTTATCCACTGTTGTCTGGTCCACACTATCCCCTTTATCCACTGTTGTCTGGTCCACACTGTCCCCTTTATCCACTGTTGTCTGGTCCACACTGTCCCCTTTATCCACTGTTGTCTGGCCTACACTGTCCCGTTTATCCACTGTTGTCTGGTCCACACTATCCCCTTTATCCACTGCTGTCTGGTCCACACTATCCCCTTTATCCACTGTTGTCTGGTCCACACTATCCCCTTTATCCACTGTTGTCTGGTCCACACTGTCCCCTTTATCCACTGTTGTCTGGTCCACACTATCCCCTTTATTCACTGTTGTCTGGTCCACACTATCCCCTTTATCCACTGTTGTCTGGTCCACACTAATTCCTTTATCCACTGCTGTCTGGTCCACACTATCCCCTTTATCCACTGTTGTCTGTTCCACACTATCCCCTTTATCCACTGCAGTCTGGTCCACACTGTCCCCTTTATCCACTGTTGTCTGGTCCACACAATCCCCTTTATTCACTGCGGTCTGGTCCACACTATCCCCTTTATTCACTGTTGTCTGGTCCACACTATCCCCTTTATCCACTGTTGTCTGGTCCACACTATCCCCTTTATCCACTGCTGTCTGGTCCACACTATCCACTTTATCCACTGCGGTCTGGTCCACACTGTCCCCTTTATTCACTGTTGTCTGGTCCACACTATCCCCTTTATCCACTGTTGTCTGGTCCACACTGTCCCCTTTATCCACTGTGGTCTGGTCCACACTGTCCCCTTTATCCACTGGTGTCTGGTCCACACTATCCCCTTTATCCACTGTTGTCTGGTCCACACTATCCCCTTTATTCACTGTTGTCTGGTCCACACTGTCCCCTTTATCCACTGCGGTCTGGTCCACACTGTCCCCTTTATCCACTGCGGTCTGGTCCACACTGTCCCCTTTATCCACTGCTGTCTGGTCCACACTATCCCCTTTATCCACTGTTGTCTGGTTCACACTATCCCCTTTATCCACTGTTGTCTGGTCCACACTGTCCCCTTTATTCACTGTTGTCTGGTCCACAATATCCCCTTAATCCACTGCGGTCTGGTCCACACTGTCCCCTTTATTCACTGTTGTCTGGTCCACACTGTCCCCTTTATCCACTGCTGTCTGGTCCACACTATCCCCTTTATCCACTGCAGTCTGGTCCACACTGTCCCCTTTATCCACTGCTGTCTGGTCCACACTGCCCCCTTTATCCACTGTTGTCTGGTCCACACTATCCCCTTTATCCACTGTTGTCTGGTCCACACTGTCCCCTTTATTCACTGCGGTCTGGTCCACACTATCCCCTTTATTGACTGTTGTCTGGTCCACACTAGCCCCTTTATCCACTGTTGTCTGGTCCACACTTCCCCTTTATCCACTGTTGTCTGGTCCACACTATCCCCTTTATCCACTGCGGTCTGGTCCACACTGTCCCCTTTATCCACTGTTGTCTGGTCCACACTATCACCTTTATTCACTGTGGTCTGGTCCACACTGTCCACTTTATCCACTGCTGTCTGGTCCACACTGTCCCCTTTATTCACTGTTGTCTGGTACACACTATCCCCTTTATCCACTGCTGTCTGGTCCACACTAGCCCCTTTATCCACTGCTGTCTGGTCCACACTATCCCCTTTATCCACTGCAGTCTGGTCCACACTGTCCCCTTTATCCACTGTTATCTGGTCCACACTATCCCCTTTATCCACTGCGGTCTGGTCCACACTGTCCCCTTTATCCACTGTTGTCTGGTCCACACTATCCCCTTTATTCACTGCAGTCTGGTCCACACTGTCCCCTTTATCCTCTGTTCTCTGGTCCACACTATACCCTTTATCCACTGCTGTCTGGTCCACACTATCCCCTTTATCCACTGTTGTCTGGTCCACACTATCCCCTTTATCCACTGTTGTCTGGTCCACGCTATCCCCTTTATTCACTGTTGTCTGGTCCACACTATCCCCTTTATCCACTGTTGTCTGGTCCACACTATCCCTTTTATCCACTGTTGTCTGGTCCACACTATCCCCTTTATCCACTGTTGTCTGGTCCACACTATCCCCTTTATCCACTGCGGTCTGATCCACACTGTCCCCTTTATTTACTCTTGTCTGGTCCACACTATCCGCTTTATCCACTGCTGTCTGGTCCACACTATCCCCTTTATCCACTGCTGTCGGGTCCACACTGTCCCCTTTATTCACTGTTGTCTGGTCCACACTGTCCCCTTTGTCCACTGTTGTCTGGTCCACACTATCCCCTTTATCCACTGCGGTCTGGTCCACACTGTCCCCTTTATCCACTGTTGTCTGGTCCACACTATCCCCTTTATCCACTGTTGTCTGGTCCACACTATCCCCTTTATCCACTGTTGTCTGGTCCACACTATCCCCTTTATTCATTGTTGTCTGGTCCACACTGTCCCCTTTATCCACTGCTGTCTGGTCCACATTGTCCCCTTTATCCACTGCTGTCTGGTCCACACTGTCCCCTTTATCCACTGTTGTCTGGTCCACACTATCCCCTTTATCCACTGTTGTCTGGTCCACACTGTCCCCTTTATCCACTGTTGTCTGGTCCACACTATCCCCTTTATCCACTGTTGTCTGGCCTACACTGTCCCGTTTATCCACTGTTGTCTGGTCCACACTATCCCCTTTATCCACTGCTGTCTGGTCCACACTATCCCCTTTATCCACTGTTGTCTGGTCCACACTATCCCCTTTATCCACTGTTGTCTGGTCCACACTGTCCCCTTTATCCACTGTTGTCTGGTCCACACTATCCCCTTTATTCACTGTTGTCTGGTCCACACTATCCCCTTTATCCACTGTTGTCTGGTCCACACTAATTCCTTTATCCACTGCTGTCTGGTCCACACTATCCCCTTTATCCACTGTTGTCTGTTCCACACTATCCCCTTTATCCACTGCAGTCTGGTCCACACTGTCCCCTTTATCCACTGTTGTCTGGTCCACACTATCCCCTTTATTCACTGCGGTCTGGTCCACACTATCCCCTTTATTCACTGTTGTCTGGTCCACACTATCCCCTTTATCCACTGTTGTCTTGTCCACACTATCCCCTTTATCCACTGCTGTCTGGTCCACACTATCCCCTTTATCCACTGCGGTCTGGTCCACACTGTCCCCTTTATTCACTGTTGTCTGGTCCACACTATCCCCTTTATCCACTGTTGTCTGGTCCACACTGTCCCCTTTATCCACTGTGGTCTGGTCCACACTGTCCCCTTTATCCACTGGTGTCTGGTCCACACTATCCCCTTTATCCACTGTTGTCTGGTCCACACTATCCCCTTTATCCACTGTTGTCTGGTCCACACTATCCCCTTTATCCACTGTTGTCTGGTCCACACTATCCCCTTTATCCACTGTTGTCTGGTCCACACTATCCCCTTTATTCACTGTTGTCTGGTCCACACTGTCCCCTTTATCCACTGATGTCTGGTCCACATTGTCCCCTTTATCCGCTGCTGTCTGGTCCACACTGTCCCCTTTATCCACTGTTGTCTGGTCCACACTATCCCCTTTATCCACTGTTGTCTGGTCCACACTATCCCCTTTATCCACTGTTGTCTGATCCACACTGTCCCCTTTATCCACTGTTGTCTGGTCCACACTGTCCCCTTTATCCACTGCTGTCTGGTCCACATTGTCCCCTTTATCCACTGCTGTCTGGTCCACACTATCCCCTTTATCCACTGTTGTCTGGTCCACACTATCCCCTTTATCCACTGTTGTCTGGTCCACACTGTCCCCTTTATCCACTGTTGTCTGGTCCACACTATCCCCTTTATTCACTGTTGTCTGGTCCACACTATCCCCTTTATCCACTGTTGTCTGGTCCACACTAAATCCTTTATCCACTGCTGTCTGGTCCACACTATCCCCTTTATCCACTGTTGTCTGTTCCATACTATCCCCTTTATCCACTGCAGTCTGGTCCACACTGTCCCCTTTATCCACTGTTGTCTGGTCCACACTATCCCCTTTATTCACTGCGGTCTGGTTCACACTATCCCCTTTATCCACTGCGGTCTGGTCCACACTGTCCCCTTTATTCACTGTTGTCTGGTCCACACTATCCCCTTTATCCACTGTTGTCTGGTCCACACAATCCCCTTTATTCACTGCTGTCTGGTCCACACTATCCCCTTTATCCACTGTTGTCTGGTCCACACTATCCCCTTTATCCACTGTTGTCTGGTCCACACTGTCCCCTTTATCCACTGTTGTCTGGTCCACACTATCCCCTTTATTCACTGTTGTCTGGTCCACACTATCCCCTTTATTCACTGTTGTCTGGTCCACACTATCCCCTTTATCCACTGCTGTCTGGTCCACACTATCTCCTTTATTCACTGTTGTCTGGTCCACACTATCCCCTTTATCCACTGTTGTCTGGTCCACACTATCCCCTTTATCCACTGCTGTCTGGTCCACACTATCCCCTTTATCCACTGCGGTCTGGTCCACACTGTCCCCTTTATTCACTGTTGTCTGGTCCACACTATCCCCTTTATCCACTGTTGTCTGGTCCACACTGTCCCCTTTATCCACTGTGGTCTGGTCCACACTGTCCCCTTTATCCACTGGTGTCTGGTCCACACTATCCTCTTTATCCACTGTTGTCTGGTCCACACTATCCCCTTTATCCACTGTTGTCTGGTCCACACTATCCCCTTTATCCACTGTTGTCTGGTCCACACTATCCCCTTTATCCACTGTTGTCTGGTCCACACTATCCCCTTTATTCATTGTTGTCTGGTCCACACTGTCCCCTTAATCCACTGCTGTCTGGTCCACATTGTCCCCTTTATCCGCTGCTGTCTGGTCCACACTGTCCCCTTTATCCACTGTTGTCTGGTCCACACTATCCCCTTTATCCACTGTTGTCTGGTCCACACTATCCCCTTTATCCACTGTTGTCTGATCCACACTGTCCCCTTTATCCACTGTTGTCTGGTCCACACTGTCCCCTTTATCCACTGCTGTCTGGTCCACATTGTCCCCTTTATCCACTGCTGTCTGGTCCACACTATCCCCTTTATCCACTGTTGTCTGGTCCACACTATCCCCTTTATTCACTGCAGTCTGGTCCACACTGTCCCCTTTATCCACTGTTCTCTGGTCCACACTTTACCCTTTATCCACTGCTGTCTGGTCCACACTATCCCCTTTATCCACTGTTGTCTGGTCCACACTATCCCCTTTATCCACTGTTGTCTGGTCCACACTGTCCCCTTTATCCACTGTTGTCTGGTCCACACTATCCCCTTTATCCACTGCTGTCGGGTCCACACTGTCCCCTTTATTCACTGTTGTCTGGTCCACACTGTCCCCTTTGTCCACTGTTGTCTGGTCCACACTATCCCCTTTATCCACTGCGGTCTGGTCCACACTGTCCCCTTTATCCACTGTTGTCTGGTCCACACTATCCCCTTTATCCACTGTTGTCTGGTCCACACTATCCCCTTTATCCACTGTTGTCTGGTCCACACTATCCCCTTTGTTCACTGTTGTCTGGTCCACACTGTCCCCTTTATCCACTGCTGTCTGGTCCACATCGTCCCCTTTATCCACTGCTGTCTGGTCCACACTGTCCCCTTTATCCACTGTTGTCTGGTCCACACTATCCCCTTTATCCACTGTTGTCTGGTCCACACTGTCCCCTTTATCCACTGTTGTCTGGTCCACACTGTCCCCTTTATCCACTGTTGTCTGGCCTACACTGTCCCGTTTATCCACTGTTGTCTGGTCCACACTATCCCCTTTATCCACTGCTGTCTGGTCCACACTATCCCCTTTATCCACTGTTGTCTGGTCCACACTATCCCCTTTATCCACTGTTGTCTGGTCCACACTGTCCCCTTTATCCACTGTTGTCTGGTCCACACTATCCCCTTTATTCACTGTTGTCTGGTCCACAATATCCCCTTTATCCACTGTTGTCTGGTCCACACTAATTCCTTTATCCACTGCTGTCTGGTCCACACTATCCCCTTTATCCACTGTTGTCTGTTCCACACTATCCCCTTTATCCACTGCAGTCTGGTCCACACTGTCCCCTTTATCCACTGTTGTCTGGTCCACACTATCCCCTTTATTCACTGCGGTCTGGTCCACACTATCCCCTTTATTCACTGTTGTCTGGTCCACACTATCCCCTTTATCCACTGTTGTCTTGTCCACACTATCCCCTTTATCCACTGCTGTCTGGTCCACACTATCCCCTTTATCCACTGCGGTCTGGTCCACACTGTCCCCTTTATTCACTGTTGTCTGGTCCACACTATCCCCTTTATCCACTGTGGTCTGGTCCACACTGTCCCCTTTATCCACTGGTGTCTGGTCCACACTATCCCCTTTATCCACTGTTGTCTGGTCCACACTATCCCCTTTATCCACTGTTGTCTGGTCCACACTATCCCCTTTATCCACTGTTGTCTGGTCCACACTATCCCCTTTATCCACTGTTGTCTGGTCCACACTATCCCCTTTATTCACTGTTGTCTGGTCCACACTGTCCCCTTTATCCACTGCTGTCTGGTCCACATTGTTCCCTTTATCCGCTGCTGTCTGGTCCACACTGTCCCCTTTATCCACTGTTGTCTGGTCCACACTATCCCCTTTATCCACTGTTGTCTGGTCCACACTATCCCCTTTATCCACTGTTGTCTGATCCACACTGTCCCCTTTATCCACTGTTGTCTGGTCCACACTGTCCCCTTTATCCACTGCTGTCTGGTCCACATTGTCCCCTTTATCCACTGCTGTCTGGTCCACACTATCCCCTTTATCCACTGTTGTCTGGTCCACACTATCCCCTTTATCCACTGTTGTCTGGTCCACACTGTCCCCTTTATCCACTGTTGTCTGGTCCACACTATCCCCTTTATTCACTGTTGTCTGGTCCACACTATCCCCTTTATCCACTGTTGTCTGGTCCACACTAAATCCTTTATCCACTGCTGTCTGGTCCACACTATCCCCTTTATCCACTGTTGTCTGTTCCATACTATCCCCTTTATCCACTGCAGTCTGGTCCACACTGTCCCCTTTATCCACTGTTGTCTGGTCCACACTATCCCCTTTATTCACTGCGGTCTGGTTCACACTATCCCCTTTATCCACTGCGGTCTGGTCCACACTGTCCCCTTTATTCACTGTTGTCTGGTCCACACTATCCCCTTTATCCACTGTTGTCTGGTCCACACTATCCCCTTTATTCACTGCTGTCTGGTCCACACTGTCCCCTTTATCCACTGTTGTCTGGTCCACACTATCCCCTTTATCCACTGTTGTCTGGTCCACACTGTCCCCTTTATCCACTGTTGTCTGGTCCACACTATCCCCTTTATTCACTGTTGTCTGGTCCACACTATCCCCTTTATTCACTGTTGTCTGGTCCACACTATCCCCTTTATCCACTGCTGTCTGGTCCACACTATCTCCTTTATTCACTGTTGTCTGGTCCACACTATCCCCTTTATCCACTGTTGTCTGGTCCACACTATCCCCTTTATCCACTGCTGTCTGGTCCACACTATCCCCTTTATCCACTGCGGTCTGGTCCACACTGTCCCCTTTATTCACTGTTGTCTGGTCCACACTATCCCCTTTATCCACTGTTGTCTGGTCCACACTATCCCCTTTATTCACTGCTGTCTGGTCCACACTATCCCCTTTATCCACTGTTGTCTGGTCCACACTATCCCCTTTATCCACTGTTGTCTGGTCCACACTATCCCCTTTATTCACTGTTGTCTGGTCCACACTGTCCCCTTTATCCACTGCTGTCTGGTCCACATTGTCCCCTTTATCCGCTGCTGTCTGGTCCACACTGTCCCCTTTATCCACTGTTGTCTGGTCCACACTATCCCCTTTATCCACTGTTGTCTGGTCCACACTATCCCCTTTATCCACTGTTGTCTGATCCACACTGTCCCCTTTATCCACTGTTGTCTGGTCCACACTGTCCCCTTTATCCACTGCTGTCTGGTCCACATTGTCCCCTTTATCCACTGCTGTCTGGTCCACACTATCCCCTTTATCCACTGTTGTCTGGTCCACACTATCCCCTTTATCCACTGTTGTCTGGTCCACACTGTCCCCTTTATCCACTGTTGTCTGGTCCACACTATCCCCTATATTCACTGTTGTCTGGTCCACACTATCCCCTTTATCCACTGTTGTCTGGTCCACACTAAATCCTTTATCCACTGCTGTCTGGTCCACACTATCCCCTTTATCCACTGTTGTCTGTTCCATACTATCCCCTTTATCCACTGCAGTCTGGTCCACACTTTCCCCTTTAACCACTGTTGTCTGGTCCACACTATCCCCTTTATTCACTGCGGTCTGGTTCACACTATCCCCTTTATCCACTGCGGTCTGGTCCACACTGTCCCCTTTATTCACTGTTGTCTGGTCCACACTATCCCCTTTATCCACTGTTGTCTGGTCCACACAATCCCCTTTATTCACTGCTGTCTGGTCCACACTATCCCCTTTATCCACTGTTGTCTGGTCCACACTATCCCCTTTATCCACTGTTGTCTGGTCCACACTGTCCCCTTTATCCACTGTTGTCTGGTCCACACTATCCCCTTTATTCACTGTTGTCTGGTCCACACTATCCCCTTTATTCACTGTTGTCTGGTCCACACTATCCCCTTTATCCACTGCTGTCTGGTCCACACTATCTCCTTTATTCACTGTTGTCTGGTCCACACTATCCCCTTTATCCACTGTTGTCTGGTCCACACCATCCCCTTTATCCACTGCTGTCTGGTCCACACTATCCCCTTTATCCACTGCGGTCTGGTCCACACTGTCCCCTTTATTCACTGTTGTCTGGTCCACACTATCCCCTTTATCCACTGTTGTCTGGTCCACACTGTCCCCTTTATCCACTGTGGTCTGGTCCACACTGTCCCCTTTATCCACTGGTGTCTGGTCCACACTATCCTCTTTATCCACTGTTGTCTGGTCCACACTATCCCCTTTATCCACTGTTGTCTGGTCCACACTATCCCCTTTATCCACTGTTGTCTGGTCCACACTATCCCCTTTATCCACTGTTGTCTGGTCCACACTATCCCCTTTATTCATTGTTGTCTGGTCCACACTGTCCCCTTAATCCACTGCTGTCTGGTCCACATTGTCCCCTTTATCCGCTGCTGTCTGGTCCACACTGTCCCCTTTATCCACTGTTGTCTGGTCCACACTATCCCCTTTATCCACTGTTGTCTGGTCCACACTATCCCCTTTATCCACTGTTGTCTGATCCACACTGTCCCCTTTATCCACTGTTGTCTGGTCCACACTGTCCCCTTTATCCACTGCTGTCTGGTCCACATTGTCCCCTTTATCCACTGCTGTCTGGTCCACACTATCCCCTTTATCCACTGTTGTCTGGTCCACACTATCCCCTTTATTCACTGCAGTCTGGTCCACACTGTCCCCTTTATCCACTGTTCTCTGGTCCACACTATACCCTTTATCCACTGCTGTCTGGTCCACACTATCCCCTTTATCCACTGTTGTCTGGTCCACACTATCCCCTTTATCCACTGTTGTCTGGTCCACACTGTCCCCTTTATCCACTGTTGTCTGGTCCACACTATCCCCTTTATCCACTGCTGTTGGGTCCACACTGTCCCCTTTATTCACTGTTGTCTGGTCCACACTGTCCCCTTTGTCCACTGTTGTCTGGTCCACACTATCCCCTTTATCCACTGCGGTCTGGTCCACACTGTCCCCTTTATCCACTGTTGTCTGGTCCACACTATCCCCTTTATCCACTGTTGTTTGGTCCACACTATCCCCTTTATCCACTGTTGTCTGGTCCACACTATCCCCTTTATTCACTGTTGTCTGGTCCACACTGTCCCCTTTATCCACTGCTGTCTGGTCCACATTGTCCCCTTTATCCACTGCTGTCTGGTCCACACTGTCCCCTTTATCCACTGTTGTCTGGTCCACACTATCCCCTTTATCCACTGTTGTCTGGTCCACACTGTCCCCTTTATCCACTGTTGTCTGGTCCACACTGTCCCCTTTATCCACTGTTGTCTGGCCTACACTGTCCCGTTTATCCACTGTTGTCTGGTCCACACTATCCCCTTTATCCACTGCTGTCTGGTCCACACTATCCCCTTTATCCACTGTTGTCTGGTCCACACTATCCCCTTTATCCACTGTTGTCTGGTCCACACTGTCCCCTTTATCCACTGTTGTCTGGTCCACACTATCCCCTTTATTCACTGTTGTCTGGTCCACACTATCCCCTTTATCCACTGTTGTCTGGTCCACACTAATTCCTTTATCCACTGCTGTCTGGTCCACACTATCCCCTTTATCCACTGTTGTCTGTTCCACACTATCCCCTTTATCCACTGCAGTCTGGTCCACACTGTCCCCTTTATCCACTGTTGTCTGGTCCACACTATCCCCTTTATTCACTGCGGTCTGGTCCACACTATCCCCTTTATTCACTGTTGTCTGGTCCACACTATCCCCTTTATCCACTGTTGTCTTGTCCACACTATCCCCTTTATCCACTGCTGTCTGGTCCACACTATCCCCTTTATCCACTGCGGTCTGGTCCACACTGTCCCCTTTATTCACTGTTGTCTGGTCCACACTGTCCCCTTTATCCACTGTTGTCTGGTCCACACTGTCCCCTTTATCCACTGTGGTCTGGTCCACACTGTCCCCTTTATCCACTGGTGTCTGGTCCACACTATCCCCTTTATCCACTGTTGTCTGGTCCACACTATCCCCTTTATCCACTGTTGTCTGGTCCACACTATCCCCTTTATCCACTGTTGTCTGGTCCACACTATCCCCTTTATCCACTGTTGTCTGGTCCACACTATCCCCTTTATTCACTGTTGTCTGGTCCACACTGTCCCCTTTATCCACTGCTGTCTGGTCCACATTGTCCCCTTTATCCGCTGCTGTCTGGTCCACACTGTCCCCTTTATCCACTGTTGTCTGGTCCACACTATCCCCTTTATCCACTGTTGTCTGGTCCACACTATCCCCTTTATCCACTGTTGTCTGATCCACACTGTCCCCTTTATCCACTGTTGTCTGGTCCACACTGTCCCCTTTATCCACTGCTGTCTGGTCCACATTGTCCCCTTTATCCACTGCTGTCTGGTCCACACTATCCCCTTTATCCACTGTTGTCTGGTCCACACTATCCCCTTTATCCACTGTTGTCTGGTCCACACTGTCCCCTTTATCCACTGTTGTCTGGTCCACACTATCCCCTTTATTCACTGTTGTCTGGTCCACACTATCCCTTTTATCCACTGTTGTCTGGTCCACACTAAATCCTTTATCCACTGCTGTCTGGTCCACACTATCCCCTTTATCCACTGTTGTCTGTTCCATACTATCCCCTTTATCCACTGCAGTCTGGTCCACACTGTCCCCTTTATCCACTGTTGTCTGGTCCACACTATCCCCTTTATTCACTGCGGTCTGGTTCACACTATCCCCTTTATCCACTGCGGTCTGGTCCACACTGTCCCCTTTATTCACTGTTGTCTGGTCCACACTATCCCCTTTATCCACTGTTGTCTGGTCCACACTATCCCCTTTATTCACTGCTGTCTGGTCCACACTATCCCCTTTATCCACTGTTGTCTGGTCCACACTATCCCCTTTATCCACTGTTGTCTGGTCCACACTGTCCCCTTTATCCACTGTTGTCTGGTCCACACTATCCCCTTTATTCACTGTTGTCTGGTCCACACTATCCCCTTTATTCACTGTTGTCTGGTCCACACTATCCCCTTTATCCACTGCTGTCTGGTCCACACTATCTCCTTTATTCACTGTTGTCTGGTCCACACTATCCCCTTTATCCACTGTTGTCTGGTCCACACTATCCCCTTTATCCACTGCTGTCTGGTCCACACTATCCCCTTTATCCACTGCGGTCTGGTCCACACTGTCCCCTTTATTCACTGTTGTCTGGTCCACACTATCCCCTTTATCCACTGTTGTCTGGTCCACACTGTCCCCTTTATCCACTGTGGTCTGGTCCACACTGTCCCCTTTATCCACTGGTGTCTGGTCCACACTATCCTCTTTATCCACTGTTGTCTGGTCCACACTATCCCCTTTATCCACTGTTGTCTGGTCCACACTATCCCCTTTATCCACTGTTGTCTGGTCCACACTATCCCCTTTATCCACTGTTGTCTGGTCCACACTATCCCCTTTATTCATTGTTGTCTGGTCCACACTGTCCCCTTAATCCACTGCTGTCTGGTCCACATTGTCCCCTTTATCCGCTGCTGTCTGGTCCACACTGTCCCCTTTATCCACTGTTGTCTGGTCCACACTATCCCCTTTATCCACTGTTGTCTGGTCCACACTATCCCCTTTATCCACTGTTGTCTGATCCACACTGTCCCCTTTATCCACTGTTGTCTGGTCCACACTGTCCCCTTTATCCACTGCTGTCTGGTCCACATTGTCCCCTTTATCCACTGCTGTCTGGTCCACACTATCCCCTTTATCCACTGTTGTCTGGTCCACACTATCCCCTTTATTCACTGCAGTCTGGTCCACACTGTCCCCTTTATCCACTGTTCTCTGGTCCACACTATCCCCTTTATCCACTGTTGTCTGGTCCACACTATCCCCTTTATCCACTGCGGTCTGATCCACACTGTCCCCTTTATTCACTGTTGTCTGGTCCACACTATCCCCTTTATCCACTGCTGTCTGGTCCACACTATCCCCTTTATCCACTGCTGTCTGGTCCACACTGTCCCCTTTATTCACTGTTGTCTGGTCCACACTGTCCCCTTTGTCCACTGTTGTCTGGTCCACACTATCCCCTTTATCCACTGCGGTCTGGTCCACACTGTCCCCTTTATCCACTGTTGTCTGGTCCACACTATCCCCTTTATCCACTGTTGTCTGGTCCACACTATCCCCTTTATCCACTGTTGTCTGGTCCACACTATCCCCTTTATTCACTGTTGTCTGGTCCACACTGTCCCCTTTATCCACTGCTGTCTGGTCCACATTGTCCCCTTTATCCACTGCTGTCTGGTCCACACTGTCCCCTTTATCCACTGTTGTCTGGTCCACACTATCCCCTTTATCCACTGTTGTCTGGTCCACACTGTCCCCTTTATCCACTGTTGTCTGGTCCACACTGTCCCCTTTATCCACTGTTGTCTGGCCCACACTGTCCCGTTTATCCACTGTTGTCTGGTCCACACTATCCCCTTTATCCACTGCTGTCTGGTCCACACTATCCCCTTTATCCACTGTTGTCTGGTCCACACTATCCCCTTTATCCACTGTTGTCTGGTCCACACTGTCCCCTTTATCCACTGTTGTCTGGTCCACACTATCCCCTTTATTCACTGTTGTCTGGTCCACACTATCCCCTTTATCCACTGTTGTCTGGTCCACACTAATTCCTTTATCCACTGCTGTCTGGTCCACACTATCCCCTTTATCCACTGTTGTCTGTTCCACACTATCCCCTTTATCCACTGCAGTCTGGTCCACACTGTCCCCTTTATCCACTGTTGTCTGGTCCACACTATCCCCTTTATTCACTGCGGTCTGGTCCACACTATCCCCTTTATTCACTGTTGTCTGGTCCACACTATCCCCTTTATCCACTGTTGTCTGGTCCACACTATCCCCTTTATCCACTGCTGTCTGGTCCACACTATCCCCTTTATCCACTGCGGTCTGGTCCACACTGTCCCCTTTATTCACTGTTGTCTGGTCCACACTATCCCCTTTATCCACTGTTGTCTGGTCCACACTGTCCCCTTTATCCACTGTGGTCTGGTCCACACTGTCCCCTTTATCCACTGTTGTCTGGTCCACACTATCCCCTTTATCCACTGTTGTCTGGTCCACACTGTCCCCTTTATCCACTGTTGTCTGGTCCACACTATCCCCTTTATCCACTGTTGTCTGGTCCACACTATCCCCTTTATCCACTGTTGTCTGGTCCACACTATCCCCTTTATTCACTGTTGTCTGGTCCACACTGTCCCCTTTATCCACTGCTGTCTGGTCCACATTGTCCCCTTTATCCGCTGCTGTCTGGTCCACACTGTCCCCTTTATCCACTGTTGTCTGGTCCACACTATCCCCTTTATCCACTGTTGTCTGGTCCACACTATCCCCTTTATCCACTGTTGTCTGATCCACACTGTCCCCTTTATCCACTGTTGTCTGGTCCACACTGTCCCCTTTATTCACTGCTGTCTGGTCCACATTGTCCCCTTTATCCACTGCTGTCTGGTCCACACTATCCCCTTTATCCACTGTTGTCTGGTCCACACTATCCCCTTTATCCACTGTTGTCTGGTCCACACTGTCCCCTTTATCCACTGTTGTCTGGTCCACACTATCCCCTTTATTCACTGTTGTCTGGTCCACACTATCCCCTTTATCCACTGTTGTCTGGTCCACACTAATTCCTTTATCCACTGCTGTCTGGTCCACACTATCCCCTTTATCCACTGTTGTCTGTTCCATACTATCCCCTTTATCCACTGCAGTCTGGTCCACACTGTCCCCTTTATCCACTGTTGTCTGGTCCACACTATCCCCTTTATTCACTGCGGTCTGGTTCACACTATCCCCTTTATCCACTGCGGTCTGGTCCACACTGTCCCCTTTATTCACTGTTGTCTGGTCCACACTATCCCCTTTATCCACTGTTGTCTGGTCCACACTATCCCCTTTATTCACTGCTGTCTGGTCCACACTATCTCCTTTATCCACTGTTGTCTGGTCCACACTATCCCCTTTATCCACTGTTGTCTGGTCCACACTGTCCCCTTTATCCACTGTTGTCTGGTCCACACTATCCCCTTTATTCACTGTTGTCTGGTCCACACTATCCCCTTTATCCACTGCTGTCTGGTCCACACTATCCCCTTTATCCACTGCGGTCTGGTCCACACTGTCCCCTTTATTCACTGTTGTCTGGTCCACACTATCCCCTTTATCCACTGTTGTCTGGTCCACACTGTCCCCTTTATCCACTGTGGTCTGGTCCACACTGTCCCCTTTATCCACTGGTGTCTGGTCCACACTATCCTCTTTATCCACTGTTGTCTGGTCCACACTATCCCCTTTATCCACTGTTGTCTGGTCCACACTATCCCCTTTATCCACTGTTGTCTGGTCCACACTATCCCCTTTATCCGCTGCTGTCTGGTCCACACTGTCCCCTTTATCCACTGTTGTCTGGTCCACACTATCCCCTTTATCCACTGTTGTCTGGTCCACACTATCCCCTTTATCCACTGTTGTCTGATCCACACTGTCCCCTTTATCCACTGTTGTCTGGTCCACACTGTCCCCTTTATCCACTGCTGTCTGGTCCACATTGTCCCCTTTATCCACTGCTGTCTGGTCCACACTATCCCCTTTATCCACTGTTGTCTGGTCCACACTATCCCCTTTATCCACTGTTGTCTGGTCCACACTGTCCCCTTTATCCACTGTTGTCTGGTCCACACTATCCCCTTTATTCACTGTTGTCTGGTCCACACTATCCCCTTTATCCACTGTTGTCTGGTCCACACTAATTCCTTTATCCACTGCTGTCTGGTCCACACTATCCCCTTTATCCACTGTTGTCTGTTCCATACTATCCCCTTTATCCACTGCAGTCTGGTCCACACTGTCCCCTTTATCCACTGTTGTCTGGTCCACACTATCCCCTTTATTCACTGCGGTCTGGTTCACACTATCCCCTTTATCCACTGCGGTCTGGTCCACACTGTCCCCTTTATTCACTGTTGTCTGGTCCACACTATCCCCTTTATCCACTGTTGTCTGGTCCACACTATCCCCTTTATTCACTGCTGTCTGGTCCACACTATCCCCTTTATCCACTGTTGTCTGGTCCACACTATCCCCTTTATCCACTGTTGTCTGGTCCACACTGTCCCCTTTATCCACTGTTGTCTGGTCCACACTATCCCCTTTATTCACTGTTGTCTGGTCCACACTATCCCCTTTATTCACTGTTGTCTGGTCCACACTATCCCCTTTATCCACTGCTGTCTGGTCCACACTATCTCCTTTATTCACTGTTGTCTGGTCCACACTATCCCCTTTATCCACTGTTGTCTGGTCCACACTATCCCCTTTATCCACTGCTGTCTGGTCCACACTATCCCCTTTATCCACTGCGGTCTGGTCCACACTGTCCCCTTTATTCACTGTTGTCTGGTCCACACTATCCCCTTTATCCACTGTTGTCTGGTCCACACTATCCCCTTTATTCACTGCGGTCTGGTTCACACTATCCCCTTTATCCACTGCGGTCTGGTCCACACTGTCCCCTTTATTCACTGTTGTCTGGTCCACACTATCCCCTTTATCCACTGTTGTCTGGTCCACACTATCCCCTTTATTCACTGCTGTCTGGTCCACACTATTTCCTTTATCCACTGTTGTCTGGTCCACACTATCCCCTTTATCCACTGTTGTCTGGTCCACACTGTCCCCTTTATCCACTGTTGTCTGGTCCACACTATCCCCTTTATTCACTGTTGTCTGGTCCACACTATCCCCTTTATCCACTGCTGTCTGGTCCACACTATCCCCTTTATCCACTGCGGTCTGGTCCACACTGTCCCCTTTATTCACTGTTGTCTGGTCCACACTATCCCCTTTATCCACTGTTGTCTGGTCCACACTGTCCCCTTTATCCACTGTGGTCTGGTCCACACTGTCCCCTTTATCCACTGGTGTCTGGTCCACACTATCCTCTTTATCCACTGTTGTCTGGTCCACACTATCCCCTTTATCCACTGTTGTCTGGTCCACACTATCCCCTTTATCCACTGTTGTCTGGTCCACACTATCCCCTTTATCCGCTGCTGTCTGGTCCACACTGTCCCCTTTATCCACTGTTGTCTGGTCCACACTATCCCCTTTATCCACTGTTGTCTGGTCCACACTATCCCCTTTATCCACTGTTGTCTGATCCACACTGTCCCCTTTATCCACTGTTGTCTGGTCCACACTGTCCCCTTTATCCACTGCTGTCTGGTCCACATTGTCCCCTTTATCCACTGCTGTCTGGTCCACACTATCCCCTTTATCCACTGTTGTCTGGTCCACACTATCCCCTTTATCCACTGTTGTCTGGTCCACACTGTCCCCTTTATCCACTGTTGTCTGGTCCACACTATCCCCTTTATTCACTGTTGTCTGGTCCACACTATCCCCTTTATCCACTGTTGTCTGGTCCACACTAATTCCTTTATCCACTGCTGTCTGGTCCACACTATCCCCTTTATCCACTGTTGTCTGTTCCATACTATCCCCTTTATCCACTGCAGTCTGGTCCACACTGTCCCCTTTATCCACTGTTGTCTGGTCCACACTATCCCCTTTATTCACTGCGGTCTGGTTCACACTATCCCCTTTATCCACTGCGGTCTGGTCCACACTGTCCCCTTTATTCACTGTTGTCTGGTCCACACTATCCCCTTTATCCACTGTTGTCTGGTCCACACTATCCCCTTTATTCACTGCTGTCTGGTCCACACTATCCCCTTTATCCACTGTTGTCTGGTCCACACTATCCCCTTTATCCACTGTTGTCTGGTCCACACTGTCCCCTTTATCCACTGTTGTCTGGTCCACACTATCCCCTTTATTCACTGTTGTCTGGTCCACACTATCCCCTTTATTCACTGTTGTCTGGTCCACACTGTCCCCTTTATCCACTGCTGTCTGGTCCACACTATCTCCTTTATTCACTGTTGTCTGGTCCACACTATCCCCTTTATCCACTGTTGTCTGGTCCACACTATCCCCTTTATCCACTGCTGTCTGGTCCACACTATCCCCTTTATCCACTGCGGTCTGGTCCACACTGTCCCCTTTATTCACTGTTGTCTGGTCCACACTATCCCCTTTATCCACTGTTGTCTGGTCCACACTGTCCCCTTTATCCACTGTGGTCTGGTCCACACTGTCCCCTTTATCCACTGGTGTCTGGTCCACACTATCCTCTTTATCCACTGTTGTCTGGTCCACACTATCCCCTTTATCCACTGTTGTCTGGTCCACACTATCCCCTTTATCCACTGTTGTCTGGTCCACACTATCCCCTTTATCCACTGTTGTCTGGTCCACACTATCCCCTTTATTCATTGTTGTCTGGTCCACACTGTCCCCTTAATCCACTGCTGTCTGGTCCACATTGTCCCCTTTATCCGCTGCTGTCTGGTCCACACTGTCCCCTTTATCCACTGTTGTCTGGTCCACACTATCCCCTTTATCCACTGTTGTCTGGTCCACACTATCCCCTTTATCCACTGTTGTCTGATCCACACTGTCCCCTTTATCCACTGTTGTCTGGTCCACACTGTCCCCTTTATCCACTGTTGTCTGGTCCACATTGTCCCCTTTATCCACTGCTGTCTGGTCCACACTATCCCCTTTATCCACTGTTGTCTGGTCCACACTATCCCCTTTATCCACTGTTGTCTGGTCCACACTGTCCCCTTTATCCACTGTTGTCTGGTCCACACTATCCCCTTTATTCACTGTTGTCTGGTCCACACTATCCCCTTTATCCACTGTTGTCTGGTCCACACTAATTCCTTTATCCTCTGCTGTCTGGTCCACACTATCCCCTTTATCCACTGTTGTCTGTTCCATACTATCCCCTTTATCCACTGCAGTCTGGTCCACACTGTCCCCTTTATCCACTGTTGTCTGGTCCACACTATCCCCTTTATTCACTGCGGTCTAGTCCACACTATCCCCTTTATCCACTGCGGTCTGGTCCACAGTGTCCCCTTTATTCACTGTTGTCTGGTCCACACTATCCCCTTTATCCACTGTTGTCTGGTCCACACTGTCCCCTTTATCCACTGTTGTCTGGTCCACACTGTCCCCTTTATCCACTGTTGTCTGGTCCACACTATCCCCTTTATTCACTGTTGTCTGGTCCACACTATCCCCTTTATCCACTGTTGTCTGGTCCACACTAATTCCTTTATCCACTGCTGTCTGGTCCACACTATCCCCTTTATCCACTGTTGTCTGTTCCACACTATCCCCTTTATCCACTGCAGTCTGGTCCACACTATCCCCTTTATCCACTGTTGTCTGGTCCACACCATCCCCTTTATTCACTGCTGTCTGGTCCACACTATCCCCTTTATCCACTGTTGTCTGGTCCACACTATCCCCTTTATTCACTGTTGTCTGGTCCACACTGTCCCCTTTATCCACTGTTGTCTGGTCCACACTGTCCCCTTTATCCACTGCTGTCTGGTCCACACTATCCCCTTTATCCACTGCTGTCTGGTCCACACTATCCCCTTTATCCACTGTTGTCTGGTCCACACTGTCCCCTTTATTCACTGTTGTCTGGTCCACACTGTCCCCTTTATTCACTGCTGTCTGGTCCACACTGTCCCCTTTATTCACTGTTGTCCGATCTCAAGAGTCCACCAGTGAGCCAAACCTCACATTCTACCCTCCAGCTCTACCACACCTCAGGGTCACCTCCACAGTGATGCCAGATCACAAGACCACAGCCCTCCCCCCCTCCCCACCCCGCCCCCCCCCCCACCACCCCGCCCCCCCCACCACCTCGCCCCCCCCACCACCCGCCCCCCCACCACCCTGCCCCCCCCCACCACCCGCCCCCCCTCCCCACCCCGCCCCCCCACCACCCCGCCCCCCCTCCCACCACCCCGCCCCCCCTCCCCACCACCCCGCCCCCCCTCCCCACCACCCCGCCCCCCCCCACCACCCCGCCCCCCCCCCACCACCCGCCGCCCCCCTCCCACCCCGCCCCCCCTCCCACCACCCCGCGCCCCCTCCCCACCACCCCGCCCCCCCTCCCCACCACCCACCATACAGCACAGGAGGCCATTCGGCCCATCGTGCCTGTGCCGGCTCTTTGAAAGAGCTCTCCAATTAGTCCCACTCCCCCTGCTCTTTCCCCAGAGCCCTGTGAATGTTTCCTTTTCAAGTATTTATCCAATTCCCTTTTGAAAGTTACTATTGAATCTGCTTCCACCGCCCTTTCAGGCAGCGCATTCCAGATCACAACAACTCACTGCGTAAAAAAAAATCTCCTCATCTCCCCCTCTGGTTCTTTTGCCAATCACCTTAAATCTCTGTCCTCTGGTTACCGACCCTCTTGCCACTGGAAACAGCCTCCTCATTTACTCTATCAAAACCCTTCATGATTTTGAACACCTCGATTAAATCTCACCTAGACCTTCTCTGCTCTAAGGAGAACAACCCCAGCTTCTCCAGTCTCTCCATATAACTGGATACCATTCCAGTAAATCTCCTCTGCACCCTCTCCAAGGCCTTGACATCCTTCCAATACTGCTGAAATACAGATCTCCCTCCCCACCACATGCTGTCAAATCAAAAGGGTTATTCCTCCTATGCTACCAAAGTCCAGGAATATCCACCCAGTGTGGCCAACCTTTCCCTCCTACCCAGTGCTGCTATATATCAGATACTTATTCCCCAGTGGTGCAGAGGTTCTTGCTATTAAATTTTGTTGAATAATGCTGCTATGAAACACCTTGGGACGTTTTATTACACCCGTCACCCCCTGTGCTCGCTGACCTACATTGTCTCCCGGTCTGGCAATTCCTCGATTTTAAAATTCCCATCCTATTCTCAAATCCTCCATGGCCCTCGCCCCTCCCTATCTCTGTAACCTCCTCCAGCCCCACAACCCTCCAAGATCTCTGCACTCCTCCCATTCTGGTCCCTTGAGCATCCCCGATAACCATCGCTCCACCATTGGTGGTCGTTCCTTCTGCTGCCTGGGCCCCAGGCTCTGGAATTCCCCCCCCTATAGCTCTCCGCCTCTCTACCTCGCTCTCCTCCTTTAAGACGCTCTTTAAAACTTACCTGTTTGACCAAGCTTTTGGTCACTTCTCCCAATATCTCCTTATGTGGCTCGGTGTCAAATTTTGATTGATAATCGCTCCTGTGAAGCACCTTGGGACATTTTACCATCTTAAAGGCGCTGTATAAAGGCAAGTTGTTGTTGTTGTTGAGTGGGACTAATTGGAGACTCTTTCAAAGGGTGGGCATAGGCACAATGGGCCGAATGGCCTGCTTCTGCGCTCCATCATTCTATCACCTCCTCATGGGTCTGCTCCTGGGCCTGGCCAAGGTGGCCATCTACAGGTCTTGTCCGTGCCCAGGTGGCCCTGGAGACGGAACGCGGAATCCGCCGGTACGCTTTAGACCTTCCGCGGCCAGTGGGCACCGCAAGGACAGGAGTGCATAGTCGATATGGGTGGCAACAGAATCATAGAATGACACAGCGCAGGAGGAGGCCTTTCAGTCCATCGTGCCTGTGCCGGCTCTTTGAAAGAGCGCTCCAATTAGTCCCACTCCCCCCTGCTCTTTCCCCAGAGCCCTGTAAATTTTTTCTGAAGTATTTATCCAATTCCCTTTTGAAAGTTATGATTGAATCTGTTGAACAGGCTGGGGCTATTTTCTCTAGAAAAGAGAAGGCTGAAGGATTACCTAATAGAGGTCTTTAAAATTATGAAGGGGTTTGATAGGTTATGCATTAGATGGTTCCACTGATGGAGCAGTTCAAAACTAGGGGCCATAAATATAAGATAGTCACTAATAAATCCAATGGGGAATTCAGGAGAAACTTCCTTACCCAGAGAGTGGTGAGAATGTGGAACTCGCTACCACAGGGAGTGGTTGAGGTGAATAGCAGAGATGCATTTAAGGGGTGTAATTGTGCTGTAAATTCTATAGCCTAGAAATTGGTTTTCCCCCAAAAACAGGCGCAGGGATCGCGATGCGCGATCAACTCCCGCCCGTTCAGCGGAATGCAGGCAGCACGCGAACTTCATTCTGCACACTCATTTCCATGATTGTAGGTGTTCAGCCCAGCGCTGATGCGCTGCTGAGGGGCCCAAATTCGTGCGAGGCTAGCACCACTTAAAGCTAGCCTGCACTACCTAAAGGCAGTCTGCACCTCTTAAAGGGGAGGTGCATTCTGACTGCAGCAGCTCATTGAACTGGCTGGGGAAGACAGTGAAGAACAATTAATGATGGCACAACAGGGGAGAGAGCGCGCACCAAGGTTCTCGGATGCAGCACTGGAGGCCTTGGTGCAGGAGGTGGCTAGGAGGAGAGAGGTGCTGGTTCCACAGGGGGCCGGGAGGTCCTCCAGGCAACAGTGTGAAGTGCAGTGAGAGCAGATAGCCGCAGTGGTGAAGGCCAGCAGTGCAGCCCCAAGGACGTGGACGTAGTGCAGGAAGAAGTTTAATGACCTCACACGAGTGGTCAAGGTCAGTGAATTCATCCTCCAATGCACCACACCCCCATCACTCACCGACCAACAATCTCTACCAAACACGACTCATACCGCACATTCATAGCTTCACCTCACCCTCACACACTTATTACTGCTGCAAGCCTCACACCCACATCTCACAGCTTGCACACACTGGCAGCTGTTCAACCATGACAGGCACATCACCCAAACACATTGCACCACACTCACTGACACACTTCCCTTTCTATCGCAGGAAAAGATGGCTTATAACCGGCGCCAGCAGAACCTAACCGGCGGGGAACAGGCTCGCCTGCAAAACCTCACCCCCATGGAGGAGACGGTGCTGGCCATTCTTGGGAGGGGCATGGCGGGGTTGAAAGAATAAGATGCCGGTATCCTCATACATAATCCTCCTTCTCACATCCCACTTCCCCCTCATCCCACAATCTCTTCTCATTTACAAGCTGCGCATGGTGTACGCATGCACCTCTTGCTTCCCCCCCATCCCTCACCACAACCCTACCCTTGTGCCTTTCTCATTTCAGAGACCGAAGAACTCCAACCTGGGCAGGCAGTGGTGCAAGCAGAAGAGGAAGAGGAGAGTGATGATGAAGACGAAACACTGTCACTCGATCTGGCACTCACAGCCACCAAGGGATATCAAGGGATATACGAGAATGGATTAGGAAAAAAAGGGAGGCTTTTGGCAGATACAAAGGACTAAAAACAGTGGAAGCCCTAGAGGAGTATAGAAAGTGCAGGGGGTTACTTAAAAAAGAAATTAGGAGAGCGAAGAGGGGGCATGAAATAACACTGGCGGGCAAAATAAGGAAAATCCCAAGGTGTTTTATAAGTATATTAAGGGCAAGAGGATAACCAGGGAAAGAGTAGGGCCCATTAGGGACCAAAGTGACAATCTGTGTGTAGAGCCAGAAGATGTAGGTGGTGTTTTAAATGAATATTTTGCATCTGTGTTCACTATGGAGAAGGACGATGTAGGCATAGAAATCAGGCAGGGGGATTGTGATATACTTGAACAAATTAGTATTGAGAGGGAGGAGGTACTAGCGGTTTTAGCAGGCTTAAAAGTAGATAAATCCCCAGGCCCAGACGAGATGTATCCCAGGCTGCTGTGTGAGGCAAGGGAGGAGATTGCAGGGGCTCTGACACAAATTTTCATAACCTCTCTGGCCACAGGGGAGGTGCCAGAGGACTGGAGAACAGCTAACGTAGTACCATTATTCAAGAAGGGTAGTAGGGATAAACCAGGGAATTACAGGTCAGTGAGTCAGTGGTAGGGAAATTATTGGAAAAAATTCTGAGGGACAGAATTAGTCTCCACTTGGAGAGGCAAGGATTAATCAAGGATAGTCAGCATGGCTTTGTCAGGGGGAGATCATGTCTGACCAATTTGATTGAATTTTTTGAGGGGGTGACTAGGTGTGTGGATGAGGGTAGTGCAGTTGATGTGGTCTACATGGACTTCAGTAAGGCTTTTGACAAAGTCCCGCATGGGAGACTGGTCAAGAAGGTAAAAGCCCATGGGATCCAGGGCAACTTGGCACATTGGATCCAAAATTGGCTTAGTGGCAGGAGGCAGAGGGTGATGGTCGAAGGTTGTTTTTGTGACTGGAAGCCTGTGTCCAGTTGTGTACCGCAGGGATCGGTGCTGGGTCCTTTGCTGTTTGTAGTGTACATTAATGATTTAGATATGAACGTAGGAGGTATGATCAGTAAGTTTGCAGATGACACGAAAATTGGTGGGGTGGTAAATAACGAGGAGGGAAGCCTTAGGCTACAGGACGATATAGACGGGTTGGTCAGATGGGCAGAACAGTGGCAAATGGAATTTAACCCTGAAAAGTGTGAGGTGATGCATTTTGGGAGGACTAACAAGGCAAGGGAATACACAATGAATGGTAGGACCTTAGGAAGGACAGAGGATCAGAGGGACCTTGGCGTGCATGTACATAGATCCCTGAAGGCAGCAGGACAGGTAGATAAGGTGGTTAAAAAGGCATATGGGATACTTGTCTTCATTAGCCGAGGCATAGAATATAAGAGCAGGGAGGTTATGATGGAGCTGTACAAAACGCTAGTTAGGCCACAGCTGGAATACTGTGTGCAGTTCTGGTCGCCACACTATAGGAAGGATGTGATTGCATTGGAGAGGGTGCAGAGGAGATTCACCAGGATGTTACCTGGGCTGCAGCGCTTCAGCTATGAAGAGAGACTGGACAGGCTGGGGTTGTTTTCCTTAGAGCAGAGAAGGCTGAGGGGGGACCTGATTGAGGTGTACAAAATTATGAGGGGTATAGATAGGGTAGATAGAAAGGAACTTTTCCCCTTAGTAGAGGGGTCAATAACCAGGGGGCATAGTTTCAAGGTAAGGGGCAGAGGTTTAGAGGGGATTTGAGGAAAAACTTTTTCACCCAGAGGGTGGTTGGAATCTGGAACTCACTGCCTGAAAGGGTGGAAGAGGCAGGAACCCTCACAACATTCAAGAAGCATTTAGATGAGCACTTGAAACGCCATAGCATACAAGGCTACAGACCAAGTGCTGGAAAATGGGATTAGAATAGACAGGGCTTGATGGCTGGCGCGGACACGATGGGCCGAAGGGCCTCTTTCTGTGCTGTATAACTCTATGGGGGAAAAATTCAGTTGCTTGCGCCTCCCGTTAGCGCCTTAAGAGGGCGCTAATGGGGCGCAAAGCAACTAGTGCCCGGGCGTGGCGACGTTTGCGCCGCTCGCGAAATTAACTAGACATTTTGCGGCGGCGCTAAACAGTACTGCCACGATCTCCTGCGCCGGCAGATCGTGATGTCAGTCGAGTGCGCAACGCCCCGGTAGCGCCCCGGAGCGGATATCGAGTGGCGCCCCCTGCCTTACCGCCTGCCGCTAGCAACGACAGGTTGAGGGGAGCGTTTTGCAGTCAGGAAGGGACTGGGGGAGCGCTATTTAAAGGCGACCGCTTCCTGCCTTTTTTTGTTGCGACATTTTTGAACCACGCATTCTGAGAGAGAGAGAGAGAGAGAGAGACTTCTGGAGAGATTCAACGCTGTGTGAAGGAGTTTTGGGTACTGAGCAGCACTTTGCAGCTTCATTTTGATTTGACCTTCCTTGTATCGATTTAGAAGAGAATGTGGGGGCTGCACTCTGAGCTCTTTCCCTGGGCCTCTCCATTGTTCTTTCCAGCAGATTTGATGTACAGGTCTCTCCAGGCCGAGATTCAAGGCTGCAATGAGCAGGATGTGGATGGAAAGCAAGATCAACCCTCCCCTTTAAGAACTGGCCGGGGTCATTGTGTCTGTGTTCCATTGCTGACTGACATCACATGAGCTTCGCCAGCGCTGAGTTAGCGCCTCGCTCCTCGGCCTTTGCGCCTTAAGACAGATGTGTAGCGCCTGATTTAGCGCTCCAATCACCTCCAGGGGCGATAAAAGTCAAGTTTGCAGTCGGAGGCGATAATTAGCGCCAGGCACTAATCTTTACGCCCGGCCGATAATTGCGCCCCATACGGGGCGATACTGAATTTTCTCCCCTATGACTCTATACTGGCAATGCGCGGACTTTAGAGGGTAGTATAGAGACGGGATCAGCACGTGGTGAGTCACCGGGCACGAGTGGGCTACTGCCAGGGCAGGGGGAAAGGGTAACGCAGGTGCCAGCGCCCCGGGGGGGGTGGGTCGTACATGAGTTCTGCTGCAGAGGACTCAGATAAGGACTTCGATGGGGCTGCCGACAGAACAACGCTGATGGGTAAGCACAACAAAATGCTTGGTGCATTGGCAGGCCTTCCAGGAAGCCTGAGTGCAACGTTAAGGAGCATGGAGGAGTCCGGCTCCAACCTTGCACAGGGCTGTGCCCAGAGCTTAGAGCCCATGATTTCCAGCATGGAAGGTGTGGGCAGATCCATTAGCGCACTTGTGGACCCAACTATCATACAGCGTCTGATGGCCAATGTCTCAGCTTCCATTACAGCACAAGCAGAAGCCACCCAACATGTGAGTGTTGCAATGGAAGCTCAGACTGTTGCCATTGTGGCTGTGTTTACCAGTGTTGAAAGGGGCTTGCAGGGAGTCACAGCAGTCCAGCAATCTGTCCTCCAACAGAAGGCTAGGAATGCTGAGGTGCCACCCCTGGGGAGTGGCAGTGGCTTCATGGAGCAAGAACCTGCTGTCCTCTCTCAAGATGACAGCATTCATCCTCCCACCACTGCCACTCCGCCAGTGCCCTTGCTGTTGCCTGTCAGCCAGCCAGCCCAGACTGCTGCCGCCTATGCCGAGGTGGTGCAGTCCGAAGCCAGGCCTTCTAGGCCCAGAGCTGCTCGAGGTCATCCTGCAAGGCGATTTGAAGTCTCCCCCACCGAAAATCAGCAGCCTTCCACCAGCCATGCTGCAGCCACTGGGGTAGCACTGCGTAGGAGCACTAGGGTAGGCAAAGGAACACGGAAGATAGACACTAAGGGGATGCACAAGGGTGATTAGTTGACTTTGTTATGTAATATTGGATGGATTGTTGGATAAAGTTGGATTGGAATGTTTCTTTTGTGGTGGCTTTTATTTCAGAATTGTGGCCAAGAGGATGCTGTGATGGTCAGTAACAGAGGGAAGGTAAAGTGTGGGACTGTTGTTGAAAGGGGAATTGGGGTTGTGTTCACTGGTACCACAGTCGGATGAGTCGATCACGGACAACCCAGACAGAAAGGGGCTGTCTGCCTGGGTTGCCTCTCCCGTCCCGTTCCTCCTCCTCAGCTGCTCGCTGTACGCCTGGTGGCAGGGGCTGTGCGCTCATGATGGTGAGGTTGTGGAGCCTGCAGCAGACCATGACGAGACGTGTTCTGGTGAGTACTGCAAGGCTCCTCCAGAGCGGTCCAGGCAGCGGAAGCGTTGTTTAAGGACGCCAATGGTCTGCTCTATCAGATTCCGTGTGGCAGCATGGCTCTCATTGGGCGCACACTGCCCACGTGTGGTTGGGTTGCGGAGTGGAGTCATGAGCCAGGTGGTCAGTGGAGAGCCCTTGTCGCCCAGTAGCCATCCTCTGGTTTGTCTTGATGGCTCAGAGACTGAGGGAACAGCGGACTGGCGCAGAATGAAGCATCATAACCCATGTTCCCTGTAGGCTGCGCTTTGTCCTGCGCGGCCTGTTTCTTTTAATGCGCGGTCCCTTTAAATTTCCCCACCAACGTGGTATTTACAATGTAAAAGCCATTGAGCGGCCTGCGCGGGACCTTGCAGATTACTACGCGGCCATGTGCGTGCGCAGTTTAGAGGGAACATTGATCATGACCGCTGCCAGGATATCGGGCATTCGCCACCATCATGATGTGCTGAGCATGGTCACACACCAACTGCTCATTCAGCGAGTGATAATCTTTGCGGTTGCAGTACATCTCAGCATTTAGATGTGGCGCCCGCAAAGCCACGTGCGTGCAGTCGATGGTGCCCTGCACCATGGGGAAGCCCGCTATCCTGGCAAATTACGTGCAAGCTCTGTCTGCTTCTCTCTGGTCAGAGAGAAAACAATGAAGTCCCTTCTCCTGGCATAAAGAACGTCAGTCACCTCTCTTATGCAGCAGTGGACGGCGAACTGGGAGATGTTACAAATGTCGCCTGCTCCAGCATCGAAGGATCCTGAGGCAAAGGAATTCAGGGCCACGGTCACCTTCACGGCCACTGGCAGCGCTGTCCTTGCCCCGGAGTGAGGCTGCAGGTCTGGTTGCAAGAGGTGGCAGATTCCGTGAGCACCTCCTTCGTAAAGTGCAGACGCCTCACACACGGCTCCTGGCTCAGGCTGAGGCAAGAGAAATGCTCTCGGTGGGTAAGGCCTCCTGCTGAGAGCCCTTCTCGCCTCCTCCTCCTCCCTCTGTGAGCAGCTTGTCCTCTTCTTCGCTGCCTCTGCCCCATCTCCCTGTCATGCTGCAGGCCAAGGGGGATGACAACTAGAGCGACCCTGACTGGGAGTAAGCGGTCTGACCAGAACCCTTGAAATCAGAACCAAGGCCTTCTCCACTTGCAGCACCACTCCCTGTCACCTCACCGGCTTTACACAGCTCTAGAACACACCAAACACTTCCACAAACCTACACAGAGCCAGCAGAAATTAATCAGCAACTAACCTGTAAGTAGGCGACGCTCCCTTTACATATCGCTGGTGGGCGGATCCTTGCTGTTGCTGAATGCATGTTCAGCTGTGCGAGGTTAACACAGGGTGTTAGTTCCAGCGGTGAGGATGAAAATGGCAACGCTGGCGTCAAATCAGCGTTGCACGCTGAGCGACGTCGCGATATGCCTACGGTACGTACCTTCTGGCGCACGCTCCCAGCGCCGACGCTAATGCCCTCACCAAGATGGCGTCCGGCGCGGCACGCACCAAAAGTGCGTCACAAAAGGGCACCCTTGAACGAACAATTGTATGAACGATCGAATGAACGATTGAACGAACAAACGATGCTAGTAGGACTGGCGTAAAACGGGTAGTAGTATATTTGTAGCATTTAATTGAATTATGATGGTGCTATGTGATTTGTACACTGGTGTTAAACTGTTTTCTTTTATGTGGAGTTTACCTTGAGATTTATTGTTTTAAATCTATAGAGGTTGTGTGTGATTATTTAAGGGTATTTGTACTGTAAACTTTGTTGATTTATTTGTAATTTTATCATTGCATTTATATTGTTAATCATAAAGTTGTTTTTAAGGCTTTATTGTTTATTGTGATCAATTAATGTAATGGTTTACTATGTAATTGATGAGTTGTATAAGTACTATTGTACTTGAATAAAAGATTAACAAAAAGGCACCCCTAGAAAAAAAAATCAGGCGCGACGGAGCTGAATTTTTCACCCTGTGTATTTCTATTGAATCTGCTTCCACCGCCCTTTCAGGCAGCGCGTTCCAGATCACAACAACTCGCCGCGTAAATAAAAAATCCTCGCATCGCCTCTTGGTTCTTTTGCCAATTACCTCAAACAGTTTTGTTATTTAAGTTATAGATTTCCATTGTTTTTGTGATTGGGTTCTCTCTATTAATTCTGCCCCTGTAAAAAGGGGGCTCTTCTGTGAGGGTTCCTGTTGGGTGACACTGGGGCAGAAACCCAATCAATGTCTTGTAAGTTACATGATGCGGAGATGCCGGTGTTGGACTGGGGTGGACAAAATTGAGAGGTCGCACAACACCAGGTTATAGTCCAACAGTTTTATTTGAAATCACAAGCTCTAAAACTGTTGGACTATAACCTGGTGTTGTGCGACCTCTCAATTTTGTAAGTTACAGTCAGAGAAAACCCCATCAGGTGAGTTTCTCTCAATTTCACCTGCTCTCACCGGAAGTCCTGCCTCCTCTCAGTAGAAGGCGCTGCACTTCCGGCACCAAGGTCTCCAATAGAATCAGTGGAGGAAGAAAAAATAGCAGAATTGTCGCTTCCAGCGGCCCTTTTCATCGCCTGCCAGGTGTCAATTAGAAAGTTGGGCGGTGAGTGCAATTTGTCATCTTGCTGTTCCAGGGGGTCTTACATTGGAGGCTTTGCCTTGTCGTTGGGTTGAGGGTCAACTGAGCCTTGAAAATTGATCTCAGGGACGTTGGGCAAGAGGCTGGTCGAGATATTGGAAATCTCCTGTGTTTCCTTCGCGGTGCAAAAAAAATAAAGGCTGCAGCCTTTGCGAAAGCAGATGAACACAAAGGTGAATTTGCTGGTGGACCATCTCGGATTTCAAGAGCTGTTGCCATGGCCGCAGCAGCTTTCATCATTCGGGGAAGCAAAGAGGATGGGCTTGTGTCAGGCCCTGGAATCACAGCCGCTTAGCTTTTCCTTCCTTCCTTCCTTCTCAAATACGATGCTGTGCACGCACTTCTTTTATAATAATTTTTAGATCCTTTAGCCCCCCCTTCTCTTTCCCCTCCCCCCCCCCCCCCCCCCGCAAAAAAGCAAAGGGTTTGAGTGTTGAGTCAGTGCAAATAGGAATTGTGTTGTGATATTCTGCATGCTAAACTGTACGTTTCAGTTCCTAACTCGGTATCAAATACAGTGCAGCAGTAATTGTAGTTTATGTACCTGTACCTGTGCAGACAGATGGTTGATTGTAATTGATATACTGAAATAAATTGATTCATGGCACTGGGTTTTAGCCATCTCCAGACCCGACTATCCCGACGCTCTCCTGGCCGGCCTTCCACCCTCCGTAAACTTCAGCTCATCCGACACTCTGCTGCCCCGTGTCCTAACTCGCACCGAGTCCCGTTCACCCATCGCCCCCTGTGCTCGCCGACCTACGTTGGCTCCCGGTCCGGCAACACCTCGATTTTTAAAATTCTCGCCCTTGTTTTCAAATCCCTCCGTGGCCTCGCCTCCTCCCTATCTCTGTAACCTCCTCCAGCCCTACAACCCCCACCAGATCTCTGCGTTCCTCCAATTCTGGTCTCTTGTGCATCCTCCATTTCCATCGCTCCGCCATTGGCGGCCGTGCCTTCAGCTGCCTGGGCCCCGAGCTCTGGAATTCCATCCCTAAACCTCTCTACCTCTCTCTCCTCCTTTAAGACGCTCCTTAAAACCTCCCTCTTGGCCACCTGTCCTAATATCTCCTGATGTGGCTTGGTGTGAGGTTTTGTCTGATGACGCTCCTGTGAAGCACCTTGGGACGTTTCACTACGTTAAAGACGCGTTGTTGTTGTTGTAAAGGCGCTATATAAATGCACGTTGTTGTTGTAAAGGCGCTATATAAATGCATATTGTTGTTGTAAAGGCGCTATATAAATGCACGTTGTTGTTGTAAAGGCGCTATATAAATGCACGTTGCTGTTGTAAAGGCGCTATATAAATGCACGTTGCTGTTGCTGCCACAAACTCCCCGAATATACCTGGTCGTGGACTTGAGGGCACCTTCTGTAGGGGTGTGTTACCAGGCAACCCTCGCCCTCACCAGTGGAAGTCAAGCCCGCCTGTGGTCGAGGATGGGTTCAAACCCCCAAAGATAGAAGAGGGATTTGTTTGTTTCTAGTGTTTAAATTAGTCTCCTGACATGGGGCTTGGAGCGACAATCTCGCCTTTCTGGCACCAGGAGCGAGAGATCTGCCACGTCTATGAAGACAACCGGCTTCCAGCTGGTGTTCCTGGGGTCTTTGGGCAGGGTGGGAGGCAGGAGGCGGGATGGTGAGGCTGCTGTTTTGCCCCCAGACTAAAGGCCCCTTCTCCACCCCCGAGTGTAACTGCCAGGAATTCTGGGCTTTGGTTTTGGTTTCGGTTTTTCAATCCTTGGAGGACTCGGGCACTATCTTTGTGTCAGCTGTGGCTCAGTGGGCAGCACTCTCTCGCCTCTGAGTCAGAAGGTTGTGGGTTCGAGTCCCGCTCCAGAGACCTGAGCACAAAAATTTAGGCTGACACTCGAGCGCTGCACTGTCGGAGGTGCCGTCTTTCACATGAGAAGTTAAACCGAGGCCCCGTCTGCTCTCTCAGGTGGATGTAAAGGATCCCACGGCCACTATTTCGAAGAAGAGCAGGGGAGTTCTCCCTGGTGTCCTGGGGCCAATATTTATCCCTCAATCGACATCACTAAAACAGATTATCTGGTCATTGTCACATTGCTGTTTGTGGGAGCTTGCTGTGCGCAAATTGGCAGCTGCGTTTCCTGCATTACAACAGTAGAATCATGGAATATTACAGCACAAGATGGAATATTACAGCACAAGAGGAGGCCATTCGGCCCGTCGAGCCCATGCCGGCTCTCTGCAAGAGCACTTCAGCTAGTCCCACTCCCCCGCCCTTTCCCCGTAGCCCTGCAAATTTTTTTCCTTCAGTCACTTATCCAACTCCCTTTTGAAAGCCACAATTGAGTCTGCCTCCACCACCCTTTCAGGCAGTGCATTCCAGATCACCACCACTCGCTGCGTAAAAAAAGTTTTTCCTCATGTCGCCTTTGGTTCTTTTGCCAAGAGACTACACTTCAAAAAGTACTTCATTGGCTGTAAAGCACTTTGAGACGTCTTGAGGTCGTGAAAGATGCTGTAGAAATGCAAGTTCTTTCTTTCTTTTATTCTTTACCATAAGATTATGAACTTTAATTTTTTTTGTGGATCAATTGTTTGGACATCCCAAACAATAAATTACTGCAACATTCTATATTAATGACTTGGATGAAGGGACCGAGTGTACTGTTGCCAAATTTGCTGATGATACAAAGATAGGTGGGAAAGCAAGTTTGTGAAGAGGACACAAAGGGGGAGAAATTCGCAAAGTTTAGCACCTGGCGCTAATTATCGCCTCCGACTGCAAACTTGGCTTCTATCGCCCCTGGAGGTGATTGGAGCGCTAAATCAGGCGCTACACACCTCTCTTAAGGCACTAACACCGAGGAGCGAGGCGCTACCTCATGTGATGTCAGTCAGCAATGGAACACAGACACACTGGCACCGGCCAGTTCTTAAAGGGGAGGGTCGATCTTGCTCTCCATCCACACCCTGCTCATTGCAGCCTTGAATCTCGGCCTGGAGAGACCTGTACATCAAATCTGCTGGAAAGAACAATGGAGAGGCCCAGGGAAAGAGCTCAGAGTGGAGCCCCCATAGTGTCTTCTAAATCGATGCAAGGAAGGTCAAATCAAAATGAACCTGCAAAGTGCTGCTCAGTACCCAAAACTCCTCAACACAGTGTTGAATCTCTCCAGACGTCAGTCTCTCTCAGAATGCGTGGTGCAAAAATGTCGCCGACAAAAAAAGGCAGGAAGTGGTTGCCTTTAAATAGCGCTACCCCAGTCCCTTCCCGACTGCAAAATGCTCCCCTCAACCTGTCGTTGCTAGCAGGCAGGCGGTAAGGCAGGGGGCGCCACTCAATATCCGGTCCGGGGCGTTGCGCGCTCGACTGACGTCACGATCTGTGGGCGCAGGAGATCGTGGCGGTAGTGTTTAGCCCCGCTGCAAAATGTCTGGTCAATTTTGCAAGCGACGCAAACATCGCCACGCCCGGGCGCTAGTTGCTTTGCGACCCGTTAACGCTCTAAGCGCTAACGGGAGGCGCAAAGCAACCGAATTTTTCCCCCAAAGAATCTGCAAAGGGATATTGACAGGTTAAGTGAGTGGGCAAAAATCTGGCAGATGGAGTATAATGTGGGAAAATGTGAGGTTATCCACTTTGGTAGGAAGCCAAAAAAAGCAAATTATTATTTAAATCGGGAGAGATTACAGAATGCTGCGGTACAGAGGGATCTGGGGTCCTTGTACATGAATCACAAAAAGTTAGCATGCAGGTACAGCAAGTAATTAGGAAGGCAAATGGAATGTTGGCCTTTATTGCAAGGGGGATGGAGTATAAAAGTAGGGAAGTCTTACTACGACAGTACAGGGCGTTGGTGAGACCACACCTAGAGTACTGTGTATAGTTTGAGTCTCCTTATTTAAGGAGGGATATATTTGCATTGGAGACAGTTCAGAGAAGGTTCACTTGGTTGATTCCTGAAATGAAGGGGTTGTCTTATGAAGAAAGGTTGAGCAGGTTGGGCCGATACTCATTGCAGTTTAGAAGAATGAGAGGTGATCTTAATGAAACGTATAAGATTCCGAGAGGGCTCAACAGGGTAGATGCAGAGAGGATGTTTCCCCTTGTGGGGGAATCTAGAACTAGAGGGCACAGTTTCAGGATAAGGGGTCGCCCATTTAAAACGGAAATGAGGAGGAATTTCTTTTCCCAGAGGGTCGTGAATCTTTGGAATTCTCTACCCCAGAGAGCTGTGGAGGCGGAGTCATTGAATGGGCTGGATATTCCGATGCCTACGGGTGTGTATGCGCTGTGTACCCACCCGTAGGGACATTGGAAATGGCGGTTTCAGGCATGCCAAGTGCATGCGCTAAAAATCGTCATTTCCGATCTGTCAAGAATGGTCTTGACAGATCGGACGCCTGCCCTGGAGAAGGGCCTCTGCGGGCGGATAGTTCCGCTTTCTGCAGAACCTCTGCCCGCAGAAAATCCTTAGAAATCTTACGCCTGGTAAAAGCAGCGTAAGGCCTGCTTTTAACAGGATAAGAGTTGAAAAAAGGTTAAAAAAAAACATTTCAGTCATTTATCATTTAAAAATACTTTTAAAAAGTTAAGTTTATTTTTAGCCCTGTAAAAAACTTTAATTATTTTTTCAAAAAATTAAATTTTTGTTTAAAATATTTAATTTATTGTAATTTCAACTAATTTTAAAAAGGTGATGGTTTTTTTTTAAATGTATTTAAAGTTTTACTGTGTTTTTGGGGTGATCTCCATTCATATATTTGACGGGTCTATCTGTCAAGTGTATGAAGGAGATTCCCTTCTTTGATTGGCTCCCCATGGCCCACGTGATCCCAGGGACGCTGCGAACCGCCTGCGCCTCTGGGATACGTGGGCCCTGCGCACTTGGAGTTCGAGAGGCCCAGCATCGGAACTATACGCACCTCGGGAGCCCTCAGGTAAGGGCGTAGATTTTTTCCAGATCGGAGGCCTGGAGATAGACAGATTTTTGAAAAGTAAGGGAGTCGAGGGTTATGGGGAGCGGGCGTCGAGGGTTATGGGGAGCGGGAGTCGAGGGTTATGGGGAGCGGGCGTCGAGGGTTATGGGAAGCGGGAGTCGAGGGTTATGGGGAGCGGGCGGGAAAGTGGAGTTGAGGCCAAGACCAGATCAGCCACGATCTTGTTGAATGGCGGAGCAGCCGCGAGGGGCCGAATGGCCGACTCCTTCTCCTATTTCTTATGTATTCAAAAGGCTGTTTTTTAAACTTTGCAGATTCATTGATGTTCCACCAATGAAAAAGAATTTAAATGTGTAAAAAATTAGGATTAATAGTGCTATTGATTTTGGTATTCAGTGTTTCCTGAGGATAGGCAGCATTCCCAATTATGATTTAAAAAGGTAGGAAGAGTGAAAGAGGAAGGAGGGTTCGACGCACTATGAGTATGTCTGGCTGCAGCGCTCGGAATCAGAGACACACCATAGACATCAATACTAAAGCAGGACACTGTGGATGCTGGAAATCTGGAAGCAAAACAGAAAATGCTGGAAACGCTCGGCGGGTCAGGCAGCATCTGCGGAGAGAGAAACAGAGTTAACGTTTCAGGTCGATGACCTTTCGTCAGAACTGAAAAAAACCTGTCACATCTCCAACTTTTTCAAGCAAGTGCGGGGGCAGGGAGAGGGGGGAGGGGAGGAAGGAACCGAAGGGAAGGTCTGTGATAGGGCGGAGGGCAGGAGAGGCATGTTGTATTCATCTTACCGTTTTTTCCGTGGACAGAATTCATTCTTTGGAGGAAGTTGCTTTCAAAGATGCTGAAGCGGAAACAGAGTTCAAGAGTGGAAAGCCAGCCTGTCACAGACTTCGGACCTGATGAGATGCTGACAGACAATGCAGATATTCTATGGATTAACAAACCGGTAAGTTAGACTTGTGGTGAAGGCCTCACAAATATTTTACTTCAGATGTCTCTAAATGCTCTCCTGCCCGACCTCCCATCTGCCACCCTACATAAACTTCAGCTCATCCGAAACGCTGCTGCCGGTATCCTCGCTCTCACCCAGTCCCGTCCACCCATCGCCCCTGCGCTCGCTGACCTGCACCGGCTCCCGCTGACCTGCACCGGCTCCCGCTTCAACAATGCCTTGATTTTAAAATCCTCATCCTTGGTTTTCAAATCCCTCCATGGCCTCGCCCCCTCCCCCCTATCTCTGCAATCTCCTCCAACCCTACAATCCTCCCAGATCTTTGCTCTCCTCCAATTCTGGCCTCTTAAGCATCCCTGATTATAATCGCTCCACCATTGGCGGCCGTACCTTCTGTTGCCTCGGCCCTAAGCTCTGGAATTCGCTCCCTAAACCTCTCCGCCTCGCTACTCTCTTACCTCCTTTAAGACGCTCCTTAAAACCTACCTCTTTGACCAAGCTTTTGGTCACCTGCCCGAATTTCTCCTTATGTGGCTCGACGTCAAATCTTTTTATTGAGAACGCTCCTGTTAAGCGCTTTGGGACTTTTTGCTATGTTAAAGGAGCTATATAAATGCAAGTTGTTGTTGTTGTTGAAGTCATTTACTTCAACGCTATTTTCTATATCTGGTTGCAATTAATGTAGTGCCTGAAAAATAAAATATCTGAGTCTCTGCCTCGCATCCAGGTATTTCCTGATGCTCAGCCGCCGCGCCCCCCACCCCCCCAACCCCTTGACATTCATGACCCATCTTGGGCCGTAATCCGGCCTTTTGCCCAGTTTTATGCCTCGCCCCACCACCATCCCCGCTGCCGAATCTGAGGTATTGCACGCTGTGTTTAGTCTGCTTGCCTCCGGAAACAAGGGAGTTATGCTAAACCGTTACAAATCACTGGTTAGGCCCCAGCTGGAGTATTGTGTCCAATTCTGGGCACCGCACTTCAGGAAGGATGTCAAGGCCTTGGAGAGGGTGCAGAGGAGATTTACTAGAATGGTACCAGGGATGAGGGACTTCGGTGATCTGGAGAGATTGGAGAAGCTGGGATTGTTCTCCTTAGAGCAGAGAAGGTGAAGGGGAGATTTAATCGAGGTGTTCAAAATTATGAGGGGTTTTGATAGAGCAAGTTGGGAGATACTGTTTCCTCTGGCAAGTGGGTTGGTAACCAGAGGTCAGAGATTTAAAATAATTGGTAAAAGAACTAGAGGGGAAATGAGGAGAATTTTCTTCACACAAAGGGTTGTTAAGATCTGGAATGCACTACCTGAAAGGGTGGTGGAATCAGATTCCATAGGAACTTTCAAAAGGCAATTGGACATGTACTTGAAGAGGATAAATTGCAGGGTTATGAGGAAAAGGCTGGGAAGTGGGACTAAATTGGAGAGCTCTTTCAAAGAGCCGGCATAGGCACGACGGGCCGAATGGCCTCCTTCTGTGCTGTAAGATTCTACGATTCTGTGAATGCGTAAATTGTCTCCTATATTTACCACGAGGTCAAAGCCACAAGCTCAAACCAGGCCGAAGTTTCTCTCTGCTTCAGATCTGAGGGGACGAGGACAACATCGGACTTGTGGGCCCAATGTTTCTGAATACAATTCCGGTATCTTCATCTAGAGCAACTGGAATATGCACACATCAGGTCCAGTGAATCACAGAATGGCGCAGCACAGAAGGAGGCCATTCGGCCCAGCGTGCCTTGAATGATCTGCTCCAGCACATTTTGGGTTGTGGTGGGTGGGGTGGGGGAGAATCTTTGTCAAAATGTTAGGAACTGTTTACAAACATAACAGTCCTCCAATTCGTAATATCATCTCCTCTTCCCCTTTTCAGAAATCAGTTATTGTTCCCAACCTCAACGAATGAGGTGCCACACTCCCCATCTCAGAATTTTGTGAAGGATCTCATATTTTAAGAGATCCTAATAAGCTGAGTAGGACTTGCTGGCCAGCTCTGTCTCCGCTCTCGTGTTATCCTCCTCCCTTCTTTTGATTGATTAATTTATCTCCAACAAAGGAGAATTTGAGGTCCTGCTCAGTTGACAGCTACTTCGCTATGCAACTTATGAAAAATTGATCGAAAGTGTATTAGCTGAGAATTGGAAAAGTATTGAGTCGGAAAAGTGGGCATAGTGTAACAGCTCCTCCTCCTGGTTATTACACAGCTTTGCCTAGAATGTACAGCACAGAAACAGGCCATTCGGCCCAACTGGTCCGGGCCGGTGTTTATGCTCCACACCAGCCTCCTCCCACCCCTCTTCATCTCACCCTATCAGCATATCCTTCTATTCCTTTCTCCCTCATGTGCTTATCGAGCTTCCCCTTAAATGCATCTCTGCTGTTCTCGAACAACATTATCATATTCTATAAAAACAAAATTGTCTTTTCTCTGTGCTAGAATCCAGCCCGAAATATAATGTTATTCTGTCATGCCTTAATAAAAGAGTTCGGTAGATGTCTTCATTAACATTAAGCCGTGTAAGTAAGTGCTCAGGTACAATTTGTAATCTCTTTTCCAGACTTTCTACCTAACTGAAAGGGCGGTGGAAGCAGATTCAGTAATATCATTCAAAAAGGAATTGGATAAATACTTGAGTAGGAAAAAAAATTCTAAGATGGAGGCCATTCGGCCCATCGCCCCTGTGCCGGCTCTTTGAAAGAGCTCTCCAATTAATCCCACTCCCCCCTGCTCTTTTCCCAGAGCCCAGTAACTTTTTTCCCTTCTAGTATTTAACCAATTCCCTTTTGAAAGTCACTATTGAATCTGCTTCCACCGCCCTTTCAGGCAGCGCATTCCAGATCATCATAACTTGCTGCTTTTATTTTTTTTAAATTCTCCTAATTTCCCCCCTTGAACTTTTTTGCCATCACCTTAAATCTATGCCCTCTGGTTACTGACCCTCCTGCCACTGGAAACAGTTTCTCCTTATTTACTCTATCAAACCCCCTTGTAATTTTGAACGCCTCTATTAAATTTCCCCTTAACCTTCTCTGCTCTAAGGAGAACAATCCCAGCTTCTCCAGTCTCTCCACATCCCTGCTACCATTCTGGTAAATCTCCCCTGCACCCCTCTCCAAGGCCTTGACTTGCCAGGAGAGTAATGTCTGTCTGAAGGGGGAGGGAGAAGTCTTGAGTGGAGTGCATCAGCGAGGGGGGTCCCTATTTCTCAATTTGCATTAGCAAACTGGTCAAATTTGCAAACTCTGAGGGGAAATTGCGAAGTGCGAAATGAATTGGACAAAATGTATAAATCAGTGAAATAGGAGAATTGCAAGTCAAATGGATAAAAGTAAAAGTACCTCAGATAGCGGGGGTGGAAAACTGCATGCAATCGCTCCCAAGAATGGTGTTACGATAGGTAAGGGTGAAGTTTAACGAGATCCAATATGAAGCGTTTATCTTTTATAGTTAGTTTATGTGCAAATTAAAAACTAATATTTTGGATGGGTGGCTGGTTGAAGAAGAATATACTATACTGATGTTTTAACTGTACCCAGAATGTGCCAGGTGAGGACGACATGGTAGCACTTGTGATTTACAGTGAAACCTGTATAAACCAGCACTCCCAAAAACCAGACACTTACAAAAACCACAGACACTTATTGAGACACTCAAATAACTTGCATTGTAACAGATACAAGACGCACTCTGACACCACGGACTCTCACAAATTGCCAACTACGGGACACTGTTCGATGCACCAAGTTCATTTCAAACACTGGACACAGCCTGACGTCACTTTTTAAAATGTTCGAAGTGCGCACTGTACCGGAGTCTGAAGATCGTGATGACTGATGGATTGTCAGGGGATTCCTTTCTGTCCCTGCTGTCCCCGGGGATTGAATCACCCCACAACCTCTGTCCCCGGGGCAGGAATCACCCCACAACCTCTGACCCCGGGGATTGAATCACCCCACAGCCTCTGACCCCGGGGATTGAATCACCCCACAGCCTCTGTCCCCGGGGCTTGATTCACCCCACAACCTCTGTCCCCGGGGATTGATTCACCCCACAACCTCTGACCCCGGGGATTGAATCACCCCACAACCTCTGTCCCCGGGGATTGAATCACCCCACAACCTCTGTCCCCGGGGCTTGATTCACCCCACAACCTCTGTCCCCGGGGATTGAATCACCCCACAACCTCTGTCCCCGGGGATTGAATCACCCCACAACCTCTGTCCCCGGGGATTGAATCACCCCACAACCTCTGTCCCCAGGGCAGGAATCACCCCACAGCCTCTGACCCCGGGGATTGAATCACCCCACAACCTCTGTCCCCAGGGCAGGAATCACCCCACAGCCTCTGTCCCCGGGGATTGAATCACCCCACAGCCTCTGTCCCCGGGGCTTGATTCACCCCACAACCTCTGTCCCCAGGGCAGGAATCACCCCACAGCCTCTGACCCCGGGGATTGAATCACCCCACAACCTCTGTCCCCAGGGCAGGAATCACCCCACAGCCTCTGACCCCGGGGATTGAATCACCCCACAGCCTCTGTCCCCGGGGATTGAATCACCCCACAGCCTCTGTCCCCGGGGCTTGATTCACCCCACAACCTCTGTCCCCAGGGCAGGAATCACCCCACAGCCTCTGACCCCGGGGATTGATTCACCCCACAGCCTCTGTCCCCGGGGATTGAATCACCCCACAGCCTCTGTCCCCGGGGCTTGATTCACCCCACAGCCTCTGTCCCCGGGGCAGGAATCACCCCACAGCCTCTGACCCTGGGGATTGAATCACACCCTGGGGATTGAATCACCCCACAGCCTCTGACCCCGGGGATTGATTCACCCCACAACCTTTGACCCCGGGGATTGATTCACCCCACAACCTCTGACCCCGGGGATTGAATCACCCCACAACCTCTGTCCCCGGGGATTGAATCACCCCACAACCTCTGTCCCCGGGGCTTGATTCACCCCACAACCTCTGTCCCCGGGGATTGAATCACCCCACAACCTCTGTCCCCGGGGATTGAATCACCCCACAACCTCTGTCCCCAGGGATTGAATCACCCCACAACCTCTGTCCCCGGGGATTGAATCACCCCACAGCCTCTGTCCCCGGGGCAGGAATCACCCCACAGCCTCTGTCCCCGGGGATTGATTCACCCCACAACCTCTGACCCCGGGGATTGAATCACCCCACTACCTCTGTCCCCGGGGATTGAATCACCCCACAGCCTCTGTCCCCGGGGATTGAATCACCCCACAGCCTCTGTCCCCGGGGATTGAATCACCCCACAGCCTCTGTCCCCGGGGATTGAATCACCCCACAGCCTCTGTCCCCAGGGATTGAATCGCTCCACAGCCTCTGCACCCGGGGATTGAATCACCCCACAGCCTCTGTCCCCAGGGATTGAAAATCCCCACAACCTCTGTCCCCAGGGATTGAATCACCCCACAACCTCTGTCCCCGGGGTTTGAATCACCCCACAGCCTCTGTCCCCGGGGCAGGGATCACCCCACAGCCTCTGTCCCCGGGGCAGGGATCACCCCACAGCCTCTGTCCCCGGGGATTGAATCACCCCACAGCCTCTGTCCCCGTGGCAGGAATCACCCCACAGCCTCTGTCCCCGGGGATTGAATCACCCCACAGCCTCTGTCCCCGGGGCAGGGATCACCCCACAGCCTCTGTCCCCGGGGCTTGTATCACCCCACAGCCTCTGTCCCCGTGGATTGAATCACCCATTGTGGCCTCCGTCCGTCCGTACAATGACCATTTTGAAAATAAGGACACTGGCAAAGAAAGCCAGTCCCTGAGGTGACCGTAACATCCAGGTTTCACTGTACCTTGGAGGAAAGACACTTTTTTTTATTCGTTCATGGGATGTGGACGTCTCTGGGAAAGCCAGCATTTATTGCCCATCACTAATTGCCCTCGAGAAGGTGGCAGTGAGCCGCCTCTTGACATCTAAGTGGCTGGGTCATCTTAGAGGGCAGTTGAGAGTCAACCACTTTGCTGTGGGTCTGGAGTCACATATAGGCCAGACCGGGTAAAGGTGGCAGATTTCCTTCCCTAAACGACATTAGTGAACCAGATGGATTTTTACGACAATCCGGTAGTTTCACAATTACTGATACTAGCTTTTTATTCCAGATTTATTTCATTAACTGAATTTAAATTCCCCAGCTGCCGTGGTGGGATTTGAACTCGCGTCTCTAGATCATTAGTCCAGGCCTCTGGATTGCTAGCCCAGTGACATTACCACTATGCTACCGTACGGTACTAATGCTTTCTCTTTGTGTGTAGTGGGTCCACTCTTTGCTGCGGGTCTGTGCCATCATCAGCGTTATTTCCGTCTGCATGAACACACCCAAGACCTTTCACTACTATCCGCCACTTCAGTATGTAACGTTCGCCCTGGATACTCTACTGATGTTTCTGTATACTTCCGAGATGATTGCAAAGATGCACATTCGTGGCATAGTCAAGGTAAGTGTACCTTTAGTGGAAAGAGTAACTGTGTTGAATAATGCCAGATGACCAGTGCATGCTTATTAAACTCATTTTGGTACTCTGCGTCCGGATGTATGATTTGTTTATGGGATTTGGGCATCGCTGGCAAGGCCAGCATTTATTGCCCATCCCTAATTGCCCTTGAGAAGGAACCGCCTTCTTGAACCGCTGCAGTCCATGTGGTGAAGGTACTCCCACAGTGCTGTTAGGGAGGGAGTTCCAGGATTGTGACCCAGCGGCGATATATTTCCAAGTCAGGATGGTGTGTGACTTGGAGGTGGTGGTTTTCCCATGTGCCTGCTGCCCTTGTCCTTCTAGGTGGTAGAGGTCGCAGGTTTGGGAGGTGCTGCCGAAGAAGCCTTGGCGAGTTGCTGCAGTGCATCTTGTAGATGGTACACACTGCAGCCACGGTGCGCCGGTGGTGGAGGGAGTGAATGTTTAAGGTGGTGGATGGGGTGCTTTGTCCTGGATGGTGTCAAGCTTCTTGAGTGTTGTTGGAATGTTGTCTGGTCCATATCTTCTTTATATGTCGCTATGTAAATGCAATCTAGGAAATTCATTGAGTATATTCAAAACAGAGATCAATAGATTTTTGGATATTAAAGGAATCAAGGGATATGTGGATCGGGCGGGAAAGTGGAGTTGAGGTCGATGATCAGCCAGGATCTTATTGAATGGCGGAGCAGGCTCGAGGGGCCGTATGGCCGACTCCTGCTCCTAATTCTTATGTTCTTGTAGAAATTCATTATGCTGGTAACTTCTTTAGTCAGAGAGTGGTGAGAATGTGGAACTTGCTACCACAGGGAGTGATTGAGGCGAATAGCAGAGATGCATTTAAGGGGAAGTTAGATAAACACATGAGGGAGAAAGGAATAGAAGGATATGCTGATAGGGTGAGATGAAGAGGGGTGGGAGGAGGCTGGTGTGGAGCAGAAACACTGGCACAGAGCAGTTGGGCCGAATGGCCTGTTTCTGTGCTGTAGAATTGTAGGTAACGTGGCAAAAAGTCCTGAGCTCACCGTGCCAGCTTTCCTGACTGTTCAGTCTATCCCCGCTGATTCTGCGAATCCTCTTCGGTCTCATCATATAAAGAAAGAAAGACTTGCATTTCTATAGCGCCTTTCACGACCACCAAACATCCCAAAGCGCTTTACAGCCAATGAAGTACTTTTTGAAGTGTAGTCACTGTTGTAATGTAGGGAATGCGGCAGCCAATTTGCGCACAGCAAGCTCCCACAAACAGCAATGTGATAATGACCAGATGATCTGTTTTAGCGATGTTGATTGAGGGATAAATATTGGGCCCCAGGACACCGGGGCGAACTCCCCTGCTCTTCTTCGAAGTAGTGCCGTGGGATCTCTTAGGTCCACCTGAGCGAGCAGATGTTGAAATATCCCAATTCTTGATCTTGTCCCTGCCAACATCATCCTGCCCAGTTACTGGCCAACACTATGTGGCACACACAGCATATGAGGAACGTTCAAATGAAAAAAGGCAATGCGGAGAGCCGTGAACATTCTCTGCAACACCGACGAGCGTTGGTCTAACGGGGAAAATGAGAATCTATTGGAGGTGTGGAGAAGAACTTTGCCAAACCATGCAGGTTATCTTCTGTCATGTGAGGTTACAAAAATGCCGCACAAGATATTCTTGCATAAGGAAGTAAAGTTAGTGGCCTGCCTGAAGCATGGGAGGTTGATGTGAAAGACCACTGTACTGGAAGTATGTAATGAAGCATGGCTGTCAAGTTAACGTAGAGCATAGCCGCTTCTAATCATTGCTTGGAATGACAGAATCATTGCACACAGATTCATTATGCATCCATAGATTGATTTGGAAATGCCAGCAGCTTTACCAGACCCCTGAAAGCCTGGAATGATTATTAAATGACTCTCAAATCGTTTGCCTCCCTTTTTGAGCTCCAAGGGCAACATGGGGACACGTAACGACTCGGTCGAACGATGCGTTCTTGTAGCTGAGCCAATCTTCTGGTTAGGTGACCCAAGGTTGCACAAAAACCCCATAAACCAATGGAGCCGCACATTGGCGGGTTTTTGCTGCGTCCGTACTGAAGCTAACGACTCCAGTAGAGCCAGTAGTGTTTCTCGAGGCTGAGCAGCAGCAATGTGACCGCTCACACGAGCCACTTCCACACTTAGCGTTTCGGAAGGCTCTGATGGAATGACGGATTAACGGATTCTGCAAAGTGGAACGTCTGCCTTTCTGTTAATCGGCCTATCAGGAGGCAGATTCACTTTCTGCGTACTTGGAAACTCATGTTCTTTTTTTAAAATGACGCATCCTTTTTATAATTTTAAATTTCAAACTTTGATGTTTTAAGAATTTTCAACGAATTGTTTAAAAAAAATGAACAAGACGACAACAACAACAACAGCAGCTTGTATTTCTATAGCACCTTTAACGTAGTAAAACATCCCAAGGCGCTTCACAGGAGTATTAAAAGACGAAAAATTTGACACCGAGCCACATAAGAAATTAAGCAAGGTGACCAAAAGCTTGGTCAAAGAGGCAGGTTTTAAGGAGCGTCTAAAAGTAGGAGAGAGAGGTGGAGAGGTTTAGGGAGGGAATTCCAGAGCTTAGGGCCCAGGCAGCTGAAGGCACGGCCACCAATGGTGGAGCGATTATAATCAGGGATGCTCAAGAGGGCAGAATTAGAGGAGCGCAGATATCCCGGGGGTTGGGGGAGGGGTGCGGTTGTGGGGCTGGAGGAGATTACAGAGATAGGGAGGTGCGAGGCCATGGAGGGATTTGAAAACAAGGATCAGAATTTTGAAATTGAGGCATTGCTTAACTGAGAGCCAATGTAGGTCAGCGAGCACAGGGGTGATGGGTATTAACAAACGGGTATTTGCCATTCAGAGTAACAGAGACAAAGAGAATTGGGGCATTAAAAACGCAGCTGGATGCTTTAATGGACAAATTGGGGATGAGCGTCGATGGACTGAATCCCCTTTCTTCAGCTTTTGCTTTTCTTATATTCTTATACGCCGTTTCATAATTGTACAAATGTAGCTCTCTGCTGTAATGTTGAAGATATGGGCTGTATAGTTAGCACTTTTTAAAATCGGAAACCCTTTTCTGCTTATGGGAGTGAGGGATATTGGTGCTGAGCAAAGGGAGCGCTTTCTGTTTCAACATCAAGCACTTCCACATCAGGTGTAGCGTAGCTGGAATAAAAACAGAAAATGCTGGAAATACTCAGCAGGTCAGGCAGCATCTGCAGAGAGAGAAAAGAGTTAACGTTTCAGGTCGATGACCCTTCGTCAGAACCAGATTTATTCATGAACTGATTTATTTATTAATTAATTTAAATTCCCCAGCTGCTGTGGTGAGATTTGAACTCTTGTCCCCTGATGATTAGTCCACGCCTCTGGATTACTAGTCCAGTGACCTAACCACCGTGCTACCGCACCTGATCATAGTCACACAGCCAGTTCTGAGGAAGAGTCATCGACCTGAAACGTTAACTCTGTTTCTCTCTGCACAGATGCTGCCTGACCTGCTGAGTATTTCCAGCATTTTCTGTTTTTATTTCAGATTTCCAGCATCCGCAGTATTTTGCTTTTGTAGTAGCGTAGCTGGATACCGAGTAAAGCTCTCTCTGCTCTGTCCCAACAATATGCATTAGCCCCAATCTTCAAGGAGCGCTCGTATTCCACCAGCGTGATGTTTTTCCATTTCCCACACCGACCATCCTTGGATCTGTTGCCAGTTAGTACCAGATTAAAGGGCACTAGAGGGCAGGACTAGCACAGGCACGATGGGCCGAATGGCCTCCTGTGCATGTGTGACTATGATCGGGTGCGGTAGCACAGTGGTTAGGCCACTGGACTAGTAATCCAGAGGCATGGACTAATGATCCAGAGACGTGAGTTCAAACCCCACCGTGGCAGCTGGGGGATTTAAATTAATAAATAAAACCAGTTCATAAATAAATCTGGAATAAAAAGCTAGTATCTGTAATGAAACTACCGGATTGTTGTAAAAACCCATGTTGTTCACTAGTGTCCTTTAGGGAAGGAAATCTGCCGCCCTTACCCGGTCTGGCCGATATGTGGCTCCAGACCCACAGCAATGTGGTTGATTCTTAACTGCCCTCTGAAATGGCCTAGCAAGCCATTCAGTTGTATAAGGCGGCTCACCACCTCGTTCTCGAGGGCAATTAGGGATGGGCAATAAATGCCGGCGATGCCCACATCCCGTGAACGAATAAATTAAGCAGAGGTGCAAATTATTTTCTTTGTACTTGTCTTGTCGAGTGGAGAAAGGGCGGATGTACGGTTCATGTTTCCTTTGGCCTCGTTCAAATGCACTTCACATCGGACCCTTCCAGCCGGCAAACCAAGGAGACTTTCCTCCCATCAGCCCGAGCAGGATTTGAACTCCAGGTCACACAGGTGAAAGGCCAGACTGTTCACCAACACCACAATAGCAAGAGATGCTTATTCTAACGCCGTGTCACCAAGGAAAGGGGACTGGCATGAGGCCAAAGGAAACATGAACCGTACATCCGCCCTTTCTCCACTCGACAAGACAAGTGCCAAGAAAATAATTTGTCTAAGTTGTGCCTCCACTCGTCATAGTCGCACAGCACAGCAGGAGGCCGTTCGGCCCATCGTGCCTGTGCCGGCTCTTAGAAAGAGCTCTCCAATTAGTCCTACTCCCCCCTGCTCTTTCCCCACAGCCCTGCAAGTTTCTCCCCTTTTAAGTATTTATCCAATTCCCTTTTGAAAGTTGCTATTGAATCTGCTTCCACCGCCCTTTCAGGCAGCGCATTCCAGACCACAACAACTCGCTGCGTAAAAAAGAAATTCTCCTCATCTCCCCTCTGGTTCTTTTGCCAATTACCTTCAATCTGTGCCCTCTGGTCACCGACCCTCCTGCCACTGGAAACAGTTTCTCCTTATTTACTCTATCAAAACCCTTTGTGATTTTGAACGCCTCCAATAAATCTCCCCTCAACCATCTCTGCTCTAAGGAGAACATTCCCAGCTTCTCCAGTCTCTCCACGTAACTGAAGTCCCTCATCCCTGGTACCATTCTGGTAAATCTCCTCTGCACCCTCTCCAAGACCTTGACATCCTTCCTAAAGTGCGGTGTCCCAGAATTGGACACAATACTCCAGCTGGGGCCTAACCAGTGATTTTATAAAGGTTTAGAATAACTTCCTGGCTTTTGTACTGTATGCCTCTATTTATACGCCCATGATCCAGTGTGCTTTATTAACAGCCTTGTGTGCTGTGTCAGTTGTTTATTATTTAAAGGAATATCATAAAACAGAAGTGGAACCTGAAATTATTAAAATTAGAGAGAATATAATGAGTGGGAATGGCCATGATGCCATCCACACCAAAGGCACGACCGCCAATGGTGGAGCGATGAAAATCAGGAATCTGGGAGGGCTGTAGGGCTAGAGGAGGTTACGGAGATAGGGAGGGGGGGCGAGGAAGGATTTGAACACTAGGATGAGAATTTTGTAATCGAGGCGTTGCCGGACCGGGAGCCAATGTAGGTCAGCAAGCACAGGGGTGATGGGTGAACGGGACTTGGTGCGAGTTAGGACACGGGGCAGCCGAGTTTTGGATGAGCTCAAGGTGGAAGGTGGGCGGCTGGCCTGGAGAGAATTGGAATGGTCGAATCTGAAGGTGATTACATGTTGCATCTATTTCCTCTGAATAAATGGAAGTTCAGAAGATCCGAGCAGTCGGAGAAAATCCTTATTGCCCCTGACCCTTGGCTATCCGAGTGTGCCGATGAGCAAAGGCTACATCACATTGCCTCGCAGGAAGGATCTCTGTTTTGGATGGGGCTCAAATATTGTTACAAACCCAGAGACATTCCAGTTGACCATATGGTTTCTCTTGCCTTGCTCTTGCCTTGATCATCTCTTAATGTTTCTTAATCTCTCCTTTTGTTCTTTCATCCCCTCCCCCTTTTCCCAGCTTTATCCTTGCCTTAAATCTATTTCATTTCCTGCTATTTCCAGTTCTGACGAAAGGTTTTCGACCTGAAACGTTAACTCTGTTTCTCTCTCCACGGATGCTGCCTGGCCTGCTGAGTTTTTCCAGCGTTTTCTGTTGTTATTTCGGATTTCCAGCATCTGCAGTATTTTGCTATCATATGGTTTCTCTTATTTGTTCTGGAGTGTGGGCGACGCTGGCGAGGCCAGCATTTATTGCCCATCCCTAGTTGCCCTGAGAAGGTGGTGGTTGGCCGCCCTCTTGCACCGTTGCAGTCCGTGTGGTGCTGGTGCTCCAATTCAGGATGGTGTGCGACTTGGAGGGGAACTTGGAAGCGGTGGCGTTCCCATGATATTACTGCTCAGTGGTAGAGGTCACGAGGGGGGCGGTGGAGGTGCTGTCAAAGTAAACTTGGCGGGTTGCTGCTGCGCTTCGTGTAGATGGTACATGCCGCAGTGTGCCGGTGGCGGAGGGAGTGGATATTAAAAGAAAACTACTTTAAAATCAGGGTATCCTATCTCTGGCGGCAATTCCCCCTATTTTCCCTCTGCCCCTGCCCTAAGCATGTTTCCTTGTTCAGAGGCTAAGAAGAAAGTCCTCTTCTGACATTTCAAGCTGGTAGGGATTGTGAAAGAGCCCCCCCACTAATTTGACCTTTCCTGTGGTCATATTTCCCTCTCATTCTCACTGGCCAAAGGTTTATGTGTGGGGAATGTTAGACATGAACTTGTGTCCTGCTGATGAGATAGCGAGATGTGAAATGTCATCATTCTTGTGATCTTGGCCTCTCGGTATTTAAACTTGTTGTAGGAACAGGGGGAGGCCATTCAGCCCCTCGAGCCTGTTCCGCCATTCAGTTCAGATCACGGCTGATCTGTATCTTAACTCCATCTACCCGCCTTGGTTCCGTAACCCTTAATACCCTTGCCCAACAAAAATCTATCGATCTCAGTTTTGAAATTTTCAATTGCCCCCCCCAGCCTCAACAGCTTTTTGGGGGAGAGAGTTCCAGATTTCCACCACCCTTTGTGTGAAGAAGTGCTTCCTGACATCACCCCTGAACGGCCTGGCTCTAATTTTAAGATGATGCCCCCTTGTTCTGGACTTCCCCCCCCCCCCCCCCCCCCCCCCCCCCAGCAGTTGAAATAGTTTCTCTTTCTCTACCCTATCGAATCCTTTAATCATCTTAAACACCTCACCCCTTAATCTTCTATAGTCGAGGGACAACACGCCCAGTCTGTGCAACCTGCTCTCGTAACTTAACCCTTTCAGCCCCGGTATCACTCTGGTGAAGTTGGGATGTGATAGTTGAGTTCTTGTTGCATGGCAGACGTTGAGGTGTCATTGCTGTCGATGTGCTCATCACTTGAAGGAACGGTAGCATGTAAAATGTCATTGGTTTAAATAGTCTTATTTGCAGCACAGATTACAGCAATTTTCAGATTAACAGCGTATACTGTTGAGTAAAAGCAGACATCTGTCCATTATGGTCACGAGTGTCCGGTACCATTAGACCAGCCATCTGGCCAGATTAGCCTGGGCCTCCCCTGGAGTAACTTCAGTTCAGCAGGTTTACTTATTTGTTCAATAGGAGCTTTTAATTTTTTTCCCTTCTATTTTCAGAATGTGAAACCATGCAGAAAAATTCATAGCATTGTAAAATATAGTAACTTGTCCGAACGAAATAACGAAAATATAGTAACTTGTCCTATGAAGCTGTTTTGATGGAGTAAATAAGGAGAAACTACGCTTTGATCCCAATCTTATCCCTCTCCTTCTGTTTCTTCCCTTGTTACATTTCCTTTTTTCTGTCATTCCTGGAGTCCACAACTGGATCCTGACAGACTAAATGCTGCCAGCTAGAAAATAATAATATTGTGCATTTTCTGAGACCTTGGCATCTGCGCTCCTCCAATTCTGGCCTCTTGCTCATCCCCGATTTCCATCGCTCCACCATTGGCGGCCGTGCCTTCAGCTGCCGAGGCCCTAAGCTCTGGAATTCCCTCCCTAAACCTCTCCGCCTCTCTCTCCTCCTTTAAGACGCTGCTTAAAACCGACCTCTTTGACCCAGCTTTTGGTCACCTGCCCTAATATCTCCTTATGTGGCTTGGTGTCAAATTTTATTTGATAATCCTCCTGTGAAGCACCTTGGGACGTTTTACTACGTTAAAGGCGCTATATAAATACAAGTTGTTGTTGTTGTTGAAAGGTGTAATTAAGTTGGCGCTGAAATGGTGAAGGATGCTGTGTGTCTGGGTGTGTGTGGTTGGTTGGGTGTGTGTGGTTGGTTGGGTGTGTGGGTGGGTGTGGTGTCGTGGTGGGTGGGGGTGTGGGTGTGGTGTGTGGTGTCTGGGTGGGTGTGGTGTCTGTGGTGGTGGGTGGGTGTGGTGTCTGTGTGGGTGTGGTGTCTGTCTGGGTGGGTGTGGTGTCTGGGTGGGTGTGGTGTCTGGGTGGGTGTGGTGTCTGGGTGGGTGTGGTGTCTGTGGGTGTGTGTGGTGTCTGGTGGTGTGTGTGTATAACTTGCTTTTAATGTTGGGTGAATCATTTTTTTGCCATTTGATTAGTTTGTGTGTTTACTGTTCGTGCTCAGAGCAACCACAGCGACGAATGTTGTCTGGTCGCTGTGACATTGTAAAGCAAAAATGTAAACCTTCAGACTAGGTCATAACTGAGGAAAAAATTCAACTCTTGAATTTAAAATAAAAATTCCGGTGAATTGTTGATGCTGGCCTGATCTAAAGGGATGGTTCAGAAGGTCTAGTGAAGATTAGAAAGAAAAACTTGCATTTCTACAGCGCCTTTCATGACCACCGGACGTCTCAAAGCGCTTTACAGCCAATGAAGTACTTTTTGAAGTGTAGTCACTGTTGTAATGTGGGAAATGCGGCAGCCAATTTGCACACAGCAAGCTCCCACAAACAGCAATATGATAATGACCAGATCATCTGTTTTTGTTATGCTGGTTGAGGGATAAATATTGGCCCAGGACACCGGGGAGAACTCCCCTACTCTTCTTCAAAATAGTGGCCGTGGGATCTTTTACGTCCACCTGAGAGAGCAGACGGGGCCTCGGTTTAACATCTCATCCGAAAGACAGCACCTCTGACAGTGCGGCACTCCCTCAGCACTGCACTGAAGTGTCAGCCTAGCTTTATGTGCTCAAGTCCCTGGAGCGAGACTTGAACCCACAACCTTCTGACTCAGAGGCGAGTGTGCTACCAACTGAGCCACAGCTGACACTGTAGTGCATGGTGATGGATCTAACCTACACGTACACTTTTTTTCATTACTCTTAAAGCTTTGACAGTTCAGCGCACCCTGTGGAGGAGCAGGGGAATCACTGACTGACAGCAACTTCTGGATTTACACCTCTAACAGTGCATGCGGTTTCACAGAGTAATGGCGGTGAAAGTCATTCTAAATATGGAAGGAGGAAAATGATACTTGGATCATTTGATCCTGCCATAACCTGAGCTAAGATTTTTTATTTTAGGTCGTGTGGTACCAAAATCCATTTTTTTTTTTGCCATTTGATTAGTTTGTGTGTTTACTGTTTTGTGACACATTGGCCCTGAATTTCCGATCGGAGGCTCCCTGCGGGCGGATGCCTCCGATCGGATAAAATCTACGAACTTACCTGCTGGCTCCGTAGATCCCGAGGCTTGCGATCCTGGGCCTCTCCTGGTCCGCGCGCAGAGGCCCAGGTATCCCAGGGGGCGCAGGCGGTTCGCAAGCGTCCCTGGGATCACGTGGGCCACGGGGAACCAATCAAAGAAGGGAATCCCCCTTCACACTTTTGACAGGTCTGTACACACAGAACTGTCAAAAGTATGAATGGGTATCACTTAAAAAAACACAATTAAACATTAACTAATTTTTTTTTTAAATCACATATTTAAAATTACATTAAATTTAAATATTTTAAATTTAAACTCCCCCTCTGCTCTTTCCCCATAGCCTGGCAAATCTTTCCTTTTCAAGTATTTATCCAATTCCCAGGAGGTCGAATATTGTTACCTGTACACAGTGATTTTTTTTTTTCTATCCAGGTCTGCTTGTTGATGGTTTACTCTTTTATAGGGTGATAACTCGTACGTGAAAGATCGATGGTGTGTGTTTGATGGGTTCATGGTCTTCTGTCTCTGGGTGTCTCTAGTATTGCAGGTACTGCCTAATGTTTCGTGCTAATTCTTAAAAGTTGTTTTAAGCTTCCCACAGAGTAAACTCTCATGCAAATTATTAATTTTTACGTTTCAGGTCTTTGAAATAGCTCAGATAGTCGATCAGATGTCACCATTGAGCATGCTGCGAATACCAAGACCACTCATCATGATTCGAGCATTTCGAATCTACTTTCGGTTTGAACTTCCACGTACAAGGATTACAAACATTTTGAAGTAAGAACAAAAGAAAGAACTTGCGTTTCTACAGCACCCTTCACCACTTCAGGACGTCCCACAGCGCTTCACAGCACTTTTGGAGTGTGGTCACAGTTGTAATGTAGGAAACGCGGAAGCCAATTTGCGCTCAGCAAACAGCAACAGGATAATGACCAGGTCATCTGTTTTAGTGATGTTGGTTGAGGAATAAATGTTGGCCAGGACACCGGGGAGAACTCCCCTGCTCTTCGTTGAAATAGTGCCCTGGGATCCTTTATGTCCACCTGAGAGAGCAGACGGGGCCTCGGTACAAAAGACGGCACCTCCGACAGTGCTGCACTCCCTCAGTACTGCCCCTCCGACAGTACTGCACTCCCTCAGTACTGCCCCTCCGACAGTGCGGGGCTCCCTCGGTACTGCCCCTCCGACAGTGCGGGGCTCCCTCGGCACTGCCCCTCCGACAGTGCGGCGCTCCCTCGGTACTGCCCCTCCGACAGTGCGGCGCTCCCTCGGTACTGCCCCTCCGACAGTGCGGCGCTCCCTCAGTACTGCCCCTCCGACAGTGCGGCGCTCCCTCAGTACTGCCCCTCCGACAGTGTGGCGCTCCCTCAGTACTGCCCCTCCGACAGTGCGGCGCTCCCTCAGTACTGCCCCTCCGACAGTGCGGCGCTCCCTCAGTACTGCCCCTCCGACAGTGTGGCGCTCCCTCAGTACTGCCCCTCCGACAGTGCGGCGCTCCCTCAGTACTGCCCCTCTGACAGTGTGGCGCTCCCTCAGTACTGCCCCTCCGACAGTGCGGCGCTCCCTCAGTACTGCCCCTCCGACAGTGCGGCGCTCCCTCAGTACTGCCCCTCCGACAGTGCAGCGCTCCCTCAGTACTGCCCCTCTGACAGTGTGGCGCTCCCTCAGGACTGCGCCGGGAGTGTCAGCCTAAATTTTTGTGCTCAAGTTTCTGGAGTGGGATTATGAACCCACAGCCTTCTGATTCAGAGGCGAGAGCACTGCCCACTGAGCCACAGCTGGTGCCTATGTTGAGGTGCTCTGTATCATTGTTACAGATTTAGGAATGATGAGCAAAATATTAGTAGCAATACATCGTTTACATCTTGTCACATTCTTTTGCTACAGGCGATCGGGAGAACAAATCTGGAGTGTGTCCATTTTCCTCCTCTTCTTTCTGCTGTTGTATGGAATTCTGGGAGTTCAGATGTTTGGCACTTTCACCTACCATTGTGTCACGAACGATACCCAACCAGGGTGAGGCCTGATTTTACAAATGTTGCTTTTCTTAATCAATATTGGGTTATATCTAATTTATTATTTTGAATTATTATCTGTGGCTCCTTTTTTCGTGTCAACAAAATTTCTTTTCAATTAACTAATCTGTTTTATTTTTACTGAAATAAGTTTTTTTTAATTCGTTCATGGGATGTGGGTGTCGCTGGCAAGACCAGCATTTATTGCCCATCCCTAATTGCCCTTGAGAAGATGGTGGTGAGCCACCTTCTTGAACCGCTGCAGTCCGTGTGGTGATGGTACTCCCACAGTGCTGTTAGGGAGGGAGTTCCATGATTTTGACCCAGCGACGATGAAGGATCGGCGATATACTTCTAAAAAATCACTGGATTGGGGGTAATATTCTGGCATGGGTGGATGATTGGTTATCTAACAGGAAGCAGAGAGTTGGGATAAATGGTTCATTCTCGGACTGGCAACCAGTAGCCAGTGGTGTTCCGCAGGGGTCGGTGCTGGGTCCCCAACTCTTTACAATCTATTAACGATTTGGAGGAGGGGACCAAGTGTAACATATCAAAGTTTGCAGATGATACAAAGATGGGAGGGAAAGTAGAGAGTGAGGAGGACATAAAAAACCAACAAAGGGATATAGACAGGCTGGGTGAGTGGGCGGAGATTTGGCAGATGCAATACAATATTGGAAAATTTGAGGTTATGCACTTTGGCAGGAAAAATCAGAGAGCAAGTTATTATCTTAATGGCGAGAAACTGGAAAGTACTGCAGTACAAAGGGATCTGGGGTCCTAGTGCAAGAAAATCAAAAAGTTAGTATGCAGGTGCAGCAGGTGATCAAGAAGGCCAACGGAATGTTGGCTTTTATTGCTAGGGGGATAGATTATAAAAACAGGGAGGTATTGCTGCAGTTATATAAGGTATTGGTGAGACCGCACCTGGAATACTGCATACAGTTTTGGTGTCCATACTTAAGAAAAGACATACTTGCTCTCGAGGCAGTACAAAGAAGGTTCACTCGGTTAATCCCGGAGATGAGGGGGTGGACATATGAGGAGAGGTTGAGTAGATTGGGACTCTACTCATTGGAGTTCAGAAGAATGAGAGGCGATCTTATTGAAACATATAAGATTGTGAAGGGTCTTGATCGGGTGGATGCGGTAAGGATGTTCCCAAGGATGGGTGAAACTAGAACTAGGGGGCATAATCTTAGAATAAGGGGCTGCTCTTTCAAAACTGAGATGAGGAGAAACTTCTTCACTCAGAGGGTAGTAGGTCTGTGGAATTTGCTGCCCCAGGAAGCTGTGGAAGCTACATCATTAAATAAATTTAAAACAGAAATAGATAGTTTCCTAGAGGTAAAGGGAATTAGGGGTTACGGTGAGCGGGCAGGAAATTGGACATGAGGCTGAGTTCGGATTGGTCAGGGCCCTGTGGGTGGCGGAGCGGGCCCAGGGGCTGAGTGGCCGGGTCCTGCTCCTACTTCTTGTGTTCTTTAGATTTGAGGTGAGGATCAGATCAGCCATGATCTTATTGAATGGCGGAGCAGGCTCGAGGGGCCGATTGGCCTACTCCTGCTCCTATTTCTTATGTTAAGTCAGGATGGTGTGTGACTTGGAGGGGAACTTGGAGGTGGTGCTGTTCCCATGCACCTGCTGCCCTTGTCCTTCTAGGTGGTAGAGGTCGCGGGTTTGGGAGGTGCTGCTGAAGAAGCCTTGGCGAGTTGCTGCAGTGCATCTTGTAGATGGTGCACACTGCAGCCACGGTACGCCGGTGGTGGAGGGAGTGAATGTTTAAGGTGGTGGATGGGGTGCCAATCAAATGAGCTGCATTGTCCTGTTTGGTGTCGAGCTCCTTGAGTGTTGTTGGAGCTGCACTCATCCAGGCAAGTGGAGAGTATTCCATCACACTCCTTACTTGTGCCTTGTAGATGGTGGAAAGGCTTTGGGGAGTTAGGAGGTGAGACACTCGCCGCAGAATACCCAGCCTCTGACCTGCTCTTGTAGCCACAGTATTGATGTGGCTGGTCTAGTTAAGTTTCTGGTCAATGGTGACCCCCAGGATGTTGATGGTGGGGGATTCGGCAGTGGTAATGCCATTGAATGTCAGTGTTAATTGGTTGGGCCTAGGACACTGCCCTGAGGAACTCCTGCAGCGATGTCCTGGGGCTGGGATGATTGACCTCCAACAACTACAACCATCATCCTTTGTGGTAGGTATGACGCCAGCCAGTGGAGAGTTTTCCCCCCAATTCCCATCGACTTCAGTTTTATTCGGGCTCCTTGATGCCACACTCGGTCAAATGCTGCCTTGATTTCAAGGGCAGTCACTCTCACCTCACCTCACCTCTGGAATTCAGCTCCTTTGTCCATGTTTGGACCAAGGCTGTAATGAGGTCTGGAGCCGAATGGTCCTGGTGGAACCCAAACTGCTGAGCAGGTTATTGGTGAGTAAGTGCCACTTGATAGCACTGTCGACGACACCTTCCATCACTTTGCTGATGATTGAGAGTAGACTGATGGGGCAGTAATTGGCCGGATTGGATTTGTCCTGCTTTTTGTGGACAGGACATACCTGGGCAGTTTTCCACGTTTTCGGATAGATGCCAGTGTTGTAGCTGTACTGGAACAGCTTGGCTAGAGGCGCGGCTAGTTCTGGAGCACAGTAATGGTGACCATGAAACTACTGGATTGTCGTAAAAACCCATCTGGTTCACTAATGTCCTTTAGGGAAGGAAATCTGCCGTCCTTACCCGGTCTGGCCTATATGTGACTCCAGACCCACAGCAATGTGGTTGACTCTTAACTGCCCTTTGTGGTTCAAGAAGGCGAGCTAATAGAACAATATTAGAGTGAAGCTCAGTGGAAACGCAGTAATAAAGAAACGGAGCCGAGCAATCTGCAAAAACCGTTAAAAACAGCTTCTCCGGCAGCACCTCCCAAACCCGCGAACTCTTCCACCTAGAAGGACAAGGGCAGCAGGTGCATGGGAACACCACCACCTCCAAGTTCCCCTCCACGTCACACACCATCCTGACTTGGAAATATATCGGACGTTCCTTCATCGTTGCTGGATCAAAATCCTGGAACTCCCTCCCTAACAGCACTGTGAGTACCTTCACCACACGGACTGCAGCGGTTCAAGAAGGTGGCTCACCACCACCTTCTCAAGGGGCAATTATGGATGGGCAATAAATGCTGGCCTTTGAACCTAGTTGCTTTTGTGTAGTCAGAATACAGAATCTACGCTTTTATGTCATGACCATGTCATCAATAATGTCTTTTCTTTTAAGCATCTTGTTGGTATCGAGAGATTTTTTTTTTAAAAAGCAAAAATTGTAAGCATAACTTGATCTATTATCTCATGGTAAACAGAAGGACTAAAGTTGACCTTCCTTTTTATTAGAGTTTGCTGTTTTTTTGAAAAATCAGATGTAGTCCCCAGTTACAGCTTCATTTTGTCAAACAAATCACTGGAGTCATTTCTAGAGGGATAGAATTGAAAAGCAGAGAAGTTATGTAAAACTTGTATCGAACCTTGGTTAGCCCACACTTGGAGTATTGTGCACAGTTCCATGAACAATGACGGACAGGTAGAGACCCTCTGGTCCATCCAGCCTGTCCCACACAATTGCGATACCTTGTATCACAATATATACACTCTCCACCCCAGTCGAAACCATGGGATCTCCTGGGAGAGGCAAAAAAACGGATAAAAAACCCAGGCCAATTTGGGGGGGGGGGACGGAAAATGGGAAGTTCCTCTCCGACCCACCTAGGCGATCGAAGCTAGTCCAGGAGACCTGGTCACCATATTATAAAAAGGATATGGAGGCACTGGAAAAGGTGCAAAAAAGATTTACAAGAATGATACCAGAACTGAGCGGTTATAACTATCAGGAAAGACTGAACAGGCTGGAGCTCTTTTCTCTAGAAAAGAGAAGGCTGAGGGGTGACCTGATAGAGGTCTTTAAAATTATGAAGGCGTTCAATAGGGTAGACGTAGAGAGATGTTTCCACTTGTGGGGGAGACCAGAACTAGGGGCCATCAATATAAGATAGTCACTAATAAATCCAATAGGGAATTCAGGAGAGCGGTGAGAATGTGGAACTCACTACCACAGGGAGTGGTTGACGCAAATAGAGATACATTTAAGGGGAGGCTAGATAAGTGCATGAGGAAGAAAGGAATAGAAGGATATGTTGATAGGGTGAGATGAAGAAGGGTGGGAGGAGGCTCGTGTGGAGCATAAACACCGGCACGGACCAGTTGGGCCGAATGGCCTGTTCCTGTGCTGTGGACTCGATGGTCTACCCAAGTGCTACTCCACTTACTGTTCTGCAGTTCGAAACTTTCAGGTTAAATTGGCGAAGAATGTTGCTATAAAGGTGAGATGACTCTGCCTTTTATTTTGCAGGAACGTGACCTGGAATAATTTGGCTATCCCAGACACTCACTGCTCACCAGATGGAGAGGGATACCAGTGCCCACTGGGATTTAAATGCATGGACCTTGAAGACCTTGGGCTTACCAGGCAAGAGCTGGGCTACAGCGGATTTAATGAACTAGGTTTGTCATGGTCTTAACAACTCAATTTTCCGATAGTTTTTTTTTTTAAAAAGGTTAAATTCTGAGGACAGGTTGCACAGACTAGGCTTGTATTCCCTCGAGTTTAGAAGATTAAGGCTTGATCTAATCGAGGTGTTTAAAGGAGTTGACAGGGTAGATAGAGAGGAACTATTTCCTCTGGTGGGGGGAGTCCAGAACAAGGGGGCATCACCTTAAAATTAGAGCCAGGCCGTTCAGGGGTGATGTCAGGAAGCACTTCTTCACACAAAGGGTGGTGGAAATCTGGAACTCTCTCCCCCGAAAAGCTGTTGAAGCTGGGGGGTCAATTGAAAATTTCAAAACTGAGATTGATAAATTTTTGTTGGGTAAGGGTGTTAAGGGAAACGGAACCAAGGCGGGTAGATGGAGTTAAGATACAGATCAGCTGTGATCTAATTTAATGGTGGACCAAGCTCGAGGGGCTGAATGGCCTCCTCCTGTTCCTGTGTTTTCTCAGACACCGTACTGAAGGCGCTGCCTCCTGCAGGAGCCTGATTCCACCGGAGCCAGCTGCCTCTTGCACCTCGTCAATGTAACTCTTCTTCTGTGCGACAGGCTAGATAATGAATATCATTTTTTGCTCTTGGGCTGGGTCAGCACAGCCCGAAGTTGGATTCTGTCCCACGCATTCTGTCCCACGCATTCTGGTCCACACATGCTCGTCCAGCAGGGGTCAGTTGACTGCGAAGGAAACAATAATCCGGGTTTACTTCACTCTTCCCGAGGACACGGAGACTCATTGTAGAAAGTCCCATTTCCCCATCCTCTCTCTCTGATCAGCTCATTTAGAACTTGATAAAATTTACAGCACAGAAACAGGCCATTCGGCCCAACCAGTCCGTGCCGGAGTTTATACTCCACACGAGTCTCCTCCCATTCCATCTGCCTCATCTCAGCCTTTCAGCCTATCTTTCTATTCCCTTTATCTCTCATGTACTCGTCTAGTTTCCTTTTGAAAGCATCTCTGCTATTTACCTCAACCACTTCCTGTGGTAGCGAGTTCCACATTCTAACCACACTCTGAGTAAAGACATTTCTCCTTATTTCCCTATTGGATTTATTAATGACTATTGTGTATTTATGGCCCCTCATTTTTGGATTCTCCCACAAGTGGAAACATTCCACATCTACCCTGTCCAACCCATTCATAATTTTAAAGACCTCTATCAGGTCATCCCTAAGTCTTCTTTTTTCTAAAGAAAAAAGCCCCAACTTGCTACAGTCAAGTGATTGAACTTGGGATCTTCCTGATCGATTATGGCAGAGAAGATCACACTGGTTGTTGCATGTACCTCTCTGAGCCATCGTGGGAACATAGGAACAGGAGGAGGCCATTTAGCCCCTCAAGCCTGTTTCGCCATTCAATGAGATAAAAAGAAAGAGTTGCATTTATATAACGCCTTTCAGGACCACCAGATGTCCCAGAGCGCTTTACAACCAATGAAGTAACTTTGAAGTGTAGTCACTGTTGTAATGTGGGGAAACGCCGCACAGCAAGCTCCCACAAACAACAATGTGATAATGACCAGATAATCTGTTTTAGTGATGTTGATTGAGGGATAAATATTGGCCCAGGACACCGGGGAGAACTCTCCTGCTCTTCTTCAAAATAGTGCCATGGGATCTTTTACGTCCACCTGAGAGAGCAGACGGGGCCTCGGTTTAACGCCTCATCCAAAAGACGGCACCTCCGACAATGCAGCACTCCCTCAGCACTGCACCAGAGTGTCAGCTCAGATTTTTGTGCTCCAGTCTCTAGAGTGGGACTTGAACCCACAGCCTTCTGACTCAGAGGCGAGAGTGCGACCCACTGAGCCACGACTGACACAGATCATGGCTGATCTGCGATCTAACTCCGTATACCCGCCTTTGGCCCATATCCCTTCATACCTTTGGTTAACAGAAATCTGTCAAACTCAGATTTAAAATTAACAATTGATCTAGCATCAATTGCCGTTTGCGGAAGAGAGTTCCAAACTTCTACCACCCTTTGTGTGTAGAAGTGTTTCCTAATTTCACTCCTGAAAAGTCTGGCTCTAATTTTTAGACTATGCTCCCTAGTCCTAGACTCCCCAACCAGTGCAAATAATTTATCGACCCTATCTTTTCCTTGTAATATCCTGAAAACTTCGATCAGATCACCCCTTAACCTTCTAAATTCTCGGAAATACAACCCTAATTTCTGTAATCTCTCCTGGTAATTTAACCCTGGGAGTTGTCCGAGTTGGTTTTAAGAGATTATTATATATTTTTTTCCAGCTTAGATAAAACCAGAGGCAATTAACATCTCGCATGGCATATCAGCACCTTATTTGATGTACAGTACTTAATTGTGGAGCTTGCAGGCTCCTGTAGCTGAATCAGCACCTCGTGTGAGGAGTCCCATCAGATCCAGTTACTTCAGTAATGATGAGTGTTTGCTTTGGGTACTTTATTCAGAAAGCAAATATGTTTATACAGAGCGGAGTAACCTAATGATCACAGTTTAATACATCAACTGTATCTTCATTGCAATTAAGAATTAACATGTCACAGAAAACAAATGTTAAATTCCAGGGCGTAATTCTTTTTTTTTTTTAAATGTTCTTTTGGATAATGATTTGTTTTTCTTGGTTAGTAATAGATTTCTTAAGAACGTAAGAATTAGGAGCAGGAGTTGGCCATTCGGCCCCTCAAGCCTGCTCCGCCATTCAATAAGATCATGGCTGATCATCGACCTCATCTCCACTTTCCTGCCCGATCCCCATATCCCTTGATTCCCCGAGAGTCCAAAAATCTATCGATCTCCGCCTTGAATATACTCAACGACTGGGCATCCACAGCCCTCTGGGGTGGAGAATTCCAAAGATTCACAACCCTCTGAGTGAAGAAATTTCTCCTCATCTCAGTCTTAAATGGCCAACCTCTTATTCTGAGACTATGACCCCTAGTTCTAGATTCTCCAGCCAGGGGAAACAACCTCTCAGCATCTAGGAACATAGGAATAGCAGGAGGCCATTCAGCCCCTCGAGCCTGTTCTGCCATTCAGTGAGATCATGGCTGATCTGTGACCTAACTCCATCTACCCGCCTTTGGCCCAGATCCCTTAATACCTTTGGTTAACAGAAATCTATCTACCCTGTCGAGCCCTCTAGTTATTAGTAACTGTCTACATTTTAGAAGGACCTGTACACAAGCAGGCACCACATTTTAAATGTGTCCAGGACAAGAAAATTCACACATTGTTCCTTTCTGATTTGGCTCAAATAACCATCACCTGTTGAACTAACTGTGCTGATGCCGATACATACGAAAAGTTATCAGAGAAATCTCGAAACCAACCAATTCATTCGGCCAGATTTTATTTCGAAAGATACCAATCTCGTAGCAGCAGCTACCACGCAACATCCAATTGTATTGTTCCATTTATTTTCTCAAACCGCTGCCTTGATTTCTGATCCAGCCATATAAATAATGGGACTTAACGAATAACAGAAAATGCTGGAAACACTCAGCAGGTCAGGCAGCATCCGTGGAGAGAGACCAGTTCAGACGAAGGGTTTCAGACCTGAGATGTTAACTCTGTTTCTCTCCCCTCGATGCTGCCTGACCTGCTGAGTGTTTCCAGCATGTTCTGTTGTTACTTCAGATTTCCAGCCTCCGCAGTGTTTTGCTATTGACTTAATGAATACTTTAGTAACTTAAATAATTCTGAAAATAAACACTAGATTTATGAACTCTAATTGTATGTTAAAAATGTTGCCCAGACGATTCCACAAAGCAGCAACAGCTTGTATTTATACAGCGCCTTTAATGTAGTAAAACGTCCCGCGCCGTTTCATAGGAGCGATTATCAGACAAACTTTGACAATGTGCCACAGAAGGAGATATTGGGACAGGTAAGAGGTCGGTTTTAAGGAGCGTCTTAAAGGAGGAGAGAGAGGCGGAGAGGTTTAAGGAAGGAATTTCAGAGCTCAGGGCCCAGGCAACAGAAGGCACGGCCCCCAATGGTGGAACGATTAAAATCGGGGATGTTCAAGAGGCCAGAATTGGAAGAGCACAGAGGAGGGTTGTAGGGCTGAAGGAGGCCACAGAGATAGGGAAGGGGGGCGAGGCCATTTGGAAAAAAATAAAAAAGACTTGCATTTCTCCAGCGCCTTTCATAACCTCAGGACGTCCCAAAGCACTTTACAGCCAATGAAGTACTTTTGGAGTGTAGTCACTGTTGTAATGTAGGAAACGCGGCAGCCAATTTTGTGCACAGCAAGCTCCCACAAACAGCAATGATAATGGGCAAAAAATTCATCCCGCGACGCGAGAGTACGCACTGCGTACTCTCGCGTATTCTCTCTCCAATTGCCGGTTTTCTGCATGCCCTGCGCATGCGCTGAAAACCGGCACTTGGTCTTTTGAAAAGGGGGCGGTTCCTCGGTGCATCGCGTGCGCGCTACAGGCTGCGCGCACGCTGGGCACTTCATGCTTTGGACGCGCAGGTAAGTACGGAAGATTTTAGAAATGGAAAAAGGAGGAGTAAGACCCACTTTTAACAAGGTAAGTAGTGAATTAAGTATTTTTTTGAATTTTTTTTAACAGGTATATCTTTTTTAAAGACTTTAAAGACAGGTAAGTTTATTTTTATAACTTTTTAAAAGATTTTAAATTTTTTCAAAAATTTAATTTTTTATTTAAAATGGTTAATTTATTTAACTATACTTATTTTATTAATGTGATGGTTTTTTTTTTAATTTAATTGAGGTTTAGCTGTTATTTTGGGGGGGTGTAAGATTCATAGATTTCACAGCACGAATGTTAAACTTATGAATGGAAGATGGTGTGCTGCCATTGGCTCTAACTGAGTCACGTGATCCCACAGCTCGCACGAATTCACTACGCCGGTGGGATACGCAAGCACTGCCCAGCTGATGTCTGGAACATCAAGTTCGTGCGAGCTGGATCTGAAAAAGCACAGGCGGAGTGAGAGATCGCGGGGAAGCCTTACCCCCGCGGGAACAGAGCGAGATCAATTTCTGGGCCATTGACTAGAAAATCTGTTTTTTTGGTGATGTTGGTTGAGGGATAAATATTGGCCAGGACACCAGGGAGAACTCCCCTGCTCTTCTTTGAAATAGTATCTCTGGGGTCTTTTATGTCCACCTGAGAGAGTAGACGGACTTCGTTTTAACGTCTCATCTGAAAGACAGCACCTCCGACAGTGCAGCACTCCCTCAGTACTGCCCCTCCGATAGTGCGGCGCTCCCTCAGTACTGCCCCGCCGACAGTGCGGCGCTCCCTCAGTACTGCCCCGCCGACAGTGCGGCGCTCCCTCAGTACTGCCCCTCCGACAGTGCGGCGCTCCCTCAGTACTGCCCCTCCGACAGTGCACCGCTCCCTCAGTACTGACCCTCCGACAGTGCGGCGCTCCCTCAGTACTGACCCTCCGACAGTGCGGCGCTCCCTCAGTACTGCCCCTCCGACAGTGCGGCGCTCCCTCAGTACTGCCCCTCCGACAGTGCGGCGCTCCCTCAGTACTGACCCTCCGACAGTGCACCGCTCCCTCAGTACTGCCCCTCCGACAGTGCGGCGCTCCCTCAGTACTGACCCTCCGACAGTGCGGCGCTCCCTCAGTACTGCCCCTCCGACAGTGCGGCGCTCCCTCAGTACTGCCCCTCCGACAGTGCGGCGCTCCCTCAGTACTGCCCCTCCGACAGTGCAGCGCTCCCTCATTACTGCACTGGGAGTGTCAGCCTGGATTTTTGTGCTCACGTCTCTGGAGTGGGACTTGAACCCACGACCTTCTGACTCTGAGGCAAGCGTGCGACCCGCTGAGACACGGCTGACGACATAGATGAGAGTTTTAAAATCGAGGCGTAGCCGGACCGGGAGCCAGTGTGGGTCAGCGAGCTCCGGTCCAGCCCCTCTTGGGTACCTGGGGGTTGAGGTCAGCTGCACCTCGTGGCTCTCTGTGTACCTGGGCCTTGCCTGAGTGAAGAGAGCCCACCGAGTAGGGGACACCCAGAACGCACACAATTCCCAGAACACTCTCCGGCCGATCCCTTTCTACTGGGTCTGATGCAGTCATTGATGGGGAAAACCGGCCTTTATAAAACTGGAAATCTCAATATGCCATTGTGAATCAGAAAAAAATATCTGATGCTTTGCAGACACATGATAGAAGAGGTTCCTCTCGATAGCTAGGGACTGATTTTAGAGATTGAATTTCTTCCAGTAACTGTTTTCGAGCGGATAATCTTCAGCTACTGTTTTTACGAGGAGTGAATATTCTTCTGATGGTGCTTTCCCTTCATTTTATTGCAAAGTTTTGCAAGTTTATTGGTGAATTTGTTCGTCAATTTGGCCTTCGGTGTTGTCAATCCTTACACAATCTCCCTCCAGTCTAAATGTCTGTCTGGCACTGAAATTCTTGGAGCCCTGCAAGCCAAGACTAATGTTTTCTCTCTCAATTTCATGGTCTGACCTGCCGGTATGAAATGAGTCGTAAACTTGCAACATTCCTGACGCTGTTTTTCCACTTTCCGGACTCTGAGAGATGTAATCCAGCTGTGCTTGCTTAACCATTTGGAGAATTTGTGTATCCCCAAGTTTGGCTCCGTTCTTTGCAGAAGTTATTGGCCCAGAATTTGCTGTTGCGATGGCGGCGTACGCTGGCCTTGTAAAAGGCCCCGCAGGTTCCGTGTTTCCACCTGTGCCTCTCAGCATATAGGAACAGCAGGAGGCCATTCAGCCCCTCGAACCTGTTCCACCATTCAATGAGACCGGAAACTTGCGATCCGTCACGGTTCGCCTCGACAGATCATCCGAGCTGACGAGAAAGTCACTTTCGCCGGCGCAAAGTTGGGCTCTTTGCCCAACTACTGCCCAGTAAATGCCCACAAAACTCTGAACAGCTGCTAAAAGCAGGCACAGGGCCTGCTTCCACCAGCGTAAGGGTGAATATAAATCTTAAATTAAAATTTTAAAAATAAAAAAATGATGCACCAACACATAAAATGAGTTTATGCAAATATTGGCCCGGATTAAAATGTTTAAAATTATTTTTCAAATAATTAAATTTTTATTGGTATTTGCTGTAATGAAGGGACTTGTGAATAAAATTGAAAATCAGAACATTTATATTTATTAGAGTTGTTTAATTATTTGGGAATTCCAGCAGGGTTTATGGGGATTCCGCGCGTAAATGGAATCCTCCTTTCTCGATGGAGGACCTGGCCCGTGTGATCCCAGGGACGCTTCCGAGCCGCCTGCGTCCCTGGGATCCTCGGGCCTTTACGCAGGCCCACGCCCGCAGGCCCGGGACCCGAACTCTCCGCGGCTGTGGAGCCGAGAGGTAAGTTCGGAAATATTCCGCGGGTTGGAGGCGACTCCGGGGGTACACCTCCGACCGCATATTTAGGGCCATTATTTGTGGGCCAGCGGTTGAATTCCATGATGTAACCGTGAAATGCTTCTCCATTTCCGTTTTGTGCTATGGTGAAATGCGTAGCGAAGTACTTCTTTGTTCAGCCTTGCAATTATATCATATCTCCCAATGATCAGGAAGAAAAGAAAGAAAGACTTGCATTTCTATAGCGCTTTTCGCGACCACCGGACGTCTCAAAGCGCTTTACAGCCAATGAAGTACTTTTTGAAGTGTAGTCACTGTTGTAATGTGGGAAACATGGCAGCCAATTTGCGCACAGCAAGCTCCCACAAACAGCAATGTGATAATGACCAGATCATCTGTTTGTGATGTTGGTTGAGGGATAAATATTGGCCCCAGGACACCGGGGAGAACTCCCCTGCTCTTCTTCAGAATAGTGCCATGGGATCTTTTACGTCCACCTGAGAGGGCAGACGGGGCCTCGGTTTAACGTCTCATCCGAAAGACGGCACCTCCGACAGTGCGGCGCTCCCTCAGTACTGCCCCTCCGACAGTGCGGCACTCCCTCAGTACTGCCCCTCCGACAGTGCAGCACTCCCTCAGTACTGCCCCTCCGACAGTGCAGCACTCCCTCAGTGCTGCCCCTCCGACAGTGCAGCGCTCCCTCAGTACTGCCCCTCCGACAGTGCGGCGCTCCCTCAGTACTGCCCCTCCGACAGTGCAGCGCTCCCTCAGTACTGCCCCTCCGACAGTGCGGCGCTCCCTCAGTACTGACCCTCCGACAGTGTGGCGCTCCCTCAGTACTGCCCCTCCGACAGTGCAGCACTCTCTCAGTACTGCACTGGGAGTGTCAGCCTAGCTTTGTGCTCAAGTCTCTGGAGTGGGACTTGAACCCACAGCCTTCTGACTCCGAGGTGAGAGAGAGATGCCCACTGAGGCACAGCTGACACTGACGTTACGGGGTTGGATTGATTCCGTTGTCCTGCATAATTCTTCATAAAACTTGAGTGTTTCTACATCTGCGCTCCCGTCAGATGAGCTGTAGCAGGTTATTGTGGTGACCAGGGGTTGCCAGAGAATTCAGCAGCTGATATTCTACATTACATTTACAGATGTTGCGGAGGGTCTGTAAAGGAATAATTCTTCTCCCGCCGTGGCCCCTACATTATTTTTTTCGTTGGTGAAGCTGTAACTAAAATCCGTTCAATATGAAGATCCCGGATTTCACTCCCTCATTCTCGCGATCGAGGCGATGTTCCTGTCGACCGATCACCTGAGGCGTTAACCGAGGCCCCATCTGCTCCCTCGGGTGGATGTAAAGGGTCCCGCGGCACAATTTCGCTGAAGAACTGGGGAGTTCTGTCCTGGGGCCAATATTTATCCCTCCATCAACATCACTAAAAAAAACATTATCTGGTCATTATCACATTGCTGTTTGTGGGAGCTTGCTGTGCGCAAATTGCCTGCCGCGCTTCCGACATTACAACAGTGACTACGCATCAAAAGTACTTCATTGGCTGTAAAGCACTTTGGGACATCCTGAGGTCATGAAAGGCGCTGGAGAAATGCAAGTCTTTCTTATTCCTTTCTGTGTAATTTCTACTAATTCCGCAGGGCTGCACCGGGAGTGTCAGACTAGATTTTTGTGCTTCAGCCTCTGGAGTGGGACTTGAACCCACAGACTTCTGACTCAGTGGCGAGAGTTTTTTTTAAATTTATTCATTCGCTGGCAAGGCTGGCATTTATTGCCCATTCTAAATTGCCCCTTGAGAAGCTGGTGCTGACAACGGAGTGTCTCGCTAGGCCATTTTAGAGGCCAGTTAAGAGTCGACCACAGTGCTGTGGGTTTGGAGTCACATATAGGTCAGACCAGGTAAGGACGGCAGGTTTCCTTCCCTAAAGGGCATTAGTGAACCAGATGGGTTTTTACGACAAGCTTTGTGGTCACCATTATTGGTACTAGATTTTTATTCCAGATTTATTTAATTAACTCAATTCAAATACTGCCGTGGTGGGATTTGAACTCGCGTTTCCGAATTATTAGTCTAAGCTTCTGGATTGCTAGTCCAGTAACATAACCACTATGCTACCGTACCCTCATAAAGCTACGGCTGACCTGCTATTGCTAACCTTGCAATAGCTCTGATTGAGAGCCAGGAAAGCAGGAGCTGCTGCCACCAGCTCGCCAGCCCTGCCCCTCTTAACCATTGGCCACATTTGTGGCAGGCAGAGGCTTCATCCCTCCTAATCCTCCTCGTCCCCTCTGCAGTCATTGACACAGCCGACCACATCACCTTCCTCCCACGCCTCTCCTCCGTTCTCCAGCTCACTTAGTTCCACTTTTACCTATCCGTTGCTAACCAGTGCATCTCCCACAATAGCTTCTCTTTAACCCAACTCCAGTGTTCCCCGTAATTTTTTGGGGGGACCCGCAGCCCCTTTGACGGGCTGCATGTCCGTTCAAATGTCCGCACATGCGCGGTATTTTCAATTTAAGTGGCGGCTGCGCGGGCCCCCCCGGGAGCGCTGCGAGGCTTGAAGGGAACATTGATTGGAGTCCCTCAAGGCTCCATCCTCTTCCCAATCTACAGGCTGCCTCTTGCTAACGTCATCCATTGACGTGAGGCCAGGTTCCACATGTCCACCAATGCAACCAGCTCCACCTCTCTTGACCTCTCCACTGTCTGTGATGTCAGACTGCTTGCCTTCCAGCCAGGAATGAATGAGTCAGAATTTCCTCCAGGTAAACATCGGCAAAATCGAAGTCACTGGGGGGTAATTTTGACTCTTGTGCGATAGTGTAAAACAGGCCATAGCGAATCGGCAACCCATTTTATATCTCTCCCCATTTGTATTTCCACTGCCGTTTCTGACCACATCCGCAGCATAACTAAGACCGCCTATTTCCACCTCCATAACATCGCCCGTCTCCGCCCTTGCCTCAGCTCATCCGCTGCTGAAACCCTCATCCATGCCTTTGTTACCTCTAGACTTGACTATTCCAACGCACTCCTGGCCGGCCTCCCACATTCTACCCTACGTAAATTTGAGGTCGTCCAAAACTCGGCTGCCCGTGTCCTAACTCGCACCAAGTCCCGTTCACCCATCACCCCTGTGCTCGCTGACCTACATTGGCTCCCGGTTAAGCAACGCCTCGATTTTAAAATTCCCATCCGTGTTTTCAAATCCCTCCATGGCCTCGTTCCTCCCTATCTCTGTAATCTCCTTCAGCCCCACAACCCCCCGAGATGTCTGTGCTCCTCTAATTCAGGCCTCTTGAGCATCTCTGATTATAATCGCTCAACCATCGGTGACCGTGCCTTCTGTTGCCGAAAAGCTCTGGAATTCCCTCCCTAAACCTCTCCGCCTCTCTCTCCTCCTTTTAAGACGCTCCTTAAATCCTACCTCTTTGACCAAGCTTTTGGTCACCTGCCCTAATATCTCCTTATGTGGCTCGGTGTCAAATTTTTGTCTTGTAATACTCCTGTGAAGCGCCTTGGGACTTTTTAAACTACGTTAAAGGCGCTATATAAATACAAGTTGTTGTTTACTTTGGCATACTTTGCGAGAGACTAACTCTGTGCTTATTCAAGAGGGATACAAAGATTATAGTGCATCCAAAGTTTTGTATTTAAGGTAGTAATTCCACATTTAGTATATCTTTTTATGAGCGTGTGTACAACTGTTACTTTACCCTAAGGCAAAATACTGTGGATGCTGGAAATCTGATACTTTATCCTACTTAACCATCTCACGCACGGTGACAACTTTCCTTTGCCTTGGAATGCTCCATTATGGAACGAGGTTACCATAGTTACCTCGTGTTATTATTTTGTTTTGCATTAGGTCACCAAGGAGCTGTAAAATACATCTTTTGAAAGTTAGATCCCAGTTATTGGCATCTACTCGACCTCCTTGTGTAAAATAATAATGCTCTGTCTGGAGCCCAGATCCAGAGTATTGTTAGCTTTCTGATCCCACTTGCCTTTTTTTTTTCTGGTGGAGAATGAGTGAAGAATGATTTCTTCTGCAGGTTGTCCTACCTGTGCTTCCCGTTGCTGAGCATCAAAGCTGTTGTCAGCAGTGGGTTAACGATGCTTGCTGTTCGTCCCATGAGGGTTCCTCTGTCAGACATGTGGCAGTGCACAGCTGGTAGATCCAGTTTGCAAGACAGTATCTCTGCTTCTGTAACATTTTCACGTCTCAACGCCAGGTTTTATTATTCAAGTGCCTTTCAGAAATGTGTTTGTCGTTCTCGGGAATTTTTTTTTTAACGAGAAATAAGCAGATGTTGAAAGTTCAGTGTACTGTTCAAAGGTAATTTGGAAAGAACTGTGTAAAACACAAGTTGCGTCTTATTTCAAAAGAAGGGCTAGTTCGTAAAATTGTTTTGACAAGTTTTCCTTTTTCATTTACAATTTTTATTTTATTTCAAAGTTTTTAATTTTGGAGCCTCAAGCAAACAAAAAGAATGTTTCAACAGACATTTTTAAAAAAAACTATACATTGACCTGTTTCTCAAGACCGGTAACATCAAAGGTTAATAATATTAATAGCAGTTAATTCCATTTATTACTGATACCGTGACATGGGAATACATATTGCCAGAAAGGGCAATAAACAGTCCACATCTGAATTCAGTTGATGTAAGTATTATCTGACAGAATTTCACTCTTCACATCTCTCCAGGACCCAGCTCCGCAAGCCAACCAGAATGATCAATAAAGGTTCGCCATTTATCAAGAGCTGAAAGTAGCTCGAGGAACTCGCTCTAAGTTGGCCACACAATGGCTGGGGAAGAAGAGAGGGTGAAGTTCAACTTTGGCGCAGACGTAAATAAGACGGAGAATTGGGTGGGGTGTGTCGCGTGAGTCCAATCCATTACGGTTCAGCCAAAATTGAATTTCACCGACCCGACCCGTCCCAAAGTCTTTAACTGGCGGAAATTGATCTCATTGCTCTTTGTGGGAGCTTGCTGTGCGTAAATTGGCTGCCGCGTTTCCTACATTACAACAGTGACTACACTCCAAAAAGTACTTCATTGGCTGTAAAGCGCTTTGAGACTTCTGGTGGTCGTGTAAGGCGCTATAGAAATGCAAGTCTTGTTTATCTTTCCAGTATTGACCTCTTTGCTAAATATAGGAGGGCGATTAGCCACCTTGACCAAATGGGTTGTGAGATGGACTGTCCTCTCTAATAGTCTGGGGGGTTTTTGTCTGTCAAAGATATGGAAGTGACGAGTGGACAATCCATGCGGTTTCTGATCTGTAATCCAGCAGCACGTGCATACCGTGTAGCCCCGGAGGCACGCTGCTCCCATTCAGTCCTTGGAAATTGAAAATTAAATAATTTAAAGGAACGTGGGTTTGCTTGTGTAAACTGCAATCTCCCCTGAAATGAATAACCTGAATCCCTGAGAAGGTTCCAATCCAATCGCAACATCTATAAGTTGAACGAGGAGGAGAGCAAAAATCAGAGTGGGAACGAGGGAAAGACTTTCAGTTTTGAAAGGTTTGGCCATGAACAAGACAACATTGCATGTCCGCGATGTGATCGGGTAGCATCAATTAATGTCGGCGCTCGGAACAATAAGACTGAAATTAGTAAAGATTCCAGAGGCAGTCTGGGCAAAGATATCAGAAGTGTTGAGGAGGAGGCGGATGGTGTAAGCACAGAAATGACCATTAAGTCAGATGTACTACAGACAGCCGTCATTGCTTTTATGCTGTCAGGCTTAGTTTAGGAACGAGATGCATTCAGGAGTTCATAGAATGGTTACAGCACAGAAGGAGGCCATTCAGCCCGTCGAGCCCGTGCCAGCTCTCTGCAAGAGCACTTCAGCTAGTCCCACTCCCCCGCCCTTTCCCCGTAGTCCTGCAAAATGTTTTCCTTCACATACTTATCCAATTCCCTTTTGAAAGCCGTGATTGAATCTGCCTCCAACACCCTCTCAGGCAGTGCATTCCAGATGCTAATCACGCAAAAGTTTTTCCTCATGTCGCCTTTGGTTCTTCTGCCAACCTTAAATCTGTGTCCTCTGGTTCTCGATCCTTCCGCCAATGGGAACAGTTTCTCTCTCTCTACTCTGTCTAGACCCCTCATAATTTTAAACACCTCTACCAAATCTCCTCTCAACCTTCTCTGCTCCAAGGAGAACAAACTCAGCTTCTCCGGTCTATCCACATAACTGAAGTCCCTCATCCCTGGAATCATTCTTGTAAATCTTTTCTGCACCCTCTCTAAGGCCTTCACACCCTTTCTAAAGTGCGGTGCCCAGAATTGGAGACACACTACTCCAGTTGAGGCCAAACCAGTGTTTTATAAAGGTTCATCATAACTTCCTTGCTTTTGTACGCTATGCCTGTATTCATGAAGCCCAGGATCCCTTAAGCTTTTTTAACCGCTTTCTCAACCTGCCCTGCCACCTTCATTGATTTGTGCACATATACCCCTAGGTCTCTCTGTTCATGTACCCACTTTAGGATTGTACCCTTTAGTTTATATTCCCATCCGCGTTCTTCCTACCAAAATGTATCACTTCACACTTTTCTGCATTAAATTTCATCTGCCACGTGTCTGCCCATTTCACCAGCCTGTCTATTTCCTCTTGAAGTCTATCACTGTCCTCCACACTGTTCACTATACTTCCAAGTTTTGTGTCATCTGCATATTTTGAAATTGTGCCCTCTACACCCACGTCCAAGTCATCAATATATATCAAGAAAAGTGGTCCGAGTACCGACCCCTGGGGAACACCACTGTATACCTTCCTCCAGTCTGATAAACAACCATTCACCACTACTCTCTGTTTCCTGTCACTTAGCCAATTTCGTATCCATGCTGCCACTGTCCCTTTTATTCCATGGGCTTCAACTTTGCTGGCAAGCCTATTATGTGGCACTTTATCAAACGCCTTTTGGAAATCCATGTACACCACATCAACCACATTGCCCTCATCAACCCTCTCTGTTACCTCATCAAAAAACTCGATCAAGTTAGTTAAACACAATTTGCTTTTAACAAATCCATGCTGGCTTTCCTTAATTAATCCACACTTGTCCAAGTGACTGTTAATTTTGTCCCGGATTATCATTTCTAAAAGCTTCCCCACTACCGAGGTTAAACTGACTGGCCTGTAGTTGCTGGGTTTATCTTTACACCCTTTTTTGAACAAGGGTGTAAACATTTGCAATTCTCCAGTCCTCTGGCACCACCCACGTATCTAAGGAGGATTGGAAGATTATGGACAGTACCTCCGCGATTTCCACCTTTACTTCCCTCAGCATCCTAGGATGCATCCCATCCAGTCCTGGTGACTTATCTACTTTAAGTACAGCCAGCCTTTCTAGTACCTCCTCTTTATATCAATTTTTATCCCATCCAGTATCTCAACTACCTCCTCTTTCACTATGACTTTGGCAGCATCTTTTTCCTTGGTGAAGATAGATGCAAAGTACTCATTTAGTACCTCAGCCATGCCCTCTGCCTCCATGCGTAGGTCTCCTTTTTGGTCCCTAATCGGCCCCACCCCTCCTCTTACTACCCGTTTACTATTTATATGCCTATAGAAGACTTTTGAATTCCCTTTTATGTTAGCTGCCAGTCTATTCTCATATTCTCTCTTTGCCCCTCTTATTCCTTTTTCACTTCCCCTCTGAACTTTCTATATTCAGCCTGGTTCTCACTTGTATTCTTAACCTGACATCTGTCATACGCCCCTTTTTTCTGCTTCATCTTACTCTTTATCTCTTTCGTCATCCAGGGAGCTCTGGCTTTGGTTGCCCTACCTTTCCTTCTAGTGGGAATGTACCTCGACTGTACCCGAACCATCTCCTCTTTAACGGCAGCCCATTGTTCGATTGCAGTTTTGCCTGCCAATCTTTGATTCCAATTTACCCGGGCCAGATCCATTCTCAATGCACTGAAATTGGCCTTCCTCCAATTAAGTATTTTTACTCCAGATTGTTCCCTGTCCTTTTCCATAGCTAATCTAAACCTTATGATATTATGATCACTGTTCCCTAAATGTTCTCCTACTGACACTTGTCCTATTTGTTTCTCAAGATTGTTGTATTGTTTTAATTAAATTTTGTTTGACTGTAATATATAAGATGTAAATATGACAGAGCAACATGTTAATATTAGACATTTGACATCATATATTTTTTATCCCGAAGGATTTCAACATCTATTGTCCTCATTTCGGACAACAACGTGCATTTATATAGCGGCTTGAACAAAGTAAAATGTCCCAAGTTGCTTCACGAGCATAATCAGAAACAATTTGACACCGAGCCACACAAGGAGCTATTCGGACAGTTGAAGGAGCGTCTTAAAGGATGAGAGAGAGGCGGAGAGGTTTAGGGAGGGAATTCGAGAACTTGGGTCCCAGGCAGTGGCGGAGTGGTGAAAATCGGGGATGCGCGAGAGGCCAGATTTGGAGGAACGCAGAGATCTCGAAGGGTTGTGGAGCTGGAGGTGATTACAGAGATAGGGAGGCATGAGGCTATGGAGGGATTTTGAGCAGTATATTTTGATTACATATGTAGAATCATCGAATGATACAGCAAAGAAGGAGGCTATTCGGCCCATCGTGCCCGTGCCGGCTCTTTGAAAGAGCTCTCCAATTAGTCCCACTCCCCCCTGCTCTTTCCCCAGAGCCCTGCAAATTTTTCCCCTTCAAGTATTTATCCAATTTCCTTTTGGAAGTTACTATTGAATCTGCTTCCACTGCCCTTTCAGGCAGCGCGTTCCAGATCAAACAACTCGCTGGTTCTTATAGGATTTGAAGAACATATTATTTTAAAATATCCAAGAATTGTTTCATTCAATGTAAACCAGTATAGTCACATATGTTTATTCATGACTGGAGACCTGACAATACTGTGTTGTAGGCAGAAGAAATGTTTGAACTTATTTCCAAAATGTGTTTTTGTAGTTTTCAAAGTCTTCAAAGATATTGTTGGATGTCTTGTGTCTCTGCTTCCACCAGGCACCAGTATCTTCACGGTTTATGAAGCGGCCTCACAGGAAGGCTGGGTGTTCTTCATGTACCGGGCGATCGACAGCTTTCCGCGATGGCGCTCCTACTTCTACTTCATCACCTTGATCTTCTTCCTCGCCTGGCTCGTTAAGGTGCTTTCCATTCCGCTCAATTGACACTTGTACAGAAAACTAATGTTACCAGTTAGTGTACGCTTTTCGTTTTATTTAAAGTTGAGAGGAGGAGGAGGAGGAGGAGGAGGAAGTAGTGTTCTTTTCAATCCAAAGTATCCCCCGAAAAAGTACAACAACTGCAAGAGCAAAGGCTGGGAGCATTCAGTTGCTTGCGGGCGGGATGGGGCAGGGGGGCGGGATGGCGCGGGGGCGGGTGTGATGGGGCGGGATGGTGCGGGGGCGGGTGTGATGGGGCGGGATGGGGCAGGGGCGGGTGTGATGCGGCGCGGGCGGGGTGAGGCGGGTGTGATGGGGCGCAGGCGGGATGAGGCGAGTGTGATGGGGCGCGGGCGGGATGGCGCAGGGGCGGGTGAAATGGGCGGGGGCGGGTGGGATGGGCGGGGGCGGGCGGGGGGATTGCCAGTTAAGAAAATATCAGTCTCGCCTAGAACTGCTTTGTTGAGTCTTTTAGTTAGAAAAGATCCTCACAAGTGACGTATTCAACTAGAAGGTTATGCTGATAGGGTGAGATGAAGAGGGGTGGGAGGAGGCTCGAGTGGAGCAGAAACAGTGGCACAGACCAGTTGGGCCGAATGGCCTGTTTCTGTGCTCTACATTCTATGTAACATTCTTTATGTTGCTGCCACGGAACTGTGATCATCATCCTTCCCCATCGTGGTCCTGGAAGGAAATCGAAGTTAATTTCAGCCTTAAGTCAATCGTTGCACTCGCCTGGGGGTAGGGGAGGGGAGGGGGTGAGGGCCTGGGGTGGGGGGAGGGGGTGAGGGCTCGGTGCTGGGGGAGGGGGAGGGGGAGGGGAGTGGGCTGGTGTAAAATCATGGGGATTGTGAACCCAAATGCCTAATTTCATAGAATGGTGCAGCACAGCCGGCTCTTTGAAAGAGCTCTCCAATTAGTCCCACTTCCCCCTGCTCTTTCCCCCAGAGCCCTGCAAAATATTTTCTTTTCAAGTATTTATCGAATTCTATTTTGAACGTTACTATTGAATCTGCTTTCAGGCAGTGCATTATATGCAAAGTTCTGCGTCGGGAGCGCAAATCTATAAAATTATCCTTGTATGTCTCTCCCATCCCTGAGTTGTTTCTCTTTTAAAAGATGTCTTCAGTAATAAATAGGAAGGAGCACAGGAACAGGAGGAGGCCATTCAGCCCCTCGAGCCTGTTCCGCTATTCAATGAGTTCATGGCTGATCTGTATCTTAACTCCATCTACCCGCCTTGGTTCCATAACCCTTAATACCCTTACCCAACATAAATCTCTCAATCTCCGTTTTGACATTTTCAGTTGACCCCCAGCCTCAAACAGCTTTTTGGGGGGAGAGAGTTCCAGATTTCCACCACCCTTTGTGTGAAGAAGTGCTTCCTGACATCACCCCTGAACGGCCTGGTTCTAATTTTAAGGCGATGCCCCCTTGTTCTGGACTCCCTCCCCCCCCCGCCCCCCCCAACTGCCGGCATGACATCGGCCGTCTCAATTTCTCTGCTCCCCTCACTCACTCCAACCTACCTCCCTCTGAACTTGCAGCACTCCATTCTCTCAGATCCAACCCCAACATTGTCATTAAACCTGCTGACCAGGGTGGTGCGATGGTTGTTTGGCGAACCGACCTCTACCTAGCGGACGCTGAACGCCAACTCTCCGACACCTCCTCCTACCTCCGCCTGGACCATGACCCCACTACCGAACATCAAGCCACCGTTTCCAAGACCGTCATTGACCTCCATCTCCTCTGGAGATCTTCCCTCCACAGCCGCCAACCTCATAGTTCCCCAACCCCGCACAGCCCACTTCTACCTCCTTCCCAAGATCCACAAACAGGACTGCCCTGGTAGACCCACCGTTTCAGCCTGTTCTTGCCCCACGGAACTTATCTCTTCCTATCTCGACTCTATTTTTTCTTCCCTTGTCCAGTCTCTTTCCCACTTACATCTGCGACTCTTCCGACGCCCTCCGTCGCTTTAACAGTTTCCAGTTTCCTGGCCCCAACCGTCTCCTTTTCACTATGGACGTCCAATCCCTCTACACCTCCAGGATGGCCTGAGGGCGCTCCGCTTCTTCCTTGAACAGAGGCCCAACCAGTCCCCATCCACCGCCACCCTCCTCCGCCTGGCTGAACTTGTTCTCACATTGAACAACTTCTCCTTTGACTCCACTCACTTCCTCCAAATTAAAGGTGTAGCTATGGGAACCCACATGGGTCCTAGCTATGTCTGCCTTTTCGTGGGATATGTGGAACATTCTTTGTTTCAGTCCTACTCGGGTCCCCTCCCTCACCTATTTTTCCGGTACATTGATGACTGTATCGGTGCTGTTTCCTGCTCTCGCCCTGAACTAGAAAATGTCATTCTCTTTGAATCCAATTTCCACCCTTCCTTCACCTTCACATGGTCCATCTCCAACTCTTCCCTTCACTTCCTCGACTTCTCTGTCTCCATCTCTGGGGATAGGCTATTGACAAACATTCACTACAAGCCCACTGACTCCCACAGCTACCTGGACTACACTTCCTCCCACCCCGCCTCCTGTAAGGACTCTATTCCATTCTACCAGTTTCTCCATCTCCACCGCATCTGCTCTGACGATGCCACATTCCATACCAGAGCTTCCGACATGTCTTCCTTTTTCCTCAACCAAGGATTCCCCTCTACTGTGGTTGACGCGGCCCTCGGCCGTGTCCGTTCCATTTCCCACACTTCTGCTCTCACCCCTTCCCCTCCCTCCCGGAACCACGATAGGGTTCCCCTTGTCCTCACTTTTCACCCCACCAGCCTCCACATTCAATGGACCATCTTCCGCCACCTCCAGCGTGATCCCACCACCAAACAGCATTCCAAAGGGACCACTCCCTCCGCGACACCCTGGTCCACTCCTCTTTCACCCCCAACACCCCTTCCCCTTCCCCTGGCACCTTCCCGTGCAAGCGCAGGAGATGCAACACATGCCCTTTTACTTCCTCCCTTTCCACTGTCCAGGGCCCCAAACACTCTTTCCAGGTGAAACAGCGATTTACTTGTACTTCTTGCAATTTAGTATACTGTATTCGCTGCTCACGATGTGGTCTCCTCTACATTGGGGAGACCAAACGCAGATTGGGTGACCGCTTTGCAGAACACCTCCGTTCAGTCCGTAAGGGGGACCCCGAGCTTCCGGTTGCCTGTCACTTTAATTCACTGCTTCACTCCCACTCTGATCTCTCTGTCCTCGGCCTCTTGCATTGTTCCAATGAAGCTCAATGTAAGCTCGAGGAACAGCACCTCATCTTTCGATTAGGCACTTTACAGCCTTCTGGACTTAACATCGAGTTCAACAACTTCAGACCATAACCTCTGCCCCTATCTTTTTTTCCATTTATTTTCTCTCTCTCACATGGCAGCTGTCTTTCATTCTGCCATCGCCATTTACACTTCATCTAGAGCCATCTTTTGTTTCTTAACTTGTCCCATGACCATCTCCTTTTGCCTTGCACCATCATCCCTTTTGTCTCTTAACCTCTCCTGCCTTCCATCCTATCACAGACCTTCCCTTTTGTTCTTTCCTCCCCTCCCCCCTTTCCCTGCCCCCGCACTTGCTTAAAAACCTGTTACATCTCCAACTTTTTCCAGTTCTGACGAAGGGTCATCGACCTGAAACGTTAACTCTGTTTCTCTCTCCACAGATGCTGCCTGACCTGCTGAGTGTTTCCAGCATTTTCTGTTTTTATTTCAGATTTCCAGCATCCGCAGTATTTTGCTTTTGCCCCACCAGAGGAAATAGTTTCTCTCCATCTACCCTATCAACTCCTTTAATCATCTTAACCACATCAATTAGATCACCCCTTAATCTTCTACACTCGAGGGAATACAAGCCCAGTCTGTGCAGCCCGTCCTCATAATTTAACCCTTTTAGCCCCGGTATCATTCCGGTGAAAAATGTTTTTTTCTTGAGTGAAGAGCAGTAGAGGAGTCCTGTTCTTAGCTTCGTAGACATGTAACGTGATATAAGAACGGAAAATGCTGGGAACGCTCGGCAGGTCAGGCAGCATCTGCGGAGCGAGAGAGACCGAGTTAACGTCTCAGGTCGATGACCTTGCACCAGAACAAGCAACGCGACTTTGGAACTTTGGCAGAATCTGTGCCGTTGCATTGATTGTTGCCGTTTGCCAAACACTCTTTCACCAAGGTGCCCCGTTAAAATTGTTACCTTTTTTGTTTGGATTAGAGAGTTCACGAATTTTCTTTCTTTATTTTCAGAACGTATTCATTGCAGTTATCATCGAGACTTTCGCTGAAATAAGAGTTCAGTTTCAGCAGATGTGGGGTTCCAGAAGCAGTACTACCTCGACTGCCACGACACAGGTAAGGTATTGACTGGGAGTTCATGCATGGAAAGGTCAAACAACAGCTTGTATTTATACCGCGGCTTTGACGGAGTAAATCGTCCCAGGGCGCTTCACAGGAGCGATTATCTGACAACATTTGACACCGAGCCACATAAGGAGAGATTCGGACAGGTGACCAAAAGCTTGGTCGAAGAGGTAGGTTTTAAGCAGCGTCTTAAAGGAGGAGAGAGAGGGGGAGAGGTTTAGGGAGGGAATTCCAGAGCTCAGGGCACCAACAGCTGAAGGCACGGCCGCCAATGGTGGAGCGATTAAAATCAGGGATGCTCAACAGACCAGAATTAGAGGAATCATAAGAAATAGGAGCAGGAGCAGGCCACCCGATCCTCGAGCCTGCTCCGCCATTTAATGAGATCATGGCTGATCTGATCTTGGCCTCAACTCCACTTTCCTGCCTGCTCCCCATAACTCTCGACTCTCCTGTTGCTCAAAAATCTGTCTATCTCCACCTTGAATATATTCAATGACCCAGCCTCCACAGCTCTCTGGGGAAGAGAATTCCAAAGATTCACGACCCTCAGAGAAGAAATTCCTCCTCATCTCCGTCTTAAATGGGCGACCCCTTATCCTGAGACTATGCCCCCTGGTTCTAGATTCCCCCACTAGGGGAAACATCCTCTCGGCATCTACCCTGTCCAAACCCCCTCGGAATCTTATATGTTTCAATAAGATCACCTCTCATTCTTCTAAACTCCAATGAGTATAGGCCCAACCTGCTCAACCTGTCCTTACCCGGTCTGGGCCTATATGTGACTCCAGTCCCACACCAACGTAGTTGATTCTTAACTGCCCTCTGAAGTGGAGGGCGAGCAATGTTCCCTGTAAAAAATAAATAAATAAATAAATAATTTCTGGGTGCGCGGCCCCTCGGCCCATTCGAAATGCAGCGCAAGCGTGGGGTTTTTTGTATTTAAAAGCCATCGAGCCGGCTGAGCGGAGGCTGCGACCGCACAGCTTTAGGGGAACATTGCTAGCTCGTCTCTCAGTTGCATCAAACTCGGAGGCAACTCGGGATGTGCAATAAATTCCCGCCTTGCCAGCAACGCCCACATCCTCGGAATAAATATATATATTTTTTTAAAGATCCAGCGTGACAAATTTCCATTGCGTGTCCCGCTACTGCCCACCTGAATAGGCCCCCCCCAATCCCCAATAAACAACTCCCAAAATTGGGCATTCAACCGTGCAGTCCGGAGCTCTGTGTAATGAATTTCTAAAATGACGGCGAGATTACTTTTTCAGAACTCTGCCAGGATTTCACCACCTGCACATTAAGCAGATCGATAGATCCTTGGGCAATAACGGAATCAAGGGATATGGAGATCGGGAGGGAAAGTGGAGTTGAGGTTGATGATCAGCCATGATCTTATTGAATGGCGGAGCAGGCTCGAGGGGCCGAATGGCCGACTCCTGCTCCTGATTCTTATGCTCTGATGTAAGCAGAAGCCGTCAGCAGTGACGGCGAGTTGCACTCTCATAACTAGCACTCGTAAATTATGGCTCTTCACACTCGAAAGAATAACTGTAATTCCGTTTCACTGGTGATCTGTGCTGTCTTCATGTCAAGGCTTTGATGTATAATTTTATTGTCCAGAATCCGGATTGCTCATGCCACTGAAATCTCAACAAAAAAAAAGCACCTCGAATTGACTTAATGGTCCGATTCACAAAGAACATAAGAATTAGGAGCAGGAGTCGGCCATACGGCCCCTCGAGCCTGCTCTGCCATTCAATAAGATCATGGCCGATCTTCGACCTCAACTCCACTTTCCCACCCGATTTCCATATCCCTTGATTCCCCTAGAGCCCAAAAATCTATCGATATCTGTCTTGAATATACTCAACGACTGAGCATCCACAGCCCTCTGGGGTAGAGAATTCCAAAGATTCACAACCCTCTGAGTGAAGAAATTTCTCTTCATCTCAGTCCTAAATGGCCAACCCCTTATCCTGAGACTATTCCCCCTAGTGTTAGACTCTCCAGCCAAGGGAAACAACCTCTCCGCATCTACCCTGTCAATCCCCCTTAGAATCTTGTATGTTTCAATGAGATCACCTCTCATTCTTCTAAACTCAGGTGTATTAATAAAACCCAACAATGAAACAGAATAGCGGATGATGGCGTGTCCATTTACTTTCGAGAACGGTTGCGTGCATCTCTCCCAGGTCTTTCACACCTGATGCATTAGGAAACGTTTTTTTTTCCCTCCAGCTAACCATAGAAATAGAAAATGCTGGAAACACCCAGCGGGTCAGATACAACCGCCAGATACCTCCACAGACGCTGCCTGACCCACTGAGTGTTTCCAGCACTTTCTGTTTTTCTTTCAGATTCCCAGCACCCGCAGTGTTTTGATTTTGTAATATGCCAAGGCTATGTTCTGCCACAAAAAATATAACTTCGCTATGAAAGGAAAGAGTGTGTGTGTTTAATATTTCAATTTTTTTTTTTTAAGTTTCCTGTATGTACAAGGGCCAGTCTTTCGAGCACAAATGTTTGGCAGGCACTAGTGTTTGGAAAACCAGCCCTATCCTGTTAACTTGCACAATTTCACTTGTATCTCGCTGACAGACTTCATGGGGTGATTTTAACCCCCAACGACGGGCGGGTGGGAAGGTAAAAATATTAAAATTCTCAACCCCGACCCCAACTCGTCCACTTCCAGTTTTAACCGAGGCGGGACGAGGGGCGGGCGACCAATCCGCTCTCGGGCCCGTCAATAACATCTTTTAAGGAGGCTGCGTGCCTCCATTTTAACCAGGATTTTTGGCGCGTGGCGGTCGGGATTGCCGGGAGGTTAAAGGAGGCGAGAAGGGCCGGATCCATGAGGTAAGGGCCTTTCCAGCACTGCTGGTGGGCTGGGAGGAGCAGGAGTGTTCTCTCCCAGGCCCGACAAGCTTACCGTCGCACAATCGGACCCCCGCGATCAGCTGACACCCGGCTCCCCACCCCCCACACAGGGAGGCCCCCCCCCCGCCTGTCAATCTGGCTGTCGGCCAGGAAATCAGTTGAAAACATTTAGGAGTAAATTCACCAAGACCTGCGGGGAAACCCTTACCTCCAGATATCCCGATCGAAAATCCCATCCCACCAACGCCCGCCCCCCCCCCACTCTCTATTTCCGGCTCCGGCTAAATATCGGGGACAATGTATCTGTTGTGTTGAGTTCACGTGAAAATAGTGACTCAAACTACTTCACCAATTCCATGGCTAAGCATCACACAGCACAGAAGGAGGCCATTCAGCCCATCGTGCCTGTGCTGGCTCTTTGAAAGAGCTCTCCAATTAGTCCCACTCCACCCCTGCTCTTTCCCCTTAGCCCAAAAGATTTTTCCTTTTCAAGTTTACTATTGAATCTGTTTCCACCGCCCTTTCAGGCAGCGCATTCCAGGTCACAAAGTAAAAAATTCCTCATCTCCCCTCTGGTATCTTCAATCTGTGTCCTCTGGTTACCAACCCTCCTGCCAATGGAAACAGTTTCTTTTTATTTACTCATCAAAACCCTTCATAATTTTGAACACCCCTATTAAATCTCCCCTTAACCTTCTCTGCTCTAAGGAGAGCAATCCCAACTTCACTAGTCTTCTTCGACAGCACCTCCCAAACCCGCGGCCTCTACCACCTAAAAGGACAAGGGCAGCAGGCGCATGGGAACACCACCACCTCCAAGTTCCCCTCCAATTCACACACCATCCTGACTTGAAAATATATCGGCTGTTCCTTCTTCGTCGCCGGGTCAAAATCCTGGAACTCCCTCCCTAACAGCACTGTGGGAGCACCTTCACCACACGGACTGCAGCGGTTCAAGAAGGCAGCTCACCACCACCTTCTCAAGGGCAATTAGGGATGGCTAATAAATGTCGGCCTTGCCAGCGACGCCCAGATCCCAGGAATGAATTTTTTTTTAAGTCTCTCCACAGAGCTGTGTTGTAAAGATTATTGAATCTGTGTACTATTTTCTGGTTATTTAAAGCAGGTATGTTAGTGAGCAGAATTGTCTTTTCCCTGTAGATGTTCCATGAAGATGCTGCAGGTGGATGGCAGCTAGTCGCCGTGGACATGAACAAGCCACAGGGCAGAGCCCCAGCGTGCTTGCAGGTACGACTGTGATCGCTGGTTGATTAACATGTATGTGTGTTTCTTCTCAAACTAGGATTTCGGTAATACAGTCTACTGCTAACAACAACTTGCATTTGTATAGCGCCTTTAAAGAAAGAAAGACTTGCATTTCTATAGCGCCTTTCACGACCACCGGATGTCCCAAAGCGCTTTACAACCAATGAAGTACTTTTTGAAGTGTGGTCACTGTTGTAATGTAGGAAACGTGGCAGCCAATTTGCGCACAGCAAGCTCCCACAAACAGGAATGTGATATTGGCCAGATAATCTGCTTAGTGATGTTGGTTGAGGGATAAATATTGGGCAGGACACCGGGGAGATCTCCCCTGCTCTTCTTAGAAAAACTGCCGTGGGATCTTTTACATCCACCTGAGAGCAGAAGGGATCTTGGTTTAACATCTCATCCGAAAGACGGCACCTCCGACAGTGCAGCACTCCCTCAGCACTGCACTGGAGCGTCAGCCTAGATTTTTGAGCTCAAGTCCTAGAGATATTAGGAAAGGTGACCAAAAGTTTGGCCAAAAAGGCCAGTTTTCAGGAGACTCTTAAAGGAGGAGAGCTTGGCGAAGAGGTTTCAGGAGGAAATTCCAGAGCTTGGGGCATATAGTCATGGTAGCAAATATTGGGCCAGAAATTCAGCTCTCCGGCTTCCCGCGGGTGCAAGGATCGCGCGCGTACTTACCTAGCGCGCCTGCCGTTATGCTTCGGGCCCGCGTGAAATTCGGCTCCTGGGCCTCCTGCAGCTGCCAGCGTGCAGTGCTTGCGTAACCCAGGGGCGCAGTTAGTTCGAAGCGTCCCCTGGGATCACGTGGGCCATGGAGAGCCAATCGGAGCAGGGAATCTTCATTCATAGATTTGACAGGACCTGTCAAATCTATGAATAGAGATCGGCCCCAAAACCTCACTAAAACTTCAAATACATTTTTTTTTAATCACATTTTTAAAATAACTAGAAATTACATAAATTAACTACTTTAAACAAAAATTTTAATTTTTGAAAAAATTAATTACACTTTTTAACGGTGCTAAAAATAAACTTACCTTTCTTTAAAGTATGTAAAAAAGATAAACCTGTTGAAAAAATGTTTAAATTGTACTTAATTCACCACTTACCTTGTTAAAAGTAGGCCTTGCGCCTCCTTTTTCCCCGCGTAGCTTCTCCGTACTTACCCTCACGGAGAAACCTGAAAAAAAAAACGAAGTTCGAGGTCTACGCGCTGCCTCTCCAGCGCACGCGTTCGACCTCTGAACCCCTTCCTTCAGGGGAACGGAAGTTCCGGTTTCCAGCGCATGCGCAGTGCATGCACGAAACCGGCACTTTCGTTGGGTCTACGGGTGAGTACACAGCGCGTACTCACCCGTGGAGACCCGAATTTCTGGCCCAACATTGTATCAGGGTAATAATCTGAAACCAGCATAGTGAGAAGTCATTGCTATATAAGTAAGTTGTTTAAATTCCTCCCAGGGATATGGGAGGAAGTTTTGTACTGTGGATGTCTCCGTGCGCGCTGTCAACATTCTTAATGATCAGACGGCAGGAAGTGCAGTTCCTAAAGGATAAGTCGAATCGTGTCAGTTTTCTCTTAAGATCATAGACTAATACGGCACAGAAGAAGGCCATTCGGCCTATCGTGCCTGTGCCGGCTCTTTGAACGAGCTCTCCAATTAGTCCCACTCCCCCTGCTCTTTCCCTATAGCCCTGCAAATTTTTCCTTGGTATTTATCCAATTCCCTTTTGAAAGTTACTATTGAATCTGCTTCCACCGCCCTTTCAGGCAGCGCATTCCAGATCACAACAACTCGCTGCATAAAAAAAATTCTCCTCATCTCCCCTCTGGTTCTTTTGCCAATTATCTTAAATCTGTGCCCTCTGGTTACCGACCCTCCTGCCACTGGAAACAGTTTCTCCTTATTTACTCCATCAAAACCCCTCGAGAACTCCCCTTGTTTTGAGATAGAATTCCTAATTTAAGTGTGTTTCACGAAGTGAAATATTAATCTTTTTAATTATATGCATATTGGTAAACTTTGTACTCCTCCAGATGTGAAATGACTGCACTTATGTTTTCACCTTTTACGCTCAGTGTCCACATCTGAGGGGGGGAGGGGGGGTAATTTCGACATTGGGTGATATCGGGTCAGCCGCCTGTTGTACATCTCTCTTGATTTCACACCAAAGGTCCAGCGGTCTCCTGATAATATTATGCTCAGCTCTTGACTCAGACGTGACTGTAGCCCTTTATACAATGTAACCTCATCTACACTAACCTACTGATCCCAATGATGGTCCATAACTGGGCGCGCCTATTGTGCGCGCACTGCGCCCATCGGCTCTACACACTAGACTGTCCACGTTTAGGACGGGCACTGGGATCAGTAGGTTAATGTAGAGAGTCTACACGCTTGAAGGAACAAGCCTTGCAACAGTAAGTATATAGACTGGGGGCAAGGTTCATGTTTGGCAATCTGCTGCTATTGGATTGTCCGCCTGTTCTATACCCAGCCCGGTTTATTTATTTTTTTCCTTTCAATGATTTATAACAGGCAGTCAATCCGCTATCGTCAATTTACCAAAAGTAAACATCAACTCCACCGTTTTCTGGTTTGCAACGCTGATATGTGGCAGAGTTTTGTAACATAATATAGAACTTACAGCACAGAAACAGGCCATTCGGTCCAAGGGGTCGGCCATTTCGGACCGAGACGAGGAGAAATTCTTCACTCAGAGGGTGGTGAATCTTTGGAATTCTCTACCCCAGAGGGCTGTGGAGGCTCAGTCGTTGAGTATATTCAAGACAGAGATCAATAGATTATTGGATACTAAGGGAATCAAGGGATATAGAGATCGGGCAGGAAAGTGGAGATGAGGTAGAGGATCAGCCATGATCTTATTGAATGGTGGAGCAGGCTCGAGGGGCCGAATGGCCGACTTCTGCCATTAATTCTTATGTTCTTGTGTTCTTAACTGGTCCGTGCTGGTGTTTATGCTCCACACGAGCCTCCTCCCACCCCTCTTCATCTCACCCTATCAGCATAGCCTTCTATTCCTTTCTCCCTCATGTGTTTATCTAGTTTCCCCTTAAATGTATCTCTGTTCTTCGCCTCAACCACTCCCTGTGGTAGCGAGTTCCACATTCTCACCACTCTCTGGGTAAAGAAGTTTCTCCTGAATTCCCGATTGGATTTATTAGTGACTGTCTCATATTGATGGCCCCGAGCTCTGGTCTCCCCCACAAGTGGAAACATCACCTCTACGTCTACCCTGTTGAACCCCTTCATGTTCTCGCACGTGCAGCATTGAGCAGTTTGGGGTTTGAGTTGCGTTCGATCTATCAAATCGAATCTCTCCATTGTCATTCGTGGTTTAATTAAAGTGATGCGATATGACTGTCAGTGGATGGAGAGGCAGTATGAACCTAACTACATCAGCAAGGCCAGAAATAGAATAAAAACGTACGTCTATGTTATCTGAGAAAATATTATCTTCGACATCGGCATTATTATATTCAATTGGACAGCTTTGGATTTTGAAAGATAGCCTGCGGTTACCTTTGTACAAAGCAGTATGAATCGCTGTGATTTATTCTTGTAAAGGTGCTCGTGCTGAACTGATTCCGCACTGTCAGTTGATGTGATGTTTGTAAATTTAATCAGCTTAAAGAAGAATTTCAAAATACATTCAGCAGAAGTGAATTGCTTTGATTTTTGCTGCATTCATAACATCTGTTCAACATCGCCTCAGTTTCCCCTCGAGGCAGTGCACTCATCTCTTTCAGGCAGACACACCCCCCCGATACGTTAATCCTACCTTCCTCTCTCGACAGAGGCAGCCCGACCTACTGAGTCTTTCCAGCATTTTTTATTTGTTTGGTTTTGCAGAATCCGCAGTATTTTGGTTTTTTTATGCTATAGAAGAATGGTCATACAGTTTCTCTGATTGGGTAGCTATAAGCAGTATATCTACAATCATCTTAATCAGAGGGCATTCGAATTACATAGAATCACAGAATGTACAGCACAGACACAGGCCATTCGGCCCAACTGGTCCGTGCCGGTGTTTCTGCTCCACACCAGCCTCCTCCCACCCCTCTTCATCTCACCCTATCAACATATCCTTCTATTCCTTTCTCCCTCATGTGTTTATCTGCTTCCCCTTAAATGCATCTTTGCTATTCGCCTCAACCACTCCCTGTGGTAGCGAGTTCCACATTCTCACCACTCTCTGGGTAAAGAATTCCCGATTGGATTTATTAGTAACCATCTCATACTTCTGGCCCCTAGTTCTGGTCTCCCCCACAAGTGGAAACATCTTCTCTACGTCTACCCTATTGAACCCTTTCATAATTTTAAAGACCTCTATCAGGTCACCCCTCAGCCTTCTCTTTTGTAGAGAGAAGAGCCCCAGCCTGTTCAATCTCTCCTGATGGTTACAGCCTCTCGGTTCTGGTATCATCCTTGCAGATTCGAGCTTGGAATGGACCTCCTTCTCAAAGTTGAACATTAAACTGCTTGTTATGCTTGGAGAGGGTGCAGAGGAGATTTACCAGAATGTGGCCAGGGAGGGGAGACTGAAGAAGCTGGGATTGTTTCCCAGGGAGCAGAGAAGGTTAAGGGGAGGTTTAATAGAGGTGTTCAAAACTATGAAGGGTTTTGATAGAGTAGATCGGGAGAAACTTTTTCCAGTGGCAGGAGGGTCGGTAACCAAAGGTCACAGATTGAAGGTAATTGGCAAAAGAACCAGGGGGGAGATGAGGAGATATTTTTTTACACAGCGAGTTGTTGTGATCTGGCACTCGCTGCCTGAAAGGGCGGTGGAAGCAGATAAATACTTGTAAAGGAAACATTTGCAGGGCTCTGGGTAAAGAGCAGGGGGGAGTGGGACTAATTGGAGAACTCTTTCAAAGAGCCGGCACAGGCACGATGGGCCGAATGGCCTCCTTCTGAGCCGTATGATTCTAAAGAGAGGATAGATGTCCACTCAGTATTGCCTCTGGAATTCAGTATGATTCTCTGCAAATTCACGCTCTCTGTACAAAAGGGGGAAAGAAAAAGCAAATGGTGCATTGTGTGTCAATAAACTCGTGCTGTGTTCCAGTCTATTGAAAGGCGCCTAAAGCACGAGAACAAATCATTTTCAATTACACCATACGAGCACTTGAATATAACGTGACAACATCTGAAAGCTGAACAGAAACAATTAAGCTTACGGTTGCAGCCAGAGGAGTAAGCTGCAGAGCAAGTTTGTTGGTTGATTGATAATAGTTCTGATGACTTGACGAGGACCCTTGTAAAAGAAAATATAAGAAGGACTTGCATTTCTATAGCGCCTTTCACTACCTCAGGACGTCCCAAAGCTGTTTACAGCCAATGAAGTACTTTTGAAGTGAAATCACTGTTGTAGGAAATGTACGTGACGCTGTGCTTTTGAAGTGTAGTCACTGTTGTAATGCAGGAAACGCTGCAGCCAATTTGCGCACAGCAAGAAACCACTAACAGCAATGTGATAATGACCAGATAATCTGTTTTTGTTCTGTTGGTTGAGGGATAAATATTGGCCCCAGGACACCGGGGAAAACTCCCCTACTCTTCTTCCAATAATGCCGTGGGATCTTTTACCTTTAATCTTTTTGCTATTCGCCTCAACCGCTCCCTGTGGGAGCAAGTTCCACATTCTCACCACTCTCTGGGTGAAGAAGTTTCTCCTGAATTCCCGATTGGATTTATTGGTGACTGTCTTATATTTATGGCCCCTAGTTTTGGTCTCCCCCACAAGTGAAAACATCTTCTCTACGTCTACCCTATCGAAACCATTCATAATTTTAAAGCCCTCTATCAGGTCACCCCTCATCGTTCTCTTTTCTAGAGAAAAGAGCCCCAGCCTGTTCAGTCTTTCCTGATAGTTATAACTTCTCAGTTCTGGTATCATCCTTGTGAATCTTTTTTGCACCTTCTCCAGTGCCTAAATATCCTTTTTATAATATGGAGACTAGAAGTGTTTCATGGTGCTCCAAGTGTGGTCTAACCAAAGTTTTATATAAGTTCAACATAACTTCTCCTCTTTTCAATTCTATTTCTCTAGAAATGAACCCCAGTGCTTTGTTTGAATTTTTTATGACTTTGTTAACCTGCGGTGCTCGTGTTGAATAATTTGTGATCTGTACCCCTGATCCCTTCATGCCTCTACCCCGTGTACACTTATTTGACGAGGAGAATGTGGCCTCCTTATTCCTCCTACCAAAATGCACCACCTCACACTTGCACAACATCATTTGTTATTCTTAGGGGCTGATTTATGAATGAACATCAGTGATCCTGTTTCAGTGCCTCTCTGGGAATTATATTTGCTGAAGTAACGAAGGGTCGTTTTACTGCTTCAACTCCACGGCTCCCGACACTCTGGACCTGTAGTAGAGGTTACATAAGAACATAAGAAATAGGAGCAGGAGTAGACCAATCGGCCCCTCGAGCCTGCTCCGCCATTCAATGAGATCATGGCTGATCTGATCCAACCTCAACTCTAAAGAACACAAGAAGCAGGAGAAGGACCAGGCCACTCGGTCCCTGGGCCCGCTCCGCCACCCACAGGGCCTTGACCGATCCGAACTCAAACTCATGTCCAATTTCCAGCCCGCTCCCCGTAACCCCTAATTCCCTTTACTTCTAGGAAACGGTCTATTTCTGTTTTAAATTTATTTAATGATGTAGCTTCCACAGCTTCCTGGGGTAGCAAATTCCACAGACCCACTACCCTCTGAGTGAAAAAGTTTCTCCTCATCTCAGTTTTGAAAGAGCAGCCCCTTATTCTAAGATTATGTCCCCTAGTTCTAGTTTCACCCATCATTGGGAACATCCTCACCGCGTCCACCCGATCAAGCCCCTTCACAATCTTATATGTTTCAATAAGATCGCCTCTCATTCTTCTGAACTCCAATGAGTAGAGTCCCAATCTACTCAACCTCTCCTCGTATGTCCACTCCCTCATCCCCGGAATTAACCGAGTGAACCTTCTTTGTACTGCCTCGAGAGCAAGTATGTCTTTTCTTAAGTATGGACACCAAAACTGTATGCAGTACTCCAGGTGCGGTCTCACCAATACCCTATACAACTGCAGCAATACCTCCCTGTTTTTATATTCTATCCCCCTAGCAATAAAAGCCAACATTCCATTGGCTTTCTTGATCACCTGCTGCACCTGCATACTAACTTTTTGATTTTCTTGCACCAAGACCCCCAGATCCCTTTGTACTGCAGTACTTTCCAGTTTCTCGCCATTAAGATAATAACTTGCTCTCTGATTTTTCCTGCCAAAGTGCATAACCTCACATTTTCCAATATTGTATTCCATCTGCCAAATCTCTGCCCACTCACCCAGCCTGTCTATATCCCCTTGTAGGTTTTTTATGTCCTCCTCACTCTCTACTTTCCCTCCCATCTTTGTATCATCTGCAAACTTTGATATGTTACACTCTGTCCCCTCCTCCAAATCGTTAATATAGATTGTAAAGAGTTGGGGACCCAGCACCGACCCCTGCGGAACACCACTGGCTACTGGTTGCCAGTCCGAGAATGAACCATTTATCCCAACTCTCTGCTTCCTGTTAGATAACCAATCCTCCACCCATGCCAGAATATTACCCCCAATCCAGTGATTTTTTATCTTAAGTAATAATCTTTTATGTGGCACCTTGTCGAATGCCTTCTGGAAGTCTAAATACACTACATCCACTGGTTGCAGCAATATTTAGAGTTTTGAATCTTACATTAGTTCACCTTTACTCATTAGCAACGTAAATGAAATATAATCAATAGAAAGTATTTCTTTCCTTGTGGAAAGACTTCAGATGCAGTAAGGATTCATTCAGAAGAATTAAACCTGTGTGTCAGTGCTCTCCCATTGAAACAGGTCAATAATTTCTTACCGATTCATAAAACATGAGCATAAAATTCCAATGAAGTGGCACATTAGTGGTGTGGGATATCTCGGCTAATGGATCTATGAAAATAAATAGCTTGGCATCATTTTCATGTATTGTATTGGTTTATAAGATGAATTAATTTTTATTGCAAAGTATTAAGTAGCCATTAGGGACATAGAAACCTTTTGAAGTTTGGTTCCTGAAGGTTATCACTGTAAAAGCCAGGAGCAATTGAATGATTAAGCTAATTGAAGTCCTCATGTCAGTCGGTGCATATTCTATTCTCTATGTAGAGTGCGAGCAGGAGACTTGTGTTGTGCTTGATTTGGTGAGCAGAACATGTCTGCATTTTGGGAAGCTGCTCGTGCTGCAGTCTAGCTTGGAACATGAAAGTAAAAGAAAGAACTTGCATCTCTATAGAGCCTTTCACAACCTTGGGACGTACCAAAGCGATTCACAGCCAATGAAGTACTTTTTGAAGTGTAGTCACTGTTGTAATGTAGGAAACACAGCAGCCAATTTGTGCACAGCAAGCTCCCACACACTGCAATGTGATAATGACCAGATAATCTGTTTTTAGTGATGCTGGTTGAGGGATAAATATTAGCCCAGGACACCGGGGAGAACTCCCCTGATCTTCTTCGAAATAGTGCCACGGGATCTTTTACATCCACCTGAGAGAACAGACCAGTCTCAGTTTAACATCTGATCCGAAAGACGGCACCTCCGACAGTGCGGCGCTCCCTCAGTACTACCCCTCCGACATGCGGCGCTCCCTCAGTACTGCCCCTCCGACAGTACGGCGCTCCCTCAGTACTGCCCCTCCGACAGTGCGGCGCTCCCTCAGTACTGCCCCTCCGACAGTGCGGCGCTCCCTCAGTACCGCCCCTCCGACAGTGCAGCGCTCCCTCAGTACCGCCCCTCCGACAGTGCAGCGCTCCCTCAGTACCGCCCCTCCGACAGTGCGGAGCTCCCTCAGTACTGCCCCTCCGACAGTGCGGAGCTCCCTCAGTACTGCCCCTCCGACAGTGCGGCGCTCCCTCAATACTGCCCCTCCAACAGTGCCAGCTGTGGTTCGTATTCTTCGCCACTGTGTCAGAAGGTTGTCGGTTCAAGTCCCACTTCAAGGACACAAATCTAGGCTGACACGCCAGTGCAGTACTGAGTGAGTGCTGCACTGTCGGAGGTGCTCTTCCTGGTGTCCTGGGGCCAATATTTATCCCTCAATCAACATAACAAAAACAGATGATCTGGTCATTATCACATAGCTGTTTGTGGGAGCTTGCTGTGTGCAAATTATCTGCCGCGTTTCCTACATTACAGCAGTGACTACACTTCAAAAAGTACTTGATTGGCTGTAAAGCGCTTTGAGACGTCCTGAGGTGGTGAAAGGCGCTGTAGAAATGCAAGACTTTCTTTCATTGTGAATTCGAGTCGATTGATTGGATCATAGCTGAATAATCATCATAAACTGGGGACCCTCAGATTTTATAGAATGATACAGCACAGGAGGAGGCCATTCGGCCCATCGTGATTGTGCCGGCTCTTTGAAAGAGCTCTCCAATTAGTCCCACTCCCCTCCCCCCCCCCACCCGCTCTTTCCCCATTGCCCTGCAAAATTTTTCCTTTTTAATGTAGACATCTAATTCCCTTTTGAATGTTGAATATCCACAGATACATTTGTGGATTTTTCACAAGATGGTGAGTTGGTGAAATCCGATTTCCTCCCGAACTTGAGGGGGAAAAAAAGTTTCCCAGTTTCCTTACCAAAAATCCAGCCTGGAGCTGCATACCTAATAGCATCTGTGACATAACTGTGCATATCGCATACTATATCTGCTGTGTTTGACGTCACGGATTAAATGTGTGTGCATCATTGCCCACGGAAAAGAGACAAAGTCTGGGCAATTGGTATATTTTTTTTTAAATAGACTTGTATCGTCTTTAGGTACAGATGTGAGAACTATCTACCTAGAACTTATTAAAAATCTGCTGATGATAAATCTGCTCACCTGGGATGAAAATTGGGCTGGTTCCATATCAGGTGGGCAGTCTGCTTGGCCGCATTACCATCAGATGCGCTGAAGGTGAAAATGTGCCCACTGATTTTTTAAATTGGTTGTAAAACTGACTTTAATGGTCCATAGCGCTGATGTCAATTAACAATGTGAAACTTGTACATGCCTAATATCCCAGGGGTCTGTGACTATATCTCTGTTTGAGGGAGTAATTGAATTTGCATAATGGTCCCATCTTATCCATTAGGCAAATCAGCAAGGGGAGGGAAATCATTAATTAAAAATACACGGCCAAGTCTGTAGTCGTCCTGACAAGCATTGGAAATAAAAATTGTGCATGCGACAGATCTACAATACCAGTTTTATGGCAGGCGATGAGTTGAAGATCTACCCTTTGGGAGGAAGAATAGAAAAACAGAATATTTTTTAAATGGTGAGAAACTTTCAAATGTTGCTGTTCAGAGAGATTTGGGTGTCCTCGTGCAAGAAACACAGAAAGCTAGCATGCAGGTACAGCAAGCAATAAGGAAGGCAAATGGCATGCTGGCCTTTATTGCAAGGGGGTTGGATTATAAGAGTAAGGAAGTCTTGCTACAATTGTACAGGGCCTTGGTGAGACCACACCTGGAGTACTGTGCACAGTTTTGGTCTCCTTATCTAAGGAAGGATATACTTGCCTTGGAGGCAGTGCAATGAAGGTTCACTAGATTGATTCCTGGGCTGAGAGGGTTGTCCTATGATGAGAGATTGAGTAGATTGGGCCTATACTCTCTGGAGTTTAGAAGAATGAGAGGTGATCTCATTAAAACATGAAGGGGATTGACAGGGTAGATGATAGATGTCTAGAACTAGGGGCCATCGTCTCAGGATAAAGGGTAGGCCATTTAAGATTGAGATGAGGAGGAAATTCTTCACTCGGAGGGTTGTGAATCTTTGGAATTCTCTGCCCCAGAGGGCTGTGAATGCTGAGTTGTTGAGTATGTTCAAGGCAGAGATAGATAGATTTTTGGACTCTAGGGGAATCAAGAGATATGGGGATAGGGCGGGAAAGTGGAGATGAGGTAGAAGATCAGCCATGATCTTATTGAATGGCGGAGCAGGCTCAAGGGGCCGTATGTTCTTACCCCAGTGTATTTATATACTGTAATATATATCGGAGCTGGGGAGTTCTCCCCAGTGTCCTGGGCCAATATTTATCCCTCAACCAACACTTAAAAAAAAAACAGATGATCTGGTCATTATCACATTGCTGTTTGTGGGAGCTTGCTGTGCGCAAATTGGCTGCCGCGTTTCCTACATTACAACAGTGACTCCACTTCAAAAAGTACTTCATTGGCTGTGAAGCGCTTTGGGACGTCCTGAGGTGGTGAAAAGCGCGAGAGAAATGCAAGATATATATTGCAACGATAATTTTTAAACAGGTTTAGGTTTTCTTATGGAATTACAGTGATTTAAAAAGAATCTTTCTCGTCCCCAGACCGCACTTGTGATAAAACTGTAAATTTTCAGTATTTTGTTAAACTGGCTGGTAGTGCAGCTGACGGCACTTTACACTGTAACCTCTGATCATAAATGAATCTTCTGATGCCTCTGGATGTTTCAGTTTGCTGAACTAATCAATTAAATGAACAACCACAGTGGACAGACCAAGGTGAAACGGGCTGGAATTTGCTGGAGTGGGGCATCTCGTGGCGTGCCCCGTTAGTTAGACTTTATCGCTCGCCCTTCAGCTCAAAATGTTTTTGCGCCGTAACCTGCTGACTGTGTGAGCTGATAACGGGGCGGCGAGTTGGCTAGGATGGATTGGGGAGCGTTACTTATAGGGTTGACGGTGGATAGGCAATGGCAAACATTTAAAGATCGCATGGATGAACTACAGAATTTGTTCATCCCTGTTTGGCATAAAAATAAAACAAAAAAGGTGACTCAACTGTGGCTAACAAGGGAAATTAGGGATGGCATAAGATCCAAGGAGAGGACATATAAATTGGCCAGAAAAAGCAGCAAATCTGAGGATTGGGAGCAGTTTAGGATTCAGCAAAGGAGGACAAAGGGATTAATTAAGAGGGGGAAAATAGAGTATGAGAGTAAGCTTGCAGGGAACATAAAAACTGACTGTAAAAGCTTCTATAGATATGTGAAGAGAAAAAGATTGGTGAAGTCACGCATAGGTCCCTTGCAGTCAGAATCAGGGGAATTTATAATGGGGAACAAAGAAATGGCAGACCAATTAAATACATACTTTGGTTCTGTCTTCACAAAGGAGGACACAAATAAACTCCCAGAGATGTCGGGGAACATAGGGTCTAATGAGAGGGAGGAACTGAATGAAATCAGTATTTGTAGGGAAATGGTGTTGGGGAAATTGATGGGATTGAAGGCCGATAAATCCCCAGGGCCTGATAATCTACATCCTAGGGTTCTTAAGGAAGTGGCCCTAGAAATAGTAGATGCATTGCTGGTCATCTTCCAAAATTCTATAGACTCTGGAACAGTTCCCATGGATTGGAGGGTAGCTAATGTAACCCCACTATTTAAAAACAGTGGTAGAGAGAAAACGGGGAATTATAGACCGGTAAGCCTGACATCGGTAGTGGGGAAAATGCTAGAGTCCATTATAAAAGATGTAATAGCAGAGCACTTGGAAAACAGTGACAGGATCGGACAAAGTCAACATGGATTTACAAAAGGTAAATCATGCTTGACTAATCTCCTGGAATTTTTTGAGGATGTAACTGGTAGAATAGATAAGGGAGAACCAGTGGATGTGGTGTATTTGGACTTTCAGAAGGCTTTCGATAAGGTCCCACATAAGAGATTAGCGTGCAAAGTTAAAGCACATGGGATTGGGGGTAAGCTACTGACTTGGATAGAAAACTGGTTGGCAGACAGGAAGTAATGAGTTGGAATAAACGGGTCTTTTTCCGAGTGGCAGGCAGTGACTAGTGGGGTACCGCAGGGATCGGTGCTAGGACTCCAGTTATTCACAATATATATATATTAATGATCTAGATGCGGGAACTAGATGTAATATCTCCAAGTTTGCAGACGACATAAAGCTGGGTGGGCGTGTGTGCTGTGAGGAGGATGTAGAGAAACTCCAGTATGATTTGGACAGGTTGGGTGATTGGGCAGATGCATGGCAGATGCAGTATAATGTGGATAAATGCGAGGTTATCCACTTTGGTGGCAAAAACAGGAAGGCAGATTATTGTCTGAACGGCAATAGATTGGGAAAAGGGGAAGTGCAACGAGACCTGGGTGTCCTTGTGCACCTGTCGCTGAAGGTAAGCATGCAGGTGCAGCAGGCGGTTAAGAAGGCAAATGGTATGTTGGCCTTCATAGCGAGAGGATTCGAGTTCAGGAGCAAGAATGTCTTGCTGCAGTTGTACAGGGTCTTGGTGAGACCACACCTTGAGTATTGTGTGCAGTTTTGGTCGCCTTATCTGAGGAAGGATGTTCTTGCCATGGAGGGAGTGCAGCGAAGATTCACCAGACTGATACCTGGGATGGCAGGAATGACGTATGAAGAGAGATTGGGTCGATTAGGCTTTTATTCACTGGAGTTTAGAAGAATGAGAGGGGATCTCATTGAAACTTATAAAATTCTAACAGGACTAGACAGACTAGATGCAGGAAGGATGTTCCCGATGGCGGGGGAGTCCAGAACCAGGGGTCACAGTCTAAGGATAAGGGGTAAGCCATTTAGGACTGAGATGAGGAGGAATTTCTTCACCCAGAGAGTGGTGAACCTGTGGAATTCTCTACCACAGAAGGCAGTTGAGGCCAATTCATTAAATATATTCAAGAAGGAGTTAGATATATTTCTTAAGGCTAAGGGGATCAAGGGATATGGGGAGAAGGCAGGGACAGGGTACTGAATTTGGATGATCAGCCATGATCGCATTCAATGGCGGAGCAGGCTCGAGGGGCTGAATGGCCTACTCCTGCTCCTATCTTCTGTGTAACGGGGCATCTGGGACCCCAGTGAACGACGGGACCAACAGTCTATCTCCTTAACCCATGAGATTAAAGGATTGAGAAAGAATCAGAGGAACGACGGAGAAAGAACTCTGGTGATTTAGAGTCAAATCAGGTACAGAAAGAGAAATAAAGAGAAGGAAAAAAGATTGGATTAAGAGAGAGAGAGAAAAGAGACAAAGAAAAAATGCAAGAACAAAAAATACAAAATGTAAAATCTGACATTTTTAAATCTCCAACAATTTATTACCTGAAGGAATGAGACTCAATAATTTACATTGTTCACTTTCTGGGCCAGAGAGATTGATTGGCATTCCATTAACAATTATCATGTTGTTAAGGGAATCGAGGGATATGGGATCGGGCAGGATCTTATTGAATGGCGGAGCAGGCTCGAGGGGCCGAATGGCTGACTCCTGCTCCTAATTTCTTATGTTCTTAAAAGGGCACTTGCACTATTAATTACTAGACGTGACTGTCTGCGGCGAGTTTAATGGGCAATTAATGCGCGAATCCAGCAAGTTGTTAAAAATAACGGGGAGGCTGAGGCCGAGATGCCATTTGTGCGAAGCAAACAGCGGAGCGACGTAAACCGAGCAGCGAGTTCTGGAGATTCGCGACTCTCGGCGTACCTCCCCATCCCCTGAACTCACTGGCCGATTTGCCCATTATTAACGGCGTGCGTCGTTAACAAGCTGTAATTGTTCCAGCAAGATTCGGCTCATCGTGTATCTTACAGAGTACATCCAAACATTCACTAATAGCATGATTTGTCATCGGAAACAAGCAAAAAGGTCTGGGCAAAACTGATCTAAAAGACCACCAATTTAGAGTGGGAGAACTATCAAGGGCTTGCATTTCTTGTATGAAAATGTAAACAATATTGCAGTGTTTGCTTTTGGGGTTGTCGATGAAGGTAAATTGTCGTGTGAAAATAGAGCAAAGGTATAGTTAAAAAGGCTAGATAATTGGAATGCACAGAGGAAAAATAGAATAAAACCGCAGTCTGGCATTTCAAAAACATTTGGAAGATTTACCATTAGTTTTCAAACTCTCCCGGCCCACGAGAACTGACCCACCTAGAAAAACCAACATATTGCCAAGAACCATCCTAACTTCTGAAACAGAGTGTTATTTACTCAAAGGAAAACCCAGTACTGTACTATCATTGCTTAAAAAAATCTTTTTTTATTGGTATATAGCAATAGAAATCATGGCCGCGGTATTTACTGGGGAGGGGTTTCAGAGCGGGGGCAGGCGCTGTGGTCGGGCGAACGCTGGAGTTTTAACTCCACGGCGTGCGTGCGTGCTTTTTAAACTGGTTCCCCGCACGGAGGCCCACCTGGTTGACGGGCTTGGCCGCCTGTTGGGCAGGGAAACAGTCGCAACCCAGGATCGGGTATGTTTTGTGGTTGTTGGGGGTCAAAGATCGGGGTGGGGGGGGGTGCGGTTGAGATGGGTGGGTCCAGGGGGCGCGAGATTATGGAGGTGGGGGAGTTGGTGGTTGCGGGGGGGAACAGATGGGGGTTGGGGGGAGAGTCGAAGATGATGGAGGGGGGGTTAGTGATGGGGGGGAATCGGGGGCGAGATCGTGGAGTTGGAGACTGTGGGAGATTGAGATGGGGGGAGTCGGTGATCGTGGGCGGGGACGGAGGGGGGGCGGTGGAGTTGGGGAGTGTTTACAGGGTAGAGTTGGCCTGGAGGAGACACTCCTGCTCTTCCTGGCCCACAAGCAGTGCTGTAAAGGCACGTACCTGATGGATCCGGCCCTTCTCACCTCCTTTTACCTGCAGGGTTTCCCGACCGACGTGGGTTTAAAATAGAAACCTTGTTAAAATGGAGGCACACAGCTTCATTCACTGGTTTCAATGACCGACCCGCCTCCTGAGAGTGGATTGGCCGCCCGCTCCTCATCCCGTGGGTGGGTTCGAGGCAGGTTGGGTTCGGGTTTCAGATTTTTAACATTTTAACCTCCCACCCAACACAAACCCACCTGTTTTTGGGGGGTTAAAACTTCCCCCCAATGTCTTCATAAGTAGGAAGAAAAGAAATAAATTAGAAACCTGACATCACTCATAGGGAAATCTAATGACCTTGGAGTCCTCCTGGAATAATTATGTCCCAATAACAACAACTTGCATTTATATAGCGCCTTTTAATGTAGTAAAACACCCCAAGGTGTTTCACAGGAGCGATTATCAGACAATATTTGATACTGAGCCACATAAGGAGATATTAGGGCAGGTGACCAAAAGCTTGGTCAAAGAGGTCAGTTTTAAGGAGCATCTTAAAGGAGGAGAGAGAGGCGGAGAGGTTTAGGGAGGGAATTCCAGAGCTCGGGGCCCAGGCAGCTGCAGGCACGGCCGCCAATGGTGGAGCAATGGGAATCGGGGATGAGCAAGAGGCCAGAATTGGAGGAGCACAGAGATCTCGGAGGGTTGTAGGGTGGAGGAGGTTACAGAGATAGGGAGGGGGCGAGGCCACGGAGGGATTTGAAAACAAGGATGAGAATTTTAAGAGCGAGGCGTTGCTTAACCAGGAGCCAATGTAGGTCAGTGAGCACAGGGGGTGATGGGTGAACGGGACTTGGTGCGAGTTAGTTTGGAGATGTACGATTTGTGTAACTGGTGCAGTGTGGTATCACAGCAACCTGGGGACAGGTTCATACTCGTGATTCTACTACCTCGCCTCTGGCAGTAGACAGATGGCGCTGGATTTTCAAGTCCGGATAGCGATGGAAAATCAGCAGACGGGGCCTCCCATGCTACTCGTGTCCTGACCCCTATTTCCCTGCCAACCACCCCTTACCTCACCTGCTGTGTGTTAATTTTACCGGGGAAGTGGATTCCAAGAAGTCACCAAATTTCCCTCATGCTGCCGCGGTGTCCACTGACCTCCAGAACCAGTAGGTGGTAGTAGTCCCCGGAGCTGTAGTGGTAAATCGCCAAGGATGCTAGATGGAGGAAAGGGCCCAAGTAGCGGACTTCACTCCTCCATAGGTGTCGGCCGTGGCTCACCTCTCGCCTCCGAGTCAGAAGGTTCGTGGGTTCAAGAACCACTCCAGAGATTTGAGCACAAAAATCTAGACTGAACACTCCCAGTCCAGTGCTGAGGGAGCGCCGCACTGTCAGAGGTGCCGTCTTTTGGATGAGACGTTAAACCGAGGCCCCGTCTGCTCTCTCAGGTGGACGTAAAAGATCCCATGGCACTATTTCGAAGAAGAGCAGGGTGGTTCTCCCCGGTGTCCTGGCCAATATTTATCCCTCAACCAACATCACTAAAAACAGATGATTTGGTCATTATCTCGTTGCTGTTTGTGGGATCTTGCTATGCACATATTGGCTGCCGCGTTAACAGTGACCACTTCAAAAGTCATTCATTGGCTGTAAAGTGATTTGGGACGTCCTGAGGCCGTGAAAGTTATAGGCACCAAAGACTAACTTTTCTAGGCAAAAAACAATCTCCAGTCCTCATCTTTGGAGCTTTTTCTTCCTCCTTTAAATTGCGTCGGACTCGTCAGGGGCTACAGCACTGGCCTTGTTGCTGCGCTCCCAGAATCTCCGATACTTGTAACAGTAAGGTGTCCTCGAGATGGCGGGGACTCCGCCAGGAGCCTGCCTTGCTTACCAAATATTCCCAACCCACCGACTCCGTCCCCTCCCTGGCCATTGTCTAAAGCTGAACCAGACTGTTCGTGACCTTGGCATCCTTAATTGACCCTGAGCTGAGCTTCCAACCCCATACCCTCTCCATCGCCCGTCTCCACCCCAGCCTCAGCTCATCCGCTGCTCAAATCCTTATCCATGCATTTTTTTCTCCAGACTCAACTATTCCAACGCTCTCCTGGCTGGCCTCCCACATTCCACCCTCTGTAAACTTGAGCTCATCCAAAACTCCGCTGCCCGTGTCCTAACTCGCACCAAGTCCCGTTCGGCCATCACCCCCTGTTCTCGCTGACCTACATTGGCTCCCGGTCCAGCAACGCCTCGATTTAAAAATTCTCAGCCTTGTCTTCAAATCCCTCCATGGCCTCGCCCCCTCCCTATCTCTCTAATCTCCTCCAGCCCTACATCCCTCCGAGATCTCTTCACTCCTTCAATTCTGGCCTCTTGCCCATCCCCGATTTTAATCGCTCCACCATTGGCGGCCGTGCCTTCAGCTGCCTGGGCCCTAAGCTCTGGAAATCTCCTCCCTAAACCTCGCTGCCTCTCTCACCTCCTTTAACACGCTCCTTAAAACCGACCTCCTTGACCAAGCTTTTGGGAGCAAGAATTCTGTGCCACTGTGTCTCCAAGTGGTTGGTGATAATGTTTCATCTGATAATACCATGGGATGTATTGAAGATTTATTTTCAATTCCTGTTGAGAATTGCTCTTTTTTTTCCCCAAGTAACCTGAAAAATATTTTAATAATTCTGATGAAGTTGGCATTTGTGGGTTACGAGATGATGCTCGAGGTGTTTCCCCTGGTTGGAGAGTCTAGAACTAGGGGGCATAGTCTCAGGATAAAGGGTCGGCCATTTAGGACTGAGATGAGGAAGAATTTCTTCACTCAGAGGGTGGTGAATCTTTGGAATTCTCTACCCCAGAGGGGTGTGAATGCTGAGTTGTTGAGTATATTCAAGGCTGAGATCGATAGATTTTTGGACTCTAGGGGAATCAAGGGATATGGAGATCGGGCGGGAAAGTGGAGTTCAGGTCGATGATCAGCCATGATCTTATTGAATGGCGGAGCAGGCTCGAGGGGCCGAATGGCCGACTCCTGCTCCTCATTTTTATGTTCTTGCATAATAAATTCAGTTTTACTACTCCTGATTGTGTCCCAAATTTATATGGTCTCTTTAAACAAACTTGTCAAGCTCATATCAGTTAATAGCATTGTGTTGCTTTTTTTCTATAATACATAGAACGATACCGCACAGGAGGAGGCCATTCGGCCCATCGTGCCTGTGCTGGCTCTTTGAAAGAGCTCTCCAATAAGTCCCACTCCCCCCTGCTCTTTCCCCAGAACCCTGTAAATTTTTCCCTTTCAAGTATTTATCCAATTCCCTTTTGAAAGTTACTATTGAATCTGCTTCCAGGCAGCGCATTCCAGTTCACAACAACTCACTGCGTAAAAAAAATTCTCCTCATCTCCCCTCTGGTTCTTTTGCCAATTATCTTCAATCTGTGTCCTCTGGTTACCGACCCTCCTGCCACTGGAAACAGTTTCTCATTAACACCCCTCATAATTTTGAGCGCCTCTTAAATCTCTCCTTAACCTTCTCTGCTCTAAGGAGGACAATCCCAGCTTCTCCAGTCTCTCCACAAAACTGAAGTTACTCATCCCTGGCACCATTCCAGTAAATCTCCTCTGCACCCTCTCCAAGGCCTTGACCTCCTTCCTAAAGTGTGGTGCGTAGAATTGGACACAATGCCCTTTTACCTCCTCCCTTCCCACTGTCCAGGGGCCCAAACACTCCTTCTAGGTGAAACAGCAATTTACTTGTACTTCTTACAATTTGGTATACTGTATTCGCTGCTCACGATGTGGTCTCCTCTACATTGTGGAGACCAAATGCAGATTGGGTGACCGCTTTGCGGAACACCTCCGTTCAGTCCGTAAGGGTGACCCTGAGCTTCCTGTCGCCTGTCACTTTAATTCTCCGCTCCACTCCCACTCGGACCTCACCGTCCTCGGCCTCTTACACTGTTCCAATGAAGCTCAACGTAAGCTCGAGGAACAGCACCTCATCTTTCGACTAGGCACTTTACAGCCTTCTGGACTCAACATCGAGTTCAACAATTTCAGATCATAACCTCTGCCCCTATTTTTTCAGGCTGGCAGCTGTTGATGATTCTGCCATTCCCATTTACACCTCTTCTAGACCCATCTTTTGTTTCTTTACTTGTCCCATTACCATCTCCTTTTGCCTCGCACCATCATCCCTTTTGTCATTTAATCTCTCCTACCTTCCACCCTATCACAGACCTTCCCTTTCGTTCTTTCCTCCCTCACCCGCTTTCCCTGTCTCTGCACTTGCTTAAAATCTGTTATATCTCTAACTTTTTCCAGTTGTGACGATAGATCATCGACCTGAAACGTTAACTCTGTTTCTCTCCCCACAGATGCTGCCTGACCTGCTGAGTGTTCCCGGCATGCTCTGTTTTTATATTGGATACGATACTTTTTTTTTTTTATTTGTTCATGAGATGTGAGCATCACTGGCAAGGCCAGCATTTATTGCCCATCCCTAATTGCCCTTGAGAAAGTGGTGGTGAGCCGCCTTCTTGAACCGCTGCAGTCCGTGTGGTGAAGGTGCTCCCACAGTGCTGTTAGGGAGGGAGTTCCAGGATTTTGACCCAGCGACGACGAAGGATCGGCCGATATACTTCTAAGTCAGGATGGTGTGTGACTTGGAGGGGAAGTTGGAGGTGGTGGTGTTCCATGCACCTGCTGCCCTTGTCCTTCTAGGTGGAAGAGGTCACGGGTTTGGGAGTTGCTGCAGTGCATCTTGTAGATGGTACACACTGCAGTCACGGTGCGCCGGTGGTGGAGGGAGTGAATGTTTAAGGTGGTGGATGGGGTGCCGATCAAGCGGGCTGCTTTGTCTTGGATGGTGTTGAGCTTCTTGAGTGTTGTTGGAGCTGCACTCATCCAGGCAAGTGGAGAGTATTCCATCACACTCCTGACTTGTGCCTTGTAGATGGTGGAAAGGCTTTAGGGAGTCAGGAGGTGAGACACTCGCTGCAGAATACCCAGCCTCTGACCTGTTCTTGTTGCCACAGTATTTATGTGGCTGGTCTAGTTAAGTTTCTGGTCAATGGGGACCCCCAGGATGTTGATGGTGGGGGATTCGGCGATGGTAATGCCGTTGAATGTCAAGGGGCGGTGGTTAGACTCTCGCTTGTTGGAGATGGTCATTGCCTGGCAATTGTGTGGCTGTGCTTTATAAAGGTTCAGCATAACTTCCTTGCTTTTGTACTCTATGCCTCTGTTTGCAAAGTCAAGGATCCCGTATGCTTTTTTAACAGATGCTTTTGGATAGATTAGAGCTCATGCCCTAGAAATCAAAGCCTACTTATATTGTGAGCATGCTAAACATTTAACTTGATCAATTGCCTTCTATAATGTTAAGCTAACCTTTGCTTTTTTTTTTCAGAAAATGATGCAATCTTCTATTTTCCACATGTTTGTCTTGAGTATGGTTGCTGTAGATGTCACTGTGGCTGCCAGCAATTACTACAAGGGTGAGAATTCCAGGAGCCAGTACGACATGTTTTATCTGGCAGAGGTGGGTACGATAAACTACTCGGATATTTTTTTTTGTTTTTTTTATGGGATGTGGGCGTCGCTGGCAAGACCGGCATTTATTGCCCATCCCTAGTTGCCCTCGAGAAGGTGGTGGTGAGCCGCCGCCTTGAACCGCTGCAGTCCATGTGGTGATGGTACTCGCACAGTGCTGTTAGGGAGGGAGTTCCAGGATTTTGACCCAGCGACGATGAAGGAACGATGCCGATATATTTCCAAGTCAGGGTGGTGTGTGACTTGGAGGGGAACTTGGGGTGGTGTTCCCATGCGCCTGCTACCCTTGTCCTTCTAGGTGGGAGAGGTCGCAGGTTTGGGAGGTGCTGCCGAAGAAGCCTTGGCGAGTTGCTGCAGTGCATCTTGTAGATGGTACACACTGCAGACATGGTGCGCCGGTGGTGGAGGGAGTGGATGTTTAAGGAGGTGGATGGGGTGCCAATCAAGCGGGCTGCTTTGTCCTGGATGGTGTCAAGTTTCATGAGTGTTTCCAGAGAGAAATGGAGAATCCACGTTAGTCCAAGAGTGTTGAATCAAATGCCTTTCTCTATTCCCTTAAGCATCCCGATAAACCTCTAACTGACTGGCTTCAGCCGTCTGTGTCTGACGGAGTGTAGATGGCTGTCAGACTGCCACCCTGGACATGTTTTCTGATATGAAATGCCAAGAGGTAATGAGCAGGCAGCAGAGTAGAACGTTCAGAGGCTGTACATGGTTGCTAGTTCACTTATTCCCATCAGTTGAATAACAGTCAGCGTTTGTTACGTAACAGTTCCTGGAAGCAAACTTATTTTAGGTTGAAGTTTATATCACAAAGCATTTACAGCACAGAAACAGGCCATTCGGCCCAACTGGTCCGTGCCGGTGTTTATGCTCCACACCAGCCTCCTCCCACCTCTCTTCATCTCACTCTATCTATATTCGGAAACACTTCATCAAGTTTTGCTTTTCAAGCATGCTTAGTAGTAGCTTCAATACAGTACCTTTTTTGAATTGCATTTTATTTTCCATACACTGTTAGAAGTAATAGAGAGAGAGTGTCCGGTAGTGCATAATAATCATCATCATTTCGCATCTTCTCGCTCTTCCCTTGGGGACCAGTGTGAGGCAGTGGAAGGATTCACAGGCCGATTAACAGTCTGACAGGCCGCGACGTGACCACTCCTTCCATGGCCGTAACCATCTTTACACCAGCGGATAGGGGGGTCAGTCCTATACGCTGAAGGGGGGGCCACCCATGCCCACCGGACACGAGCATCCCGCTGGATGTCAACCCAGAATTCAGAGCTGGGGCTCCGACCCCACTCGCCGGGACTGTCTGGAGTGGGGTTCAAACCCTGAACCTTCTGACCCCACTCGCTGGGACTGTCTGGAGTGGGGTTCGAGCCCTGCACCTTCTGACCCCACTCGCCGGGACTGTCGGGAGTGGGGTTCGAACCCTGAACCTTCTGACCCGGAGGCAGGAATGCTACCCCTGAGCCAATGGCTCGCTCCTTACATAATGACGAGCTCTCTCTCCCATTCCTCGACCACAACCCGACAGGGACATTAAAATATATACTCGTCATTTCCCTGTGACATTGTACACGGGGCTGGATTTTACCACCCAAAATCACGTGGGTTGAGGTTGGGTCGGAGGTGAAAATTTAAAAAAATCTCAACCCCCAACCCGCTTTCAACGCGCCCACTTTAACAAAGGCAGGACAAGGGGGTGGGCAGCCAACCCACTCCCAGGAGGCGGGCTGGCAATTTAGATCTTTTAATCGGGCTGGCAGCCTCCTAATTAAACCTGCTTTGCGGGTTTTGCAGTGCGTTTCCCAGGCCTCAGGAAACCCGGCAGCTGAAGGGAGGCGAGGACAACTTCGAAGGGCAGGCAGGTGCCTTCACAGCACTGCTTGTGGGCCTGGAGAAGCCGGAGTGCCCCCCCACCACCCACCCCCCCCCCCCCCCCCCCCCCACACCATACAAAGAACCCCGGGGTCTGGTATCGGACCTACCTGGTCCTGCGGCCTGCTCCGGAGTCCTTTGTGCCCAACTTGCAGCCAAGCCTGTCAATCGGGCTGAATTTTGGGTGGGGGGGACCTGTCAAGGACAAAAGACTCACACTGTGGAGTCAAGACCAAGTACAGCATTCGGGTCAAGCAAGTTAGAAAGCGCAAGGATATCTAGACCTGCCTGAGGAGTGGGTGTCAAGGAACATAGGAACAGGAGGAGGCCATTCAGCCCCTCGGGCTTGTTCCGCCATTCAATTAGACCATGGCTGATCTGCATCTCAACTCCAGCTACCCGCCTCGGTTCTGGATCCCTTAACACCCTTGTCTAGCAAAAATCTCTCAATCTCAGTTTTGAACTTTTTAATTGCCCCCCAACCTCAATAGCTTTTTGGGGGAGAGAGTTCCAGATTTCCACCACCCTTTGTGTGAAGAAGTGCTTCCTGACATCACCCCTGAACGGCCTGGCTCTAATTTTAAGGTGATGCCCCCTTGTTCTGGACTCCCCCCACCAGAGGAAATAGTTTTTCTCTCTCTACACTGTCAACTCCTTTAATCATCTTAAACACCTCGATTTCCCGACTGTCGAGCATCAACTTCACGTTCCTCACCAGCAGCGTTTAAATGATTAAATTTGAATTTGGGTCGCGGTGCAGGCTGGCGCGCTCTCGTCCGTTTCGGGTTCAAGTCGAACTTCTCCTTTCGGAGAAGAGGTTGAGAAACTGATGACATTGGAGAAGTTTTTTTTTTAAGACTCTACTTTTACCTTGTAGCTGACTTCATTTTGCAAAATAGTACAGTTTGAGTTTTTAAAATGTGCACCACTGTTGGAGAAACACAAGACCTTCTCCAAAAAGAGCGCCGTTTCTCTGACATGGGCAGAGACCAGCTGTCAAAATGTCCCCTCGTCTCTCACTGAAACAAGTTTCCAAATTTCCCAAAGTTACCTCAAGTGAGAAGAGAGCTGCCATTTTATTCTGATCCCTGAAGTTAAACTGATGTCAAGCTGAGTTTTAACCAGACTGGCATGGGAATGATGTCTTTTCTGTACTGTTCACATGAACAGGGCAAATATTTCAGTAACCTTCATCTGGCATCAGGCCACAGACTGTTATTGCTTCGACAGGAAGATCTTGAATCGCTGCGCCTGCTGAGAATAGCAAACTTGCTCACCGACTAATCATTAAAAAACAAGACGGATCGTTAGATGCTTCCCGATGAATATTCATCGTCTCTTGTGGTTATTTTAAATGTTGATTTGATGCAAGAAGTTATCGATTCTCGCTCAGCAACTTTTTATTTATTCATTTTTTTAATTTTAATTTATTCATTCATGGAATATGGCCAGCATTTATTGTGTCAGCCGTGACTCAGTGGGCAGCACTCTCGCCTCTGAGTCAGAAGGTTGTGGGTTCAAATCCCACTCCAGAGACTCGAGCACATAATCTGGGCTGACACTCCAGCGCAGTACTGAGGGAGCGCCGCACTGTCAGAGGGGCAGTACTGAGGGAGCCCTGCACTGTCGGAGGGGCAGTACTGAGGGAGTGCCGCACTGTCAGAGGGGCAGTACTGAGGGAGCGCCGCACTGTCGGAGGGGCAGTACTGAGGGAGTGCCGCACTGTCGGAGGGGCGGTGCTGAGGGAGCCCCGCACTGTCGGAGGGGCAGTACTGAGGGAGCTCCGCACTGTCGGAGGAGCAGTACTGAGGGAGCGCCGCACTGTCGGAGGGGCAGTACTGAGGGAGCGGCGCACTGTCGGAGGGGCGGTACTGAGGGAGCGGCGCACTGTCGGAGGGGCGGTGCTGAGGGAGCGCTGCACTGTCGGAGGGGAAGTACTGAGGGAGTGCTGCACTGTCGGAGGGGCAGTACTGAGGGAGCGCCGCACTGTTGGAGGGGCAGTACTGAGGGAGCGCCGCACTGTCGGAGGTGCAGTACTGAGGGAGCGCCGCACTGTCGGAGGGGCAGTACTGAGGGAGCGCCGCACTGTCGGAGGGGCAGTACTGAGGGAGCGCCGCACTGTCGGAGGGGCAGTACTGAGGGAGCGCCGCACTGTCGGAGGTGCCGTTTTTCGGATGAGGCGTTAAACCAAGGCCCGTCTGCCCTCTCAGGTGGATGTAAAAGATCCCATGGCCACTATTTCGAAGAAGAGCTGGGGAGTTCTCCCCGGTGTCCTGGCCAATATTTATCCCTCAACCAACATCACTAAAACAGATCATCAGGTCATTATCACATTGCTGTTTGTGGGATCATGCTGTGCGCAAATTGGCTGCCATGTTTCCTACATTACAACAGTGACAACACTTCAAAAGTACTTCATTGGCTGTAAAGCTTTGGGACGTCCTGAGATCGTGATAGGCGCGAAAGAAATGCAAGTCTTACTTTTCTTTTATTGCCCATCCCTAATTGCCCTCGAGAAGGTGGTGCTGAGCCGCCTTCTTGAACCGCTGTAGTCCGTGTGGTGAAGGTACTCCCACAGTGCTGTTAGGGAGGGAGTTCCAGGATTTTGACCCAGCGATGATAAAGAACGGCCGATATATTTCCAAGTCAGGATGGTGTGTGACTTGGAGGTGCTGCTGTTCCCATTCACCTGCTGCCCTTGTCCTTCAAGGTGGAAGAGGTTGCGGGTTTGGGAGGTGCTGCCGAAGAAGCCTTGGCGAGTTGCTGCAGTGCATCCTGTAGATGGTACACACTGCAGCCACGGTGCGCCGGTGGTGGAGGGAGTGAATGTTTAAGGTGGTGGATGGGGTGCCAATCAAACCGGGTGCTTTTTCCTGGATGGTGTCGAGCTTCTTGAGTGTTGTTTGAGCTGCACTCATCCAGGCAAGTGGAGAGTATTCCATCACACTCCTGACTTATGCCTTGTAGATGGTGGAAACTAGCGTGACATAAGATGTATCACTAATGTAAACACCTGCTTTATTCGTTCGCAACCATCTTCAACCAGAAGTGCCGAGTGGATGATCCATATCGGCCTACTCCTGAGGTCCCCACCATCACAGAAGCCAGTCTTCAGCCAATTCGATTCACTCCACCTGACATCAAGAAATGGCTGAGCGCACTGAATACAGCAAAGGCTGTGGGCCCCAACAATATCCCGGCTGTCGTGCTGAAGACTTGTGCTCCAGAACTAGCCATGCCTCTAGCACAAAGGAAGATGGTTGTGGTGGTTGGAGGTCAATTATCACAGCCCCAGGACATTGCTGCAGGATAGTGTCTGAGGCCCAACCATCTTCAGCTGCTTCATGAATGAACTTCCCTCCATCATAAGTTCAGAAGTGGGGATGTTAACTGATTGCACAGTGTACAGATCCATTCGCAATTCCTCAGATAATGAAGCAGTCCATGCAGCAAGACCTGAATGACATTCAGGATTGGGCTGATAAGTGGCAAGTAACATTTGCGCCACACAAGTGCAAGGCAATGACCATCTCCAACAAGAGAAAGTCTAGCCACTGCCCCTTGACATTCAACGGCATTACCAGCACCAAATCCCCCACCATCAATATCCTGGGGGTCACCATTGACCAGAAACTTAACTGGATCAGCCACAAATACTGTGGGAACAAGAGCAGGTCAGAGGCTGGGTATTCTGCAGCGAGTGTCTCACCTCCTGACTCCCCAAAGCCTTTCCACCATCTACAAGGCACAAGTCAGGAGTGTGATGGAATACTCTCCACTTGCCTGGATGAGTGCAGCTCCAACAACACTCAAGAAGCTCGACACCATCCAGGACAAAGCAGCCCACTTGATCGGCACCCCATCCACCACCTTAAACATTCACTCCCTCGACCACCGGCGCACCGTGGCTGCAGTGTGTACCGTCTACAAGATGCACGGCAGCACCTCCCAAACCCGCGACCTCTTCCACCTAGAAGGACAAGGGCAGCAGGCGCATGGGAACACCACCACCTGCAAGTTCCCCTGCAAGTCACACACCATCCTGACTTGGAAATATATCGCCGTTCCTTCATCGTCGCTGGGTCAAAATCCTGGAACTCCCTCCCTAACAGCACTGTTGGGAGCACCTTCACCACACGGACTGCAGCAGTTCAAGAAGGCGGCTCACCACCACCTTCTCGAGGGCAATTAGGGACGGACAATAAATGCCGGCCTTGCCAGCGACGCCCAGATCCCGTAAACAAATAAAAAAAGAATTTTGTAAGAAAGATGGACTCCTGCAAAGACAAGTAAGGTTTTGCCGTTTAGATTCAATGCAGGTCTTTAGAATCTGCTGGTCCTGCAGGTTTGGTTGAATATTTGGAGGGTGAGTCATTTACTGTCTGATTCCTCAAGGGTAGACGTTGTTATGATTTAATCCTATTAGCGCGAGCCAGAAGAATTGGAAGGCAGTGGAAAAGTGGAAAACTAATGCTGGATGGGTAAATAACGTTTTTGTAAGATGCATGTTTAAATGCCAAGTGAGCAGACCCATTCCTAACACTTTGTTGCATGTAATCATTGTACAAAAACAGTTTAATATAGTAATGCTGCTTATTCCATGTAAGTGTTCTTTAATATGCAAAGCTTGCCTAATTTTCTAGTAATGGAGATTGTTACTGCCAGGAATAGTGGCTGGGGCCAGGATTCTAGACTCTTAACAGCTAGATTCTGTGATGGGATGGCAGTTATTCTAAAAGAATGAGATTAAATGGTCTGTAAAGGTTTATTCATTGATCCTGCCTTATGATCCTTTGATAAATTTATTCTGATTGTGACATTTATGCATTTTTTAGAATAGAATCATAGAATAGAACCTCACAGCACAGCAGGAGGCCATTCAGGCCCATCGTGCCTGTGCCGGCTCTTTGAAAGAGCTCTCCAATTAGTCCCACTCCCCCCTGCTCTTTCCCCGTAGCCCGTACTATTACAGTCATGATAGAAAAGTGTATGGCCGTTCCAGTTTGAGATGGATACCATTGTTTATGGACAAACACTGTAAATTGGACATTGTTACGGGTTAATTATTAATTTATGTTATAAGCAGGGACAGGGTACTGAATTTGGATGATCAGCCATGATCTCATTGAATGGCGGAACAGGCTCGAGGGGCCGAATGGCCTACTCCTGCTCCTATCTTCTATATTTCTATGTTTACACTGTACTGCAAAATTAAACAAACCATTTCTGAACGAGAAACACTGATTTTAGAAAATCTGTTCATTAGGATTAAAATGTCGAATCACATTTTCACACCTGTTTCTTCAAATTGGCCTTTAGGTTGCTTTCACCATCTTGTTTGACCTGGAAGCTCTTGTGAAGATCTGGTGTTTGGGATTCACTGGGTACATCAGCTCGTCCCTTCACAAGTTTGAGCTACTTCTGGTATTGGGCACCACTCTGCACATTTACCCAGACCTCTATCATTCTCAGTTTACATATTTTCAGGTAAGCTAACAGATAATTGTGTACTTTAATTAAAGGGATGTCTCAATGCGCAAGTCTGGGAGCAGAGAGTCCATGGGTAAATATTTATCTGGTGCACTTCTTCTTTCGTATGGTGGGAGCAAAGCAAATCAGATGTCAATATCTCAGTCAGATATCCAGGCCAAAGCTTCCGGTGTAACAGCGTGGATATCTTGTAGGCTGCCTGCCAATTTCCTCTGAGGGCAGTGCTCAATGATGTGCTCCAGGGTCTGATCAGGAGCTCCACAGTCGCATGATGGGGATGCTTTAATCTTCCATCGATGGAGAAGGTGGCAGCATCTACCATGACTGATTCTGAGGCGGTTGATGGTTGTCCACTGTTTGCGAGGAAGGTTTGATCCTTCAGGTTGTACTGTGGGGTCCTCTATAAGGAATCCATTCCGTATGTCGCAGTTCCTCCAAGCATTTCGCCATCGGTCATCAAGGCTGAGGGGGGATTGCTGAAGGGCTTCGGCGATGGTCCAAAGAGGCCTTCTAGATTTGAGACGGGTTGGTGGTAGGTTGTTCAAGTCGGCCTGGATCGGCATGTCTTTGCTGGTGTAGCGGTTGTATTCTCTGGAGACTGCATATTCGCGGCGTAGGTGTGGTGGTGCGATGTTTGCAAGCACGGGCAGCCAAGGTGTTGGTGTCGATAAAAGTGTACCGGTGATAATTCTCAGTAGAATTGAGCTGGACATGCGGACTCGATAGCCACGCTGGAGAGCAGTACTCCACTGTAGCGTACACCAGGGCGAGTGCTGCCGTACAAAGGGCTGTAATCTCTTGTTGCACGTGATCATTTTAACCGGGGAGGACATTTTCGGGAGGCTGAAATTTCTGAGTGGTCGGGAGCGCGGACCTGCAGAGCAGCGCAGGTTTCTGAGGCCGCTGCAAGTCTACGAGCTGCTGCAAGAATTGGGGCCGGGGGAAGGGTCAGTCCTGATCTCCACCCAAGGGCAGCATCCTCCTCGGTGAGCCGCCCAGAACACATGGAATGAGATGGTGCCACACGTTCGGGCAACCTACCGTCGCCCAGAGAGCACATCTGCATGGACAGAAAACATTTAGAAACCTCACAGCATGAAATAAGGCAAGAACGCCCGCCATAAGGATGTCCAGAGGAGATGTACCAGAATGGTTCCAGGGATGATGGACTTCAGTTATGTGGAGAGACTGGAGAAGCTGGAATTGTTCTCCTTAGAGCAGAGAAGGTTAAGGGGAGATTTAATAGAGGTGTTCAAAATCATGAAGGGTTTTGATCGAATAAATAAGGAGAAACTGTTTCCACTGGCAGGAGGATTGGTAACCAGAAGGGACAGATTTAAGACTATTGGTAAACAAACCAGTGGGGAGATGAGAAGATTTTTTTGATGTGGCAAGTTGTTGTGATCTGGAATTCGCTGCCTGAAAGGGCGGTGGAAGCAGATTCAATATTACCTTTCAAAAGGGAATTGGATAAATACTTGAAAAGGAAAAATTTGTAGGGCTCTGGGGAAAGAGCAGGGGGGAGTGGGACTAATTGGAGAGCTCTTTCAGAGAGCCGGCACAGGCACGATGGGCCAAATGGCCTCATTCTGTGCTGTACGATTCCATGAAATTTGGGCAGCTTTATAATGGGATTTTCCTTGGGATAAATTTGAAATAAGAGTTTTTGAACGCATAATACCCAATTACTATTTTAATATCTAATAGATAATTTATTGACAGTATTATAGATTATTGTGACCATATCAATAAATGTGGAACACATTGGCTCTGAAATTGCGGTCTCCATGCGGCGTACTCTCACCATTTGAAAGGCCTTCGCCTTGACAGATTATCCGAACCGCATGGAAAATGAATATTGCTGGCGCAGAGTGGGGCTATTTGCTCAACAACTGTCCAGCAACTGCCCACTCAACTCTTATGGCTGGTAAAAGCAGGCTTAAATAAAACATTTAGGAAAATCCAAAATTATATACACACACATTTAAATGAGTCTATGTAAATATTGACCCGGTTTAAGATGTTTGCAACTATTTATCAAAAAATTACATTTTTATTGAGGTTGGTGCAATGAAGGAACTTATGAATAAAATTGCAATTCAGTGCGTTTATATTTATTAGAATTCCGTACATTGTGTAATTATTTGGGGATTCCATGACATATCATTAGGGGATTCCATGCGTAAATGATTGCAATGGAATCCTCCTTTGTGATTGGAGGACCGGGCCCAGGAGATCCCAGGAACACATCCGAGCCACCTGCGTCCCCGGGATCCTTGGGCTTTTCCACTGCCGTACACCTGGAGGCCTGAGACCGCAACTCTTCGCAGCCTGGAGGTAGGTTCATAAAGGTTTCGCGAGTCGGTCGTACTCCAGAGGTACGCCTCCGACCGCAATTTCTAGGCCATTGACTATTTCAATTATACACAAGAACTATTTGAATGAAATATATTTTTTTTAAATGGTAAAAACCAATGGTATGGCTTTCTCTGAGTTGAAATTTAATATTTTTTTTCATTCTGTCAGGTGCTAAGGGTTGTCCGGCTGATTAAAATCTCTCCAGCTTTGGAGGACTTTGTGTACAAAATATTCGGACCAGGGAAGAAGCTTGGGAGCTTGGTGGTCTTCACAGCCAGTCTTTTGATTGTAATGTCTTCCATCAGCCTCCAGATGTTCTGTTTTGTGGAGGAGCTCGACAGATTTACAACATTTCCAAGGGTCAGTACCTGGGCACCGCACTTTAGGAAGGATGTGAAGGCCTTAGAGAGGGTGCAGAAAAGATTTACGTCCAGAGGAGATTTACCAGAATGGTTCCAGGGATGAGGGACTTCAGTTAGGTGGATAGACTGGAGAAGCTGGGGTTGTTCTCCTTGGAGCAGAGAAGGTTGAGAGGAGATTTGATAGAGGTGTTCAAAATCATGAGGGGTCTAGACAGAGTAGATAGAGAGAAACTGTTCCCATTGGAAGGAGGGTCAAGGACCAGAGGACACAGATTTAAGGTGATTGACAGAAGAACCAAAGGCGACATGAGGAAAAACTTTTTTATGCAGCGAGTGGTTAGGATCTGGAATGCACTGCCTGAAAGGGTGGAGGAGGCAGACTCAATCGTGGCTTTCAAAAGGAAATTGGATAAGTAACTGAAGGGGAAAAAAATTGCAGGGCTACGGGGAAGGGGCAGGAGAGTGGGACTAGCTGAAGTGCTCTTGTAGAGAGCCGGCACGGGCTCGATGGGCTGAATGGCCTCTTCCTGTGCTGTAACCATTCTATGATTCTATACGTGGTTTTCTCCCATTTTTAACAGCAACTTGTGCTTATATAATGTCTTTAAAGTAATAAAACTCCATCGACCCACCTTGGCTCCACATCCCTTAACGCGATCACCTCTCAAAAATCTATCGATCTCAGATTAATAATTGAGCTGGCATCTACTGCTTTCTGTGGAAGAGAGTTCCACACTCCTACCACCCTTTGTGTGAAGAAGTGTTTCCTCACTTCTCTTGAATGGCCTGGCTCTGATTTTAAGGTTATGTCCCCTTGTCCTAGACTCCCCCCCCCCCCCCCCCCCCCCCCCCCCCCTAAATGCAGGAAAGTTGCACACCAGCCTCCTCCCTCCCACCGTACTTTATCTCACCCTATCAGCGTATCCTTCTATTCCTTTCTCCCTCACGTGTTTATCCAGCTTCCCCTTAAATGCTATTCACCTCAACCACTCCCTGTGGTAGCGAGTTCCACATTCTCACCACCCTCTGGGTGAAGATGTTTCTCCTGAATCCCCTATTGAATTTATTAGTGACTATCTTATATTTATGGCCCCTAGTTTTGGTCTCCCCCACAAGTAGAAACACCTTCTCTGTGTCTACCCTATCAAACCCCTTCATAATTTTAAAGCCCTCTATCGGGTCGACCCTCAGTCTTCTCTTTTCCAGAGAAACGAGCCCCAGCCTGTTCAGTCTTTCCCGATAGTTACAACCTCTCAGTTCTGGTATCATCCGTTGTAAATCTTTTTTTTTTTTGCGCCTTCTCCAGTGCCTCGATAGCCTTTTTCATAATGTGGAGAGCAGAACTGTGCACAGTTTATGTCTCACTGCAGAGATGGATTCAGTCACTTCCACATCACTGAAAGAGGAAGCTTTCAACTGATGCCTAAGAAGAGGTAGCATTTTAAGAGCAATTAAAATAAATTGCTGTGCTTTGCCGCAGCCTGCTGTAAAAAAAAAAGGCCAAATTGCCCAAACACGTCTTCAAGCAGAATCTGACAGCGGGTTGCCAGGTGTTCCTGGTAATTACAGCAATTCTTTTCTCTGCCAGTCTACGTGGGAAAATTAGATAGATTTGATGGATAATGTTTTAGCATTCTTGAATAATGTTTTTATAAAGCGCTGGTTAGGCCACAACTGGAGTATTGCGTCCAGTTCTGGTCACCACACTTTAGGAAGGATGTGAAGGCCCTTGAGAGAGTGCAGAGGAGATTTACCAGAATGGTTTCGGGGATGGTGGATCTTAGCTACAAGCACAGGTTGGAGAAGCTGGATTTGTTTTCATTAGAGCAAAGGAGGTTGAGGGGTGATTTGATAGAGGTGTACAAGATTATGACGGGTTTGGATAGGCTAGACGGGGAAAGGCTGTTCCCACTAGTTGATGGTGCAAGGGCTAGGGGACACAGAGTTAAGGTTTTGGGCAAGAGATACAGGGGGGGAGGTGAGGAAAATCTTTTTTACGCAGCGAGTGATGAGGACCTGGAACTCGCTGCCGACGGAAGTGGTGGAAGCGGAGACACTCAATGTTTTCAAGGGGAGACTGGATAGGCACTTGAGGGAAATAAACTTGCAGGGCTACGGGGATAGAGCGGGGGAATGGGACTGACTGGATTGCCCTAGAGAGAGCCGGCACGGACTCGATGGGCCGAATGGCCTCCTTCTGTGCCGTTATGACTCTCTGTTCAAGATTTTTTTTTTTGTTGGTTTTCCCCCAGGCTTTTATGTCCATGTTCCAGATTATTACGCAGGAAGGATGGGTTGACGTAATGGATCAAACTTTGATCGCAGTCGGGCATGTGTGGGCGCCCGTCGTCGCCATTTACTTCATCTTGTACCATCTCTTTGCTACTTTGGTAAGTTTATTCCGTGTTACAAATGTTATTTTTTTTTGTGCATGATTACTGAGCTTCATTTCTACTCAAGACTCACGTTAATACAGATCCTTTCACCACCTCAGGACGTCCCAAAGCGCTTTCCAGCCAATCAAGTACTTTTGGAGTGTGGTCACTGTTGTAATGTGGGAAATCCAGCAGCCAATCTGCGCACAGCAAGCTCCCAAAAATAGCAATGTGATAATGACCAGATCATCTGTTTTAGTGATGTTGATTGAGGGATAAATATTGGCCCCAGGACATCGGGGAGAACTCCCCTGCTCTTCTTCGAAATAGTGGCCGTGGGATCTTTTAAGTCCACCTGAGAGAGCAGACAGGGCCTCGGTTTAACGTCTCATCTGAAAGACGGCACCTCTGACAGTGCAGCGGAGCTCCCTCAGTACAGCACCGCACTGTCGGAGGGGCAGTGCTGAGGGAGCGGCGCACTGTCGGAGGGGCAGTACTGAGGGAGCGCTGCACTGTCGGAGAGGCAGTACTGAGGGAGCGCTGCACTGTCGGAGGGTCAGTACTGAGGGAGCGCCGCACTGTCGGAGGGGCAGTACTGAGGGAGCGCCGCACTGTCGGAGGGGCAGTACTGAGGGAGCGGCGCACTGTCGGAGGGGCAGTGCTGAGGGAGCGCCGCACTGTCGGAGGGGCAGTGCTGAGGGAGCGCCGCACTGTCGAAGGCGCAGTACGGAGGGAGCGCCGCACTGTCGGAGGGACAGTACTGAGGGAGCGCTGCACTGTCGGAGGGGCAGTACTGAGGGAGCGCCGCACTGTCGGAGGTGCTGTCTTTCAGATGAGACGTTTAACCAAGGTCCCGTCTGCTCTCTCAGGTGGACGTAAAAGATCCCATGGCACTATTTCGAAGAAGAGCAGGGGAGTTCTCCCCGGTGTCCTGGGGCCAATATTTATCCCTCAAACCAACATCACTAAAAACAGATTATCTGGTCATTATGACATTGCTATTTGTGGGAGCTTGCTGTGCGCAAATTGGCTGCCGCGTTTCCTACATTACAGCAGTGACTACACTTCAAAAGCACTTCATTGGCTGTAAAGCGCTTTGGGACATCCTGAGGTTGTGAAAAGCGCTATAGAAATGCAAGTCTTTCTATTGTTTGCAAAATGCTTACTGGCTTAATTTTAAATTGTACAAAGTGTTCCCTATGAAACTGGTATAATTTCCATCACTGTTGATTGCATGTGACAGAAGACTTTCAAAACCCGTGTGATATTCCTGTAACAAGCTTTTGGTACTCACTTGAGAGCTGTCGGCTACAATGATGAGAGATGTTTCAATGGCCAGGCTGAATTACAATGGCAATTACAATGCTGATGGGAATCCTGCGAACAGCAGAATTCAAGGTTTTCGCAGCTTAAAAAGCACTCGAGCAGTTTTCCGTAAAGAGCTCTTCACTAAGTAACCGCTGCGCATTTTCACCAGAGCTTCACCCCCTTCACCTCAGCAAGAGACCCTGAATGATTTTAACTCTTGATCCGAGAAACTGCTCTTTTCCTTTTTTTTAGCCAATAGTGGGTTATTCAAAGCTTTTCAGGATCAATAAGCTGATTGCATCAATAATTTGATAAGGAAGTTGGACGGGTTCTGGAGGATGAGGAACTGACCGGGTGACGGACAAACAGCGGGGATGTGGGACTGAGCACGACCGCTCTTTCGAAGAGCCAGCACAGGCATGATGGGCCGAGCGGCCTCCATCTGTGCTGTAAGTCTCTGAGAATAAAAGCTCTTGGTTTGCTCATAGTTTTGTTGTGAGCTGAAATGTGGGGTTTATTTCCCACATAGGTGACCAGCCAATCAAAATCAGTTGCAATTAGGAGGTAACTTGCTCCGAGTCCCGTTCACCCATCACCCCCCCTGTGCTTGCTGACCGACATTGGCTCCCGGTCCAGCAACACCTCAATTTTAAAATTCTCATCCTTGTTTTCATAACCCTCCATGGCCTCGCCCCTCCCTATCTCTGTAAGAACATAAGAACATAAGAAATAGGAGCAGGAGTAGGCCAATCGGCCCCTCGAGCCTGCTCCGCCATTCAATAAGATCATGGCTGATCTGATCCTAACCGCCAATCTACTATCTATCACAGAACCATCTCCTGCATCTAACAGAATTGCACACACGAAATAGGAGCAGAATCAGGCTACACGGTCCCTGGGCCCGTTCCACTACCCACAGGGGCATGACCGATCCGAACCTAGACTCATGTCCAAATTCCTGCCCGCTCCCCGTAACCCTTAATGCCCTTTACTTCTAGGAAACTGTCTATTTCTGTTTTAAATTTATTTAATGATGTAGCTTCTACAGCTTTTTGTGGCAGCATATTCCATGGACCTACCACCCTCTGAGTGAAGTAGTTCCTCCTCATCTCAGTTTTGAAAGAGCAGCCCCTTATTCTAAGACTATGTCCCCTAGTTCTAGTCTCACCCGTCATCGGGAACATCCTCCCCGCATCCACCCGATCCAACCCCTTCACAATCTTATATGTTTCAATAAGATCGCCTCTCATTCTTCTAAACTCCAATGAGTAGAGTCCCAATCTACCCAACCTCTCCTCATATGACCACCCCCTCATCCCCGGGATTAACCGAGTGAACCTTTTTTGCACTGCCTCGAGAGCAAGGATGTCTTTCCTTAAGTAAGGACACCAAAACTGTATGCAGTATTCCAGGTGCGGTCTCACCAATACCTTGTACAACTGAAGCAATACTTTCCTATTTTTATATTCTATCCCCCTAGCAATGAAAGCCAACATTCCATTTGCCTTCTTAATCACTTGCTGCACCTGCATACTAACCTTTTGAGTTTCGTGCACCAGGACCCCCAGATCCCTTTGCACTTCAGTACTCTCCAGTTTCTTGCCATTAAGATAATAAATTGCTCTAGGATTTTTCCTGCCAAAGTGCATCACCTCACACTTTCCAGTGTTGTATTCCATCTGCCAAATCTCTGCCCACTTACTTAGCCTGTCTATGTCCCCTTGCAGGTTTTTTATGTCCTCCTCACTCACTACTTTCCCACCCATCTTTGTATCATCTGCAAATTTTGATATGTTACACTTGGTCCCTTCCTCCAAATTGTTAATATAGATTGTAAAGAGTTGGGGACCCAGCACTGACCCCTGTGGAACACCACTAGTTACTGATTGCCAGTCTGAGAATGAACCATTTATCCCAACTCTTTGCTTTCTGTTAGATAGCCAATCCTCTATCCATGCCAGAATATTACCCCCAATCCCGTGATTTTTTACCTTAAGCAATAATCTTTTGTGTGGCACCTTGTCAAATGCCTTTTGGAAGTCTAAATACACTACGTCCACTGGTTCCCCTTTATCCACTCTATATGTTACTTCCTCAAAGAACTCCAGCAAATTTGTCAAACATGACTTCCCTTTCGTAAAACCATGCTGACTTTGTCCTATTAAATTATGATTATCCAAATGTCCTGTTACTGTTTCCTTAATAATGGACTCCAAAATTTTACCTACCACAGATGTTAGGCTAACCGGTCTATAGTTACCAGCCTTCTGTCTACTGCCCTTTTTAAATAAGGGTGTTACATTAGCAGTTTTCCAGTCTGCCGGGACCTTAGCGGAATCCAGGGAGTTTTGAAAAATTATTACCAATGCATCTACAATCCCTACCGCCACTTCCTTCAAGACTCTAGGATGTAAGCCATCAGGTCCAGGTGATTTATCCGCCTTGAGTCCCATTATTTTACCGAGTACCACTTCCTTAGTGATTTTGATCGTGTTTAGCTCCTCTCCCCCTATAGCCCCCTGTTTGTCCAGTGTTGGGATATTCTTAGTGTCCTCTACTGTAAAGACTGATACAAAATATTCATTCAGTGTTTTTGCCATCTCCATATTTCCCACCATTAATTTCCCGGTCTCATCCTCTAAGGGACCAACATTTACTTTAGCCACCCTTTTTCTTTTTATATAACTATAAAAACTCTTACTGTCTGTTTTTATATTTTTTGCTAATTTACTTTCATAATCTATCTTCCCTTTCTTAATCAATCTTTTTGTTATTTTTTGCTGCCTTTTAAAGTTTTCCCAATCCTCTGTCCTCCCACTAGATTTCGCTACCTTATATGCCCTTGTTTTTAGTCGAATACTATCCTTAATTTCTTTACTTAGCCACGGATGACTGTCCTTTCTTTTACACCCTTTTCTTTTCAGTGGAATATATTTTTTTTGGAAGTTGTAAAATAACTCCTTGAATGTACACCACTGATCATGTGTCGTCTTACCCTTTAATCTATTTTCCCAATCCACTCTACTCAATTCCGCTCGCATACCTCCTCCAGCCTACAACCCCCCGAGATCGCTGCGCTCCTCCAATTCTGGCCTCTTGCGCATCCCTGATTTTCATCGTTCTACCATTGGCGGCCGTGCCTTCAGCTACCTGGGCCCTGAGCTCTGGAATTCCCTCCCTAAACCGCTCCGCCTCTCTCTCCTCTTTTAAGACGCTCCTTAAAACCTACCTCTGTGACCAAGCTTTTGGTCACCTGTCCCTAATATCTCCTTATGGGGCTCGGTGTCAAATTTTGTCTGATAATTGCTCCTCTGAAGCATCTTAGGCATTTTACTATGTTTAAGGTGCTGTATAAATACAAGCTGCTGCTGTCGCAGTTAAGAAAAAAAGAAAGACTTGCATTTCTATCGCGCCTCTCACAACCACCGGACGTCCCAAAGCGCTTTACAGCCAATGAAGTACTTTTTGAAGTCTGGTCGCTGTTGTAATGTAGGAAACGCGGCAGCCAATTTGCGCACAGCAAGCTCCCACAAACAGCTATGTGATAATGACCAGATAATCTGTTTTTAGTGATGTTGGTTGAGGGATAAATATTGGCCCCAGGACACCGGGGAGAACTCCCCCTGCTCTTCTTCGAAATAGTGCCATGGGATCTTTTACATCCAGACGGGGCCTCGGTTTAACGTCTTTTCTTAAAGGCGGCACCTCCGACAGTGCAGCGCTCCCTCAGTACTGCCCCTCCGACAGTGCGGCGCTCCCTCAGTACTGACCCTCCGACAGTGCAGCGCTCCCTCAGTACTGCCCCTCCGACAGTGCGGCGCTCCCTCAGTACTGACCCTCCGACAGTGCGGCGCTCCCTCAGTGTTGACCCTCCGACAGTGCGGCGCTCCCTCAGTACTGCCCCTCCGACAGTGCGGCACTCCCTCAGTACTGCCCCTCCGACAGTGCGGCACTCCCTCAGTACTGCCCCTCCGACAGTGCGGCGCTCCCTCCGTACTGCCCCTCCGACAGTGCGGCGCTCCCTCAGTACTGCCCCTCCGACAGTGCGGCGCTCTCTCAGTACTGCCCCTCCGACAGTGCGGCGCTCTCTCAGTACTGCCCCTCCGACAGTGCGGCACTCCCTCAGTACTGCACTGGGAGTGACAGGCTAGATTTTTGTGCTCAAGTCTCAGGAGTGGGACTTGAACCCACGATCATCTGACTCAGAGACGAGAGTGCTGCCCACTGAGCCATGGCACCTGACAGCACCGCCATATGTTTACTCCAACAAAATTGGGGTAGAATTGGATGTTGAAAGTGAGGAGAGCCAGTTTGACAGACCAGAAACTGTGAACCCTACTTGAACCATTCAATTGTCTGGCTTCACTCTTCCTTTCCCTAGAACTGCCTGGGGTGCCAGCCATTGGAGGAAATGGCTGAAAGCTCTCGATTGCATACAATAGGGACCGAGAGACCCGTAAGCTATTCAATGAAGGACTCCAGCACTTACAGCTAGGTCGGCACATTGGCGAGAGCGGTTTGTTGATTGCTGGTTTTGATGTGATGCTCCGATCGTTGTGCATTATAGCTCGCACATTGATTTATTTTTTTCCCGGCTGTCTGCTGCTGTTTCTCTCCAACTCCCCGGGTTCACAGCTCCAGCTGAGACTCTCCCACTGACGCCAGTCGGCTCCCAGCTACAAGCCGTGCACAGCGTGGCCATTCCACTGGGACACACCCTGGCTGCGCTGGGTTTGGAGCAGGAAGAGGGATTCCTCTGGAGGCAGGAGAGGCAGGCGTGCTGGCAACTCCGGTGTCCGATGCCCCTTCGCAGATGGCCCGGGAATTGCGTGACGGGACTCGGGCGCGACTATTTGGGCGTACATAATCCGGGCCGGCACTCCCAGCGCAGTATTGAGGCAGCGCTGCACTGCCGTCCTTCGGATGAGACGTTAAACCGAGGCCCCGTCTGCCCTCTCGGGTGGACGTAAAAGAACCCTTGGCACTGCAACAACAACAACTTGTATTTATATAGCACCTTTTAATGTAGTAAAACATCCCAAGGTGCTTCACATGAGTGATTATCCAACAAAATTTGACACCGAGCCACATGAGATATTGGGGCAGGTGAGCAAAAGCTTGGTCGAAGAGGTCGGTTTTAAGAAGCGTCTTAAAGGAGGAGAGAGAGGCGGAGAGGTTTAGGGAGGGAATTCCAGAGCTTTGGGCCTAGGCAGCTGAAGGCACGGCCGTCAATGGTGGAGCGATTAAATTTGGGGATGCCCAAGAGGCCAGTACAGCAGGGGAGTTCTTCCCGGTGTCCTGGCCAATATTTATCACTCAACCAACATCACAAAAACAGATGATGTGGTCATTACCACATTGCTGTGTGTGGGAGCTTGCTGTGCGCAAATTGGCTGCCGCATTTCCTGCATTAAAACAGTGACGACACTTGGCTGTAATGCGCTTAGGGACATCCTGAGGTCATGAAAGGCGCTATATAAATGCAAGTCTTTCTTTTACTTCTTTCGCGCTCTCTTTCTCTTTCTTTGTCTCTTTTTTTCTCTTTCTTTCTTCCTCTCCCTCTCTCTCTCCCTCCTCTTGATCGCTCTGTCTTTGCTCTCTCTCTCTCTCTTCTCTCTCTCTCTCTCTCTCTCTCTCTCTCTCTCTCTCTTTCCTTCTGTTTCTTTACTCCAAGAGATTGAGCAGGAAGGCAGGCATCAACTTGTGTTGTCGACTGGAAGTCGCATTTCGGTCTAGAAGTAGTTACAGCCCTGCGCATTGAGTAATTAAAACTCGAATTCTGATTACACTGGCTGCTTTTTTCATATGCCAGGCTTGGGGTTGTAATTATGGTCGCAGGTGCAGAGTTGTTCTTATTGAAAATTAATTTTGGAAAGCAAATTAATACCATGGGAGGCGGCAGGAAAAGATCTGGTGATCCACAATTTTGCATTTCCTGGTCGTGATAACTTGCTTCTGTTTTTCAGCGTCTGTCAGCAACTTTGCTGCATAAGTGTGATTTTTTTTTTTCCCTCTTTTTTTAAAAATAATTATGAAATTATTGGTTGATTTCACAGGGCAGTTTCACAAACCAAAAATAAAACAACCTCCAGATTTCCTTCTTATTTTTACCAGAATCGGAATAATTGTAGCAGGGAATTTTTTCCCATTGATTTGGGAATCAGGAGAAGCAGATCAGAAATTACAGAATGAGTTCAACAAAATATGTAGGTGTGTCAACTCCAGTGTCAGCCGTGGTTCAGTGGGTCGCACTCTCGCCTCTGAGTCAGAAGGTTGTGTGTTCAAGTCCCGCTCCAGAGACTTGAACACAAAAATCGAGGCTGACGCTCCCAGTGCAGTACTGAGGGAGCGCCGCACTGTCGGAGGGACAGTACTGAGGGAGCGCCGCACTGTCGGAGGGGCAGTACTGAGGGAGCACCGCACTGTCGGAGGGGGCAGTACTGAGGGAGCGCCGCACTGTCGGAGGGGCGGTACTGAGGGAGCGCAGCACTGTCGGAGGGGCAGTACTGAGGGAGCGCCGCACTGTCGGAGGGGCAGTACTGAGGGAGCGCCGCACTGTCGGAGGGGCCGTCTTTTGGATGAGACGTTAAACCGAGGCCCCATCTGCTCCCTCGGCTGGATGTAAAAGGTCCTATGGCCACTATTTGAAGAAGAGCAGGGGAGTTATAAAACGGATTATCTGGTCATTATCACATTGCTGGTTGTGGGATCTTGCTGTGTGCAAATTGGGTGCCATGTTTCCTCCAACAGTGACCACACTTCAAAAGTACTTCATTGTGAAGCACTTTGGTATGTTATAGAAATGCAAGTCAATCCCTTTATTATGGGAAGAAAAATAGATGTTGAAATAGTTACAGGTGGATTTAAACCCGGACCCAAAGGACAGTCTACCATTCAGTTGTCCATAGTGTAACAATGATCAGGCCAGAATTCCTTGGTCCTCCGACAGTGCGGCACTCCCTCAGTACTGCCCCTCCGACAGTGCGGCGCTCCCTCAGCACTGCCCCTCCGACAGTGCGGCACTCCCTCAGTACTGCCCCTCCTCCCTCAGTACTGCCCCTCCGACAGTGCGGCGCTCCCTCAGTACTGCCCCTCCGACAGTGCGGCGCTCCCTCAGTACTGCCCCTCCGATAATGCGGCGCTCCCTCAGTACTGCCCCTCCGACAGTGCGGCGCTCCCTCAGTACTGACCCTCCGGCAGTGCGGCGCTCCCTCAGTACTGACCCTCCGGCAGTGCGGCGCTCCCTCAGTACTGACCCTCCGGCAGTGCGGCGCTCCCTCAGTACTGCCCCTCCGGCAGTGCGGCGCTCCCTCAGTACTGCCCCTCCGGCAGTGCGGCGCTCCCTCAGTACTGCCCCTCCGACAGTGCGGCGCTCCCTCAGTACTGACCCTCCGACAGTGCGGCGCTCCCTCAGTACTGCACTGAGAGTGTCGGCCTGGATTTTTGTGTTCAAGTCTCTGGAGCGGGACTTGAACCCACAACCTTCTGACTCAGAGGCGAGAGTACTACCCACTGAGCCATTGGCTGACACACAATTCTGCCCACCTACATATTTTGTTGAACTCATTCTGTAATTTCTGATCTGCTTCTCCTGATCTGACCTCCTCTCCTGACCCCGCCAGAGTATCTCGGAGCGTAAGGTGGCCCCACTGGCTCGTAGGGTTTTTCCAGTGAGGGGCCTGATCCTCCCAGCAGTCTTCTGGGATGGTCAGGACCAGACCCAGGCCTGAATCGCCCCCCTCCCCCCGTGTCTCTCCATTGGACCTCATCATTGGGGTATCTCTAGTGCACAGGAGGCAATAGATATGGGAATCGTGGGTGGGGGGAAGCCACTCCACTGGACCTGCCTCCTTTCAAGGACTTCATTGTAAGGTAATCGGCAAAAGAACCAGAGACGAGATAAGGAAAAGTTCTTCTACGCAGCGAGTTGTTGTGATCTGGAATGCGCTGCCTGAAAGGGCGGTGGAAGCAGATTCAATAGTAACTTTCAAAATGGAATTGAAAAGGTGACATTTGCAGGGCTCTGGGGAAAGAGCGGGGGGGAGTGGGACTAATTGGAGAGCTCTTTCAAAGAGCCGGCACAGTCACGATGGGCCAAATGGCCTCCTCCTGTGCTGTACCATTCCGTGATTCCAAGTCTTTGGCGCAATGGATATCTTGTTCAATGTTCCAATGGCCTCTACTGCCCCCCTTCACCCTGCATCATCACCCAGGCTCAGGAATTTCCGGGCCAATGCGTTTAACAATGGCGTGTTAACGGCAGTGGTGGAAATGTGGCATATTATTGGGGGAGAATAGAGGGAGCGTATTTCTACAGCTGACCATGTTACAGCCCGGCCTGAAGTACATTGCGGATACAAAAATCAGAAAGTTCTGCTGTCCACAGCACGAACATTCCTCACTTAACCTTTTATTGATTAATAAACTGAAACGGTAAATATCAATAACATAGAATTTACAGCACAGAAACAGGCCATTCAGCCCAGCTGGTCTATACCGGTGTTTCTGCTCCACACGAGCCTCCTCCCGCCCCTCTTCATCTCACCCCATCAACATATCCTTCTATTCCTTTCGCCCATCCCTAATATCCCTTGAGAAGGTGGTGGTGAGCCGCCGCCTTGAACCGCTGCAGTACGTGTGGTGAAGGTACTCCCACAGTGCTGTTAGGGAGGGAGTTCCAGGATTTTGACCCAGCGACGATGAAGGAACAGCCGATATATTTCCAAGTCAGGATGGTGTGCGACTTGGAGGGCAACTTGGGGGTGGTGGTGTTCCCAGGCGCCTGCATGTGTTTATCAAGCCTCCCCTTAAATGCATCTATACTATTCGCCTCAACCACTCCCTGTGGGAGCGAGTTCCACATTCTCCCCACTCTCTGGGTAAAGAAGTTTCTCTGGAAATTAATGTTGAATATTGTTCCTCACTCGAGTATTAGATAATTGTACTGATAACGTACTCTTTCATTTTCCATAGTTTATGTAAGAAACAATTTATTTGTTATTAATTTTGCCTCTTGGGAGGAATCGGCAGGTAATTTTAGTCTTCAACGGGATCACGTTTTGGGAATTTTGGCACCCATCCCTCGTGAGTTTCTGTCCATTAAGTTTAATTGGTGGAAAATCATGTGGGCGACATGCGCCTAAATTCCCAATATCTGTTCCCGGTATTTGTGAAACACTGTGCTGGAAACGCTGAAGAGGAAAATTTGCCCCGTAAAGTCTTCCTAGTATCTTTGTTAAATTCCCTAATCGGGCAACTCCTAACCTTGCATTTATATAGCGCCTTTAACGTAGTAAAAGGTCCCGCCGCGCTTCACAGGAGCGAATTATCAGACAAGATTTGAGCCCGAGCCACAGAAGGAGATATTCGAATCGGTGATCAAAAGTTTGGTCAAAGAGGTCGGTTTTAAGGAGCGTCTTAAAGGAGGGTAGAGGGGTTTAGGGAGGGAATTCCAGAGCTCGGGGCCTCAGCAGCTGAAGGCACGGCCACCAATGGTGGAGCGATGACAATCGGGGATGCTGAAGAGGCCAGAATCGGAGGAGCGCAGAGATCTCAGGGGTTTGTGGGGCTGGAGGAGGTTACAGAGATAGGGAGGGGCGAGGGCCATGGAGGGATTTGAACACAAGGATGAGAATTTTGAAATCGAGGCGTTGCTGGACCAGGAGTCGATGCAGGTCAGCGAGCACAGGGGGTGATGGGTGAACGGGACTTGGTGCGAGTTAGGACACGGGGGCAGCCGAGCTTTCAATGAGCTCAAGTTTACGGAGGATGGAAGGTGGGAGGCCGGCCAGGAGAGTGTTGGAATAGTCCAGTCTGGAGGAACAAAGGCCTGGGTGAGGGTTTCAGCAGCAGATGGGCTGAGGTAGGGGCGGAGACGGGCGATGGTACGGAGGTGGATGCAGATGCAGTGCTCACGGGGAGTGCTGGTCTGGAGACCACTGCGGCCCAGCACGTCTCGACCAGCGGCCCCTGTGAGCACAACTGCAGGGAGCACCTTACCAGGGAATCAATCCATTAATTTTTAAGGGTAAAACAATTTGTGAGACTTTAATAAAATCACTTAATTTCTCCATTTTTCTTATTGATTTCCGCACTAAGTAGACATAATTCCTGCACTTAAATTCAATCTTCAGCTGTTATCTTGAATCATTTTGCATTGATTTATGCTTTTAAAAGACACTGAAAATTGAGATTAAAATACTGTGGTTGGACTGGGTACTGGAAATGATAGTTTGGGATCTAAATTGGACAAAGGTCTTCTCTCTAAGTCCTATGTGAAATGAGTTTGATGCAGTCTCCCTTACCCACCTGGTGAGCGCAAGCCCACAGCAGCAGACTGGCACATTCACTCCGACAGACCACAGGATGATGATGATATGAGAAATGGAAATACCAGCTCCAGATTCAGCGGGATCAATGCTCCCCTGGCCTGCCTGCCATCCACCACCCTCTGTAAGCTCATCCAAAACCCTGCTTCCTGTATCCTATCCCGCAGCGAGACCCATTCCACCTTCACCCCTTGCTGACGTACATTGGATCCTGGCGTACGTTCCTCCAACTTAAAATTTCATCCTCGGATTTAAATCCCTTCAAGACCTCACTTCTATCTATGTAACTTCCTCCAGCCCTACAATTCCCCCTCTCCCCCGACACCCAACAACGCTCTATTGCTCTGACTTTGGATTCTTGTGCATGTCCGTCGCCCCGCCATCACTTCAGCCGGCACGGACTCGATGGGCCGAATGGCGGCCTTCTGTGTCGTTATGACTCTGTGATGCACTTTGTGTGAACTCCCTGCCTCAATCCCTCTGGTCTCTCTCCCTTCCTCTCCTCCTTTTAAGAACATCCTTAAAACTCACCTCTTTGACAAACCTCTCCAAACATCCCCCCCTTTGGCTCTGCGTCCATTTTTCCCCCATTGTGCCTCTGCGAAGCCCCTTGGGACAGTTTTCTACGTCCGAGGCACTATATAAATGCAAATTGTTGGTGCGCAGCGCTCTGGAGCTCCTGCGCACCCAAAAAAAATTAAAGGTAGGGAGTTCCAGCGACGATGAAGGATCAGCCAATATATTTCCAAGTCAGGATGGTGTGTGGCTTGGCAGGTGGTGGTGTTCTGATGCGCCTGCTGCCCTTGTCCTTCTAGGTGGTAGAGGTCGCGGGTTTGGAAGGTGCTGCCGAAGAAACCTTGGCGAGTTGCTGCAGTGCATCTTGTAGATGGTACCCACTGCAGCCACGGTACGCCGGTGGTGGAGGGAGTGAATGTTTAAGGTGGTCCATGGGGTGCCAATCAAGTGGGCTGCTTTGTCCTGGATGGTGTCGAGCTTCTTGACTGTTGTTGGAGCTGCACTCATCCAGGCAAGTGGAGAGTTTTCCTTCACACTCCTGACTTGTGCCTTGTAGATGGTGGAAAGGCTTTGGGGAGTCAGGAGGTGAGTCATTCACCGCAGAATACCCAGCCTCTGACCTGCTCTTGTAGCCACAGTATTTATGTGGCTGGTCCAGTTAAGTTTCTGGTCAATGGTGACCCCCCAGGATATTGAAGGTGGGGGATTTGGCGATGGTAATGCCATTGAATGTCAAGGGGCAGTGGTTAGACTCTCACTTGTTGGAGATGGTCATTGCATGGCACTTGTGTGGTGCGAATGTTACTTGCCTCTTATCAGCCCAAGCCTTAATGTCGTCCAGGTCTTGTTGTATGCGAGCATGGATTGCTTCATTATCTGAGGAGTTGTGAATGGAACTGAACACTGTGCAGTCATCAGCGAACATCCCCACTTCTGACCTTATGATGGAGGGAAGGTCATTGATGAAGCAGCTGAAGATGGTTGGGCCTAGGACACTGCCCTGAGGAACTCCCTGCAGCGATGTCCTGGGGCTGAGATGATTGGCCTCCAACAACCAAAAACATCTTCCTTTGTGCTGGGTATGACTCCAGACAGTGGTATGATTTCCCCCTGATTGCCATTGACTTCAATTTTACTAGGGCTCCTTGATGCCACACTCGGTCAAATGCTGCCTTGATGTCAAGGACAGTCACTCTCACCTCACCTCTGGAATTCAGCTCTTTTGTCCATGTTTGGACCAAGGCTGTAATGAGTTCTGGAGCTGAGTGGCTCTGGCAGAACCCAAACTGGACATCAGTGAGCAGGTTATTGGTGAGTAAATGCCGCTTGATAGCACTGTCGATGACACCTTCCATCACTTTGCTGATGATTGAGAGTAGACTGATGGGGCGGTAATTGACATTGTGGAGCTCAGGAAGGAGAGCTACACTTGATAGCCGGCTGTGCTGTACCTGACTCCGAGTCCTCAATACAGACAGTCGGTACAGAGAGAACGTTTCCACTAGTGGAGAAAAGCGTAACTAGAGGCCATCAATATAAGATAGTCACCAAGAAATCCAAAAGGGAAAAAGTTCAAGTTCTTTACAGTAACATCACTTGTTGTGCTGAGCACAAACATTCACAAAGGGAGACAATACTGATCTGACCTTGTTGTCACTTCTGAAAATACGGTTTTTGCAATCTGTATGAATACAAAAGGTTCATGTTTCTCGAGCACAATTAATTTGCTTGTTGCAAATGTTCTCCTGCTTTAAATAGAAGAAAAGTTTAACTGTAATCAGAGAACCATTATTCCTCTCGCGCAATCTGAATTAATTTTATCTTTTCTTTATTTGATAGTAAGCACACAAGACCTTGTATTTATACAGTGCTTTTAACGTAATAAAACGTCCCAAGGCGCTTCACAGGAGCGATTATCAGATAAAATTTGACACCGAGCCACATAAGGAGATATTAGGACAGGTGGAGGTAGGTTTCAAGGGACATCTTAAAGGCGGAGAGGGTTAGGGAGGGAATTCAGCAACAACCAAAATAAGATGTTTCCACTTGTGGGGCAGTCCAAAACTAGGGGTCATAAATAAAAGTTAGTCACTAATAAATCCAATAGGGAATTCAGGAGAAACTTCTTTACCCAGAGAGTGGTGAGAATGTGGAACTCGCTACCACAGGGAGTGGTTGAGGCGAATAGTATAGATACATTTAAGGTGAACACACGAGGAGAAAAGGAAGAGGAGTTATGCTGATAGGGTGAGATGAAGAGGGGTGGGAGGAGGCTCGTGTGGAGCATAAACACCAGCACGGACCAGTTGGGCCGACTGGCCTGTTTCATACGGCATATAATTGGCAAATAACACAGATAAATGTGAGGTGTTACATTTTGGTAGGAAGAGTAGGGAGGTCACTTATCACTTTGGAAGGTGCGAGTCTGGGTGGGGTAGAGGAACAAAGGGATCTAGGAGTACAAATACACAAATCACTAAAAGTTGCGACGCAGGTTAGCAAGGCCATAAAAAAGGCAAACCAGGCACTAGGGTTTATTTCTGGAGGGATAGAATTGAAAAGTAGTGAAGTTATGCTAAACCTGTATCGAACCTTGGTTAGACCACACTTGGAGTACTGTGTACAGTTCTGATCGCCATATTATAAAAAGGATATAGAGGCACTGGAGAGGGTGCAGTGAAGATTTACAAGGATATACCAGAAATGCAGGGGTACACCTATCAGGAAAGGATGAACAGGCTGGGTCTCTTTCCTCTTGAAAAAAGAAGGCTGAGGGGTGACCTAATAGAGGTCTTTAAAATTATGAAAGGTTTTGATAGAGTGGATACAGAGAGAATGTTTCCACTTGTGGGGAAGAGCATAACTAGAGGCCATCAATATAAGATAGTCACCAAGAAATCCAATAGGGAATTCAGAAGAAACTTCTTTACCCAAAGAGTGGTGAGAATGTGGAACTCGCTACCACAGGGAATGGTTGAAGCGAATAGTATGGATGCATTTAAGGGGAGGCTAGACAAGCATATGAGGGAGAAGGGAATAGAAGGTTATGCTAATAGATTTAGATGAGGAAAAAGGGGAGGAGGCTGGAGTGGAGCATAAACGCCGGCATGGACTGGTTGGGCCGAATGGCCTGTTTCTGTGCCGTATATCCTATGTAATTCTGTGCTGTAGACTCGATGGGCTGGATTTTGATACTGGGGCGGGTTGGGGTCGTGTTATCCACTTTTCGTGTTATCCACCCGACTGCAATTGGATGTGGGAGATTGATGCGATTTTCACCTAATTGGGCAATTGAGTTCCAGCATGTGGGAACCCATGAACCAATTAGTGGTTTCAGTCTGAAAGTCGCCTCTGATGATGTCATCATTGCTGCTGCATTGAAGGTCTTCAGAGACTGCCTGGCCTTTGCTGTGAGAGGACCTGGATGCAAAATGAGCAGCAGCAGCCCTAAGTCTGCTCCCAGATATTTTTACACCACCACTCAGAGGGAGAGGGAGAGGGAGAGGGAGAGGGAGAGGGAGAGAGAGAGAGAGAGATCCAGCCACCCACCCACCCAAATGTGCTCCCGCCAGGTTTCACAATCGTGGTTCAGAACAGGCGTGCTTCACGTAGAACAAGGGTTAAAATCACAAAGGCCTTTCAAAATGGCATTATAGAGCCAATTTAGTGCTTGTTAAGGGCCTTAACAGCTTATCCCGCCGCTTAGAGGCGGGACGGAGTCGGGACCAGCAGACACGATTTAATGAAAATTGCGTGGAGGAGGGATGGAGGCGGACTTGTGCCCGCCCGCCAGTTTTCGCAATTTTAACCCCCCACACGCCTCCAAACCCGCCTCCGCGTGTCAATGAAAATCCAGCCCGATGTAATTCTATTTTCATATCGAGTGTATGAATTTTATGTAAATTCCATATAAAAATAAATGTTAGTAAATTGACAAAGCAACTGGATGCTCTTGTTGGTATTTTTCCGCCAGTTGGACAGACATGTTCTGCCTGTGCTTCTACTGTCTGTCGAGAGAAGTGTGTGCATGGCCGTGTTCAAATTCAGATTTATTTTTTGCATGTATTTATTTATATTTGCTTACACACTGAGCTACCAAACAATGACTTTGTCTTAACATTGTGGAATTGCTGTCTGAAAGGAGTCTCTAATCACACTGTAGATTCTGCTGAGCCTGTTTGTTGCCGTCATTCTGGACAATCTGGAGCTGGATGAAGATCTAAAGAAACTAAAACAGGTAAGGCGTTTTACACATTGCCCTGTCCTCCTCGCCTGAACACTTCTGTGTGTGTGTGTGTGCGTGTGCGTGTGCGTCATGCCTAGAGCCATCCTAAGAATTCTTTCAGTTGTGCGTTCACGTTAAGTGTATGGAGTTTCTACCAGACTCGAAGAACTTCGAAGAAAACATTTTCTACAGACGTGCAAGGGTTGAGGAGTGTGGTTGATCTGGACGGACCCACTCTGCCCTTGCAACATGATCAGCTTCCACTCACTTCCAATCCTGCATTCCCAGATAGGGTGAATGAACCATTAAGCGAAAATGCTGATCGTTGTATAGCTCCGATGATTGATTGTATTTTAATAAGTTATTGTCAAAGGCCTTGAAATTGTATTGTTGCATAAGGTAAAAATTGTGTTTAGCAAATAGCAGGCACAGATATGATGGGCCGAATGGCCTCCTTCTGTGCCTGTATGCAACGTTGATCATAACAAATTGGAGCATTCAGCCCATTGAGCCTGCTCCACCATTCAATAAGATCATGGCTGATCTAATATCTCAACTCCACTTTCCCACCCGACCCCCATATCCCTTGATTCCCTTAGTATCCAAAAATCTATCAATCTCTGTCTTGAATAAACTCAACGACTGAGCCTCCACAGCCCTCTGGGGTAGAGAATTCCAAAGATTCACCGCCCTCCGAGTGAAGAAATTTCTCCTCCTCTCAGTTCTAAATGGCTGACCCCTTATTCTGAGACTGTGACCCCTGGTTCTAGACTCTCCAGCCAGGGGAAATACCCTCCCAGCATCTACCCTGTCAAGCCCTGTAAGAATGTTATATGTTTCAATAAGATCACCTCTCATTCTTCTAAACTCTAGGGAATATAGGCCTAGTCTACTCAATTTCTCCTCACAGGACAATCCCCCCATCCCAGGAACCAGTCTAGTGAACCTTCGCAATCAGCACATGGAAGAACTCCCTGCTTTTCTTCAAATAGTGCCATGAAAACTTCAATGCCCATTTGCAGAGGTGAACAGTTTCAATTTAAGAAATGACTTGCATTTATTTAGCACCCTTCACGACCTCTGGACGTCCCAAAGCACTTCACAGTCAATGTATCGGCCTAGATACGTCTCCAAGTGGGACTTCTGACTCAGACACGGAGAGCTGCCAGTTGAGCTAAGCTGACCTTAAATTAAAAATATCTTATCTCCAGACTTACAGAGGTCCATTAGTAAAGCTATCATTCCACATCACTGCCTGAAGCACTGCCAGAACCAGTGATGTGATGGAAACGTTTCTAAAAGATTTTGAATTTGGTATAAAATATTAAATAGATAAAAGGGAGAAAGTATAATTGACTAGCAATGATGTATGTGTGGGAGAGTGGGAGGTTGTAATTGAGGACAGGTAGTTGTAGACCTGTCCTTCACTCAAGCTGTGTGATCATCAATCCAAACGTCCTGAACACCCACGCATCCATTATTACCTAGTTTGATCTGAAATTGACTCATAAATGTATATTTGGAAGGTGCTCATGTTTGTATTCATAGAATCAGAGAATGATACAGCACAGAAGGAGGCCATTCGGCCCATTGTGCCTGTGCCGGCTCTTTGAAAGAGCTCTCCAATTAGTCCCACTCCCCCCTGCTCTTTCCCCACAGCCCTGTAAATTTTTCCTTTTCTAGTATTTATCCAATTCCCTTTTGAAAGTTACTATTGAATCTGCTTCCACCGCCCTTTCAAGTGGCACATTCCAGATCACAACAACTCACTGCGTAAAAAAACTTATCCTCCTCTCCCCCTCTGGTTCTTTTGCCAATTGCCTTAAATCTGTGTCCTCTGGTTACCGACCCTCCTGCCACTGGAAACAGTTTCTCCTTCATAATTTTGAAAACCTCTGTTAAATCTCCTCTTAACCTTCTCTGCTCTAAGGAGAACAGCCCCAGCTTCCCCAGTCTCTCCACATAACTGAAGTTCCTCCTCCCTGAGGATGTAACTAGTGGAGTAGACCAAGGGGAACCGGTAGATGTGGTGTATCTGGATTTTCAGAAGGCCTTCGATAAGGTCCCACACAAGAGGTTGGTGAACAAAATTAGGGTACATGGAATTGGGGTAATATACTAGCATGGATTGAGAATTGGTTAACAGACAGAAAACAAAGAGTAGGAATAAAAGGGTCTGTTTCAGGATGGCGACTAGTCGGGTACCGCAAGGATCGGTGCTTGGGCCCCAGCTATTCACAATCTATATCAATGATTTGGATGAGGGGACTAAATGCAATATTTCCAAATTTGCTGATGATACAAAGCTAGGTGGCAGTGTCAGTTGTGAAGAGGATGTGAAGAGGCTTCAAGGGGATCTCGACAGGCTCAGTGAGTGGGCGAGAACATGGCAGATGGAATATAATGTGAATAAATGTGAAGTTATCCACTTTGGTAGAAAAAACAAAGGCAGAGTATTTCCTAAATGGTGAAAGATTGGAGAATGCAGATGCTCAAAGGGACCTGGGTGTCCTTGTACATGAGTCACTGAAAGTGAATGTGCAGGTGCAGCAAGCCATTAGGAAGGCAAATGGTATGCTGGCCTTCATTACAAGAGGATTTGAGTACAGGAGCAAAGAAGTCTTACTCCAATTATATAGGGCCTTGGTGAGACCACACCTGGAGTACTGTGTACAGTTTTGGTCTCCTTACCTAAGGAAGGATATACTTGCCACAGAGGGAGTGCAACGAAGATTCATGAGATTGATTCCTGGGATGGCGGGACTGTCGTATGAGAAGAGATTGAGTAAACTAGGCCTGTATTCTCTTGAATTCAGAAGAATGAGAGGGGATCTCATTGAAGCATACAAAATTATTACAGGGCTTGATAGGGTGGATGCTGGGAGAATGTTTCCCTTGGCTTGGGAGTCTAGAACCAGGGACCACAACCTCAGGATAAAGGGTAGGCCATTCAGGACTGAGATGAGGAGAAATTTCTTCACACAGAGGGTGGTGAATCTTTGGAATTCTCTACCCCAGAGGGCTGTGGAGGCTCAGTCATTGGGTATATTCAAAACAGAAGTCGATAGATTTCTGACTAGTAAGGGCATCAAGGGATATGGCGATAAGGCCGGTGAATGGAGTTGAGGCAGAAGATCAGCCATGATCTCATTGAATGGCGGAGCAGGCTCGAAGGGCCGAATGGCCTACTCCTGCTCCTATTTCTTATGTTCCCCCTGTAAAAAGTCCCTATTATGAAGTAATCTACTTGGCAAAAGCTTTGTTTTTCCTTTTGTTTCGCTATTCAGATAATGCAAAAATGAGAATCTGTAAAAGTCTTTAGTGAGGCAAGTCTGATAATGATAATGGAAAGGCAATGAGTGAGTGATACTGAGAGTAACGAGGAGTCTTGTGGAAACCCTAACCCTAAATGACTCGTCCTCTACATATCTGAAACTTGGATCGAGGAGCGTGACAAAAAAGAACATGTTTTTCAATGGCCCTATCAATCCGATGGCAGGAAAAAAACAGCTGGTCCATCAAGCCTACCCCACACCTCATAATGGTTGGAGCAACGTGATAAGACACTTCCTCCTTCCCAGCCCCCCCACTCCACCTCAGCCATGTAATCTCCTGGAGGAGGCAAAAAAAAATCAGGGCCAATAAGGGGAAAAAATACTCGCCATCCCTTCGGACAGAAGTTCAGCCAGGGTCTGGGGACCCTCTGTGTGGTGAATGGATGTCCCACCACAGCATACCTGCTCTCCAATGCTACAATAGCAGAATATCTAGCCCCCTGTGTCCCACCACTTCATTCGAACATACGAAAACACCAGCTGGTCCATCAAACCTGCCCCCACACTCATGAGGATCGTGACTGGACACTTCATCCGTTCCCACCCCACCCCAAGCCATGTGATCTCCTGGGAGAGATGAAAAACCTGAGGCCAATAAGGGGAAAAAATACTCTGGAAAAATTCCTCTCCGACCACCTCAGGCGATCAAAACCAGTCCAGGAGATCACACGGAGCAAGTGTTATCACTAAAGACGCTGACCTATATGATGAATGGTGTAATGTGGATGATGAGCCTTGGAATCAACCTGAAACTGATTCTGTCCATCTCGGTGCTGGCCATAGTGCCCACTGTGAATGGTGCATTAGATGTGTCTCCTGGGGTCAGTCAGTGGCTCAGTGGATATCACTCTCGCCTCGGAGTCAGAAGGTTATGGGTTCAAGCCCCACTCCAGAGACTTGAGCACAAAAATCTGAGCTGACACTCCAGTGCAGTACTGCGGGAGTGCCGCACTGTCGGAGGGGCAGTACTGAGGGAGCACTGCACTGTCGGAGGGGCAGTACTGAGGGAGTGCTGCACTGTCGGAGGGGCAGTCCTTAGGGAGAGCTGCACTGTCGGAGGGGCAGTACTTAGGGAGAGCTGCACTGTCGGAGGGGCAGTACTGAGGGAGCGCTGCACTGTCGGAGGGGCAGTACTTAGGGAGCGCCGCACTGTCGGAGGGGCAGTACTGAGGGAGCGCCGCACTGTCGGAGGGGCAGTACTGAGGGAGCGCCGCACTGTCGGAGGGGCAGTACTGAGGGAGCGCCGCACTGTCGGAGGGGCAGTACTGAGGGAGCGCCGCACTGTCGGAGGGGCAGTACTGAGGGAGCGCCGCACTGTCGGAGGGGCAGTACTGAGGGAGCGCCGCACTGTCGGAGGGGCAGTACTGAGGGAGCGCCGCACTGTCGGAGGGGCAGTACTGAGGGAGCGCCGCACTGTCGGAGGGGCAGTACTGAGGGAGCGGCGCACTGTCGGAGGGGCAGTACTGAGGGAGTGCTGCACTGTCGGAGGGGCAGTACTGAGGGAGCGCCGCACTGTCGGAGGGGCAGTACTGAGGGAGCGGCGCACTGTCGGAGGGGCAGTACTGAGGGAGGGCCGCATTGTCGGAGGGGCAGTACTGAGGGAGCGCCGCACTGTCGGAGGTGCCATCTTTCGGATAAGACGTTAAACCGAGGCCCCGTCTGCTCTCTCAGGTGGACGTAAAAGATCCCATGGCACTATTTTGAAGAAGAGCAGGGGAGTTCTCCTCGGTGTCCTGGCCAATATTTATCCCTCAACCAACATCACTGAAAAAAACAGATGATCTGGTCATTATCACATTGCTGTTTGTGGGAGCTTGCTGTGCGCAAATTAGCTGCCGCGTTTCCTACATTACAACAGTGACTACACTTCAAAAGTACTTCATTGGCTGTGAAGCGCTTTGAGACGTCCTGAGGTCATGAAAGGCGCTATAGAAATGCAAGTTATTTCTTTATTAAGTGAAATACCTCGGGGGGTAATTTTAACTTTTCTCACCGGATGTAAAATGGGTGATAATGAGTCGGGGGTGGGGGGTGGTGAGGTGATAGTGAATCGAATGGAGCTGATCGGGGGGTAGGTGATGGTGGGTGGGGTAGAGGAGGCGGTGATCGGGGGGGGGTTAGGTGATCGAGGGGGGTAGGTGATGGTGGGTGGGGTAGAGGAGGAGGTGATCGGGGGGGTAGGTGATGGTGGGTGGGGTAGAAGAGGAGGTGATCGGGGGGGTCGGTGATGGTGGGTGGGGTAGAGGAGGAGGTGATCGGGGGGGTAGGTGATGGTGGGTGGGGTAGAGGAGGAGGTGATCGGGGGGGTAGGTGATGGTGGGTGGGGTAGAGGAGGAGGTGATCGGTGGGGTAGGTGATGGTGGGTGGGGTAGAGGAGGAGGTGATCGGGGGGGGGGGGGGTAGGTGATGGTGGGTGGGGTAGAGGAGGAGGTGACCGGGGGGGTAGGTGATGGTGGGTGGGGTAGAGGAGGTGATGGTGAATCGGGTGTAAAATGGGCAGCTGATTCCTCCCAGTGTTAAAAGTTACATTTTGCCCCGGTAGGTCCCTTTCTACACTTGGTGCCAATGCATAGTTTCACATTCCAACCAACAAGACTTTGTGAAAGTCCGATCCCTGCTTGAAAACATCCCCGTCCACCAAAAGATCAGCGATCGTATATTACACAGAATTTTACAGCACAGCGACTGGCCATTCGGCCCAACTGGTCCCTGCCGGTGTTTATGCTCCACTCTCCCACCATTGGCCGCCCGACATGTCCATCCTCGCCGTGCCCCGCCTTCCCGCGGCCAATCGGAAAGTGAACAGACTGTTCATTGCCCGATTGGATGGTCCTTCACCACCAGTCAAACAGCCTTTTTTCCGCCAATCTCCAATATTTTTATAACTAACGAACAAAAGTGTTCAAAGAAAATGGGGGGGAAAAAACACACCTCCTCCCACCCCTCTTCATCTCACCCTATCAGCATAACCTGCTATTCCCTTCTCCCTCATGTACCTATCTAGCTTCCCCTTGTATCCACATTCTGTACAAATTGGAGCAGAACACCCTATAGAGAACAATTATCCAATCTCAACTGCAATGAGATGCAGTACATTACGCCAGTGCTACAAAATAAGTTGTAAAAATAATTAATTATCGTGCCCTGCTGGAAAATAACGCACGCTATCAGAGTTCCTGAGTGTGCAATTGAAAGAGCAAATTGTGCTTTTAATCTCTGTATCGTTGTGTTATACAAGTCACTTTCTTCCCTCTGAAGATAATTGCATTAAACAATAAGGGTGAGAAATAAAGAGAATCGAATGGTAATTCTCGTGATGCCAATGATGTGTTATAGCTTTCTAATGACATTTCTTGGTCTGTTGTGTGCACTGAGGTTGGTAATATTACAACTCCATGGTCAGAGAGGGTTCCTCGCCTGTCGGGAATGCATGCGTCAGCCGTGGCCCCGTGGGTAGCACTCCCGCCTCTGAGTTAGAAGGTTGTGGGTTCAAGTCCCACTCCAGGGACTTGAGCACAGAAAGCTAGATTGACACTCCAGTGCAGTACTGAGGGAGCACCGCACTGTCGGAGGGGCAGTACTGAGGGAGCACTGCACTATCGGAGGGGCAGTACTGAGGGAGCGCCGCACTGTCGGAGGGGCAGTGCTGAGGGAGCGCCGCACTGTCGGAGGGGCAGTGCTGAGGGAGCGCCGCACTGTCGGAGGGGCAGTACTGAGGGAACGCCGCACTGTCGGAGGGGCAGTACTGAGGGAACGCCGCACTGTCGGAGGGGCAGTACCGAGGGAGCGCCGCACTGTCGGAGGGGCAGTACCGAGGGAGCGCCGCACTGTCGGAGGGGCAGTACCGAGGGAGCGCTGCACTGTCGGAGGGGCAGTACTGAGGGAGCGCCGCACTGTCGGAGGGGCAGTACTGAGGGAGCGCCGCACTGTCGGAGGGGCGGTACTGAGGGAGCGCCGCACTGAGGGAGCGCCGCACTGTTGGAGGGGCAGTACTGAGGGAGCGCCGCACTGTCGGAGGGGTAGTACTGAGGGAGCGCCGCACTGTCGGAGGGGTAGTACTGAGGGAGCGCCGCACTGTCAGAGGGGCAGTACTGAGGGAGCGCCACACTGTCGGAGGAGCAGTACTGAGGGAGCGCCGCACTGTCGGAGGGGTAGTACTGAGGGAGCGCCGTACTGTCAGAGGGGCAGTACTGAGGGAGCGCGGCACTGTCGGAGGGGCAGTACTGAGGGAGCGCGGCACTGTCGGAGGGGCAGTACTGAGGGAGCGCGGCACTGTCAGAGGTTCCATCTTTCAGATGAGACGTTAAACCGAGGCCCCGTCTGCTCTCTCAAGTGGGTGTAAAAGATCCCATGGCACTATTTCGAAGACAGCAGGGGAGTTATCCCCGGTGTCCTGGCCAATATTTATCCCGCAATCAACATAATAAAAAACAGATGATCTGGTCATTATCTCATTGCTGTTCGTGGGACCTTGCTGTGCGCAAATTGGCTGCCGTGTTTCCTACACTACAACAGTGACTACACTTCAAAAATACTTCATTGGCTGTGTGGCGCTTTGGGACGTCCTGAGGTCGTGAAAGGCGCTGGAGAAATGCAAGTCTACCCCTTTATTATGGGAAGAGAAATAGAGGACATGGATACCCCATGAATGGTGTTGAAATAGTTACAGGTGGATTTAAACCCGGACCCAAAGGACAGTCTACCATTCCGTCGCCCATAGTGCAACAATGATCGGGCCAGAATTCCTTGGTCCAGCTACACAGCTGACCTCCTCTCCTGACCCCACCAGAGTATCTCGGAGTGTAAGGTGGCCCCACTGGCTCGTAGGGTTTTTCCAGTGAGGGGCCTGATCCTCCCAGCAGTCTTCTGGGATGGTCAGGACAAGACCCAGGCCTGAATCGCCCCCGCCCCCCCCCCCCATGTCTCTCCATTGGACCTCATCTGTAAAGCACTTTGGGACGTCCGGTGGTCATGAAAGGCGCTATATAAATGCAAGTCTTTTCTTTATGTTGTAAATTTGGGCACATTTGCTTACCCTTTTTCAATAATTTATTTTAAGGGTTGGGACAATGCACAGCCATAATTCGGCCGCACGCTCCCTCCCAGGAGACGAGACTTCCCACCAGGAGCACGGACTCCTAACATTACCCCTAGTCTAGTGATGCCAACTCTGGTTGGACGTATTCCTGGAGGGGGGGGGTCAACACATGACCTCCGACCCCCAACCACCCTGCCCCGCCCCCACACTCCCGCCATTGGCCGCCCGACACGTCCATCCTCGCGGTGCCCCGCCTTCCCGCGGCCAATCGGAGAGTGAACAGACTCTTCATTGCCCGATTGGATGGTTCTTCACCACCAGTCAAACAGACATTTTTTCCGCCAATCTCCAATATTTTTATAACTAACGAACAAAAGTGTTCAAAGAAAATGGGGGGGGAAAAAACACGCTTTTGTTTTAATGCCCCTATGATTTTGCTGACAGCTGTAAATTAATCTTCAATTCCTGGAGACTCCAGGCCAATCCTGGAGACTCCAGGCCAATCCTGGAGGGCTGGCAACCCTATCGTGGTCTGTTACCTACATTATGATCATCGAGCCTGGCGTCTACATCAAGTTATTAGTCGGTTTTCTTCTTCCTCTTTGGTGATGTGTTAAGGGGGAAAAATTCGGTTGGTTAACGCCTCCCGTTAGCGCCTCCGGGGGGCGCTAACAACTTAGCGCCCGAGCGCGGCAATTTTAGCGCCGCTCGTGAAATTGACCAGTCGTTTTGTGGCGGCGCTAAACACTGCTGCCACGATCTCCTGCGCCCACAGATCGTGACATCAGTCGAGCGTGCAGCGCCCCGGACTGAATATTGAGTGGCGCCCTCTGCCTTAGCGCCTGCCACTAGGAACGACCGGTAGAGGAGAACGTTTTCAAGTCGGGGAGGGGCTGGGGGAGCGCTATTTAAAGGCAGGCGCTTCCTGCCTTGTTGGCAACATTTTTTGTTACACGCAGGTTAAGAGAGAGAGAGACGTCTGGAGAGATTTAACGCTGTCCTAAGGAGTTTTGGCCCTCAGCACCACTTTTGAGGTTCCTAAGCGGCGAGCTCTTTCCCAGGGCCTATCCATTAGTGCTTCCAACACAATTGATTTCGAGGTCTCTCCAGGCCGAGATTCAAGGCTGCAATGAGCAGGGAGTGGCTGGCCAGCAAGATGGCCCCTCCCCTTTAAGAACTGGACGGCGCCAGTCTGTCTGGCTTCCATGGTAACGGACATCGCCTGAGCTTCGGTAGTGTTCTGAGGTAGCGCCTCGCTCCCCGACGTTACCGCTTTCAGAGAGGAGTGTAGCGCCTGATTTAGCGCTGAAATCACCTCCAGGGGGCGATAGAGGCGAATTTTGCAGTCGGAGGCAATAATTAGCGCCGGGCGCTAAACTTTGCACCCAGCCGATATTAGAGCCCCAAAATGGGTGATACCCAATTTTACCCCCTAAGTCTCTGGGACAAATAATACAACAACAGACACACAATGTGCTTTCCGTATTATCTAGGATGGATACCTGAGGGCAGGCAAGCGACGTTCCTGTAAACCGCACGGCCGCGCAGTTCGGGACCGGCTCTTCCCATGTTAAATTCCGCGCATGCGCGAAGCTGTGATTGGGCCGCGCGGCCCCTTAAAGGAGCCGCACACCCAAATAAAAATTAGGAGGAACATTGCATACGAGCTACCCAGTTACTGTCGCCAACTCTGGTTGGCCGAATTCCTGCCGGCTTCATCACATGATCTCCCACCTCACCCGCTCAAACGGCCTTCCCCCCCGCCCCCGCCCCCAGCCCCCATCTCCAATATTTCAATAAACAAAAGTGTACAAAGAAAATGGGAAATAAACACTTTTTTTAATACTCCTTATGACTTTTTTCTCCCTTGGTTTTTCTCGCAGCCGTGTCCTCGAGATTGGCCCGGATTTTCCGGGGCCTGTGACCGGGTACGTGGCCGAAAGGACCTCCCAAGTTCCGGGTTCAGGTGACGCTGCGCATGCACGGAACCTGCGATCTGTCAGGAATCTTCTTGACGGATCCTCCACATCCCCGTAAATGGGCATTCGCTGGCGGAGAGTCGGGCTATTCCGACTCTTGCCCGAGGAATACCCGTGAAACTCTTATGCCTGGTAAAAGCAGGCGTGGGGCCACCTTTTACCAGCGTGAGGGTGAAAATAAATATGAAAATAAACATTTTAAAAATCATTTTAACATTCCAAAATCTGTAAAATAAGTTTCTGTTATTTTTGGCCCCTTGAAAAATGTTTACATTTATTTTTCAAAAAATTAACTTTTTGTTTTAAATGTTTAATTAAATTGTATTTTAATTAATTTTAAACATGTGGTGATATTTTTTTATTTCAGTGTTGAGATGTATTTTTTGGGTGATTCCTATTCATGCTTATGGTGATTCCGTACGTAAATGGAATCACCCTTTGTGATTGGTTGGGCCGGCCCAGGTGATCCCAGGGCGCTTGCGAACCGCCTGCGCCCCTGGGATACCTGGGCCTCTACGCAGGCCTACGCCCACAGGCCCAGGAGCGCGTGTCTCCGTGGATCCAGGTCCATCGGGTAGGTGCGGAGTTTTATTGCAGTTCGGGGGCATCCGCCTGCAAATTCAGGCCCGTTGACCTTTAATTCCTGGAGACTACAGGACAGTCCGGGAGGGTTGGCAATTCCTCGCCGCAGTGCAAGCAGCAAGTGCAAAGAGGGCCTGGGAGCAAACCTCTCTGGATCGTGCTAATAACACCCACACCCCCCCCCTTCCATTGTCTCAAGGATTGGCCCAGAAATTCGCGTGTCTGGCTTGCCGCGGGGGTAAGGATCGCGCGCGCTCTTACCCACCGCGCCTGCCGTTGTGTTTTGGGCCCACAGGAACTTCGGGTCCCGGGCCTCTCCCAAGTGCCGGCGCGCAGTGCTTGCGTGTTCCAGGGGCGCAGTTAGTGCGATGCGACCCCTGGGATCACGTGGGCCATGGAGAGCCAATGGCAGCAGACCATCTTTCATTCATAGATTTGACAGGAGACCTGTCAAATCTGTGAATTGAAATCGGCCCCAAAAGAACAGCTAAACTTAAAATAAATTTTTTTTTAAAAACCATCACATTTATAAAATAACTATAGTTAAATAAATTAACCACTTTAAACAAAAATTTTAATTTTTGAAAAAATTAAAATACTTTTTAAAAGTTATAAAAATAAACTTACCTTTCTTTAAAGTATCTAAAGATAAACCTGTTGAAAAAATTTTTAATTATACTTAATTAACCACTTACCTTGTTCAAAAGGGGTCTTGCGCCTCCTTTTTATTAGCGTAGAATCTTCAATACTTACCCTCGCGTAGAAACCTGAAAAAAAATCTAAGTGTGCTGCGTGCGCGCAGCCTCTAGCACGCACGCGGTTCACCTAGGAACTGCCCACTTCACCATACCGGAAGTTCCGGTTTCCCACGCATGCGCAGTGCATGCAGGAAACCGGCACTTCGGGAAGCAATACGGGTGAGTACGGACTGTGTACTCACCCGGGAAGGGCCGAATTTTTGGGCCAGTGTGATATTGTGAGACTACAGCAATTCTGATGGTGTCTCCCTCTATTACCCCGACCCGCTCAACATCCTGAATAACTTGCATGTTGCTGAGAGTTAACCACTTATGAACCAAATTCACAAAAATGACATAATTGAAATTATCCCTCAAATCTCTTCTGTGCCGGATTGGTAGGAATAACATTTAAGTGTGTTGTAAAATGAAAGAAAGTAAGTCATGGGCTATTTGTATGTATGAACTTCCTTAGAAAAATTCAGTTGCAAAGCCCCTAGCGCCCGGGCGCGGCGCCGCTAACGCCTCCCGCGAAATTCAGCGGGAGGTTAGCGGCGGCGGTAGCCAGTAGCGCCCCGTGGTGCTGCGCCTCCGGCGATGACGTCATCGGCGTGTGTAGCGCCGCGCTCGCACCCCGGCCGCAAACTTGGCTCCCGCCCCCGACGCCATGTCCGACAGGGTCAGGGGGGGCGTTTTTGCGGCCGGGGCGGCGATATTTAAAGGGCAGGGGCCGGGCAACCTTTTTTTTTGGGCCGCCTGCCAGCACCTGCCCCCTCTGGCCTCCTCCGGCGGGGTGCCGGCCGCGACCCTCTTGAGTGCCGGGCTCTTTAGCCAGCACCCCACTCCCTGGTGGTCCAGCAGGGCCCCTGTGCGCGCTGCGCTAGGCCCTTCCTCTTTAATCAGGGGAGGGAGACCTGTAATACTGCGGTGCTACGTGCTGACACACGTGGTGCCGCGATATTCAATGGGAGGGGGAGCGCTTCCAGTAGCTTGGGGCACGGGGGCAGTAAAGTTATGAGTGTCAGCCTAGCTTTATGTGCTCAAGTCTCTGGAGTGGGGCTTGAACCCACAACCTTCTGACTCAGAGGCGAGAGCGCTGCCCACTGAGCCACTGCCTGACACAAATATTAAGTAAGATTTCCAGGAAATATCCAGTAAGCTATCTAGGGGCAACAGCTTATCATCGAATTACATAGAATCTGCACACAGCAACAGGCCATTCTGGGCATTCGGCCCATCAGTGCCGCACTGTCGGAGGGGCAGTACTGAGGGAGCGCCGCACTGTCAGTGGGGCAGTACTGAGGGAGTGCCGCACTGTCGGAGGGGCAGTACTGAGGGAGCGCCGCACTGTCGGAGGGGCAGTACTGAGGGAGTGCCGCACTGTCGGAGGGGCGGTACTGAGGGAGCGCCGCACTGTCGGAGAGGCAGTACTGAGGGAGCGCCGCACTATCGGAGGGGCAGTACTGAGGGAGCGCCGCACTGTCGGAGCGGCAGTACTGAGGGAGCGCCGCACTGTCGGAGCGGCAGTACTGAGGGAGCGCTGCACTGTCGGAGGGGCAGTACTGAGGGAGCGCCGCACTGTCGGAGGGGCAGTACTGAGGGAGCGCCGCACTGTCGGAGGGGCAGTACTGAGGGAGCGCCGCACTGTCGGAGGGTCAATACTGAGGGAGCGCCGCACTGTCGGAGGGGCAGTATTGAGGGAGCGCCGCACTGTTGGAGGGGCAGTACTGAGGGAGCGCCGCACTGTCGGAGGGGCAGTACTGAGGGAGCGCCGCACTATCAGAGGGGCAGTACTGAGGGAGCGCTGCACTGTCGGAGGGGCAGTACTGAGGGAGCGCTGCACTGTCGGAGGTGCCGTCTTTTGGATGAGACGTTAAACCGAGGCCCTGTCTGCTCTCTCAGGTGGATGTAAAAGATCCCATGGCACTATTTTGAAGAAGAGCAGGGGAGTTCTCCCCGGTGTCCTGGGGCCAATATTTATCCTTCAATCAACATAACAAAAACAGGATTATCTGGTCATTATCACATTGCTGTTTGTGGGACCTTGCTGTGCGCAAATTGGCTGCCGTGTTTCCTACATTACAACAGTGACTACACTTCAAAAAGTATTTCATTGGTTGTAAAGCGCTTTGAGACGTTCGGTGGTCGTGAAAGGCGCTATATAAATGCAAATCTTTTAACTGCTCCGTGCCGGTGTTTCTGCTCCACACGAGCCTCCTCCCACCCCTCTTCATCTCACCCTATCAACAGATCCTTCTATTCCTTTCTCCCTCATGGGTAGACATAGAGAAGATGTTTCCACTTGTGGGGGAGACCAAAACTAGGGGCCATCAATATAAGACAGTCACCAATAAATCCAATGGGGAATTCAGGAGAAGCTTCTTCACCCAGAGAGTGGTGAGAATGTGGAACTCGCTCCCACAGGGAGTGGGTGAGGCCAATAGCAGAGATGCCTTCAAGCCAAACCCTTTCCTAATTTTAAAGCCCTCTATCGGGCCATCCCTCCCGCCTTCTCTTTTCTAGAGCAAAGAGCCCCAGCCTGTCCAGTCTTTCCTGATGGTTGTAACCTCTCCGTTCTGGCAGCTCAGTTTTCCAAAAAAAAAATTTCGTTTTTTGCTGTTGCAACTTTTAGTCTGAAAATATTGTTTTTCAATTTGTTTTGGCCTTCACTGTAATTTTTTTTTTAATTAAAATAATCCATTGACATGTTGCATTATTTTCACATTGTAATGGGATGACTCATGGTTTGATCTTAATTGACTTTGTCGTATAGTTCTGAATCAGAAAAGAATACTCTCGGGCAACGGAAACCTTGATATATTAGTGGCTCCCACAGAGCCAAGGGACCAGTGGCAATAACCGCCTACATTTAAGATTACTTATTACCCAGGGTCGAGCAACAGATAAACATGCATGTAAACTGACATTTGATGCCAGATTTAATTGCCATTAATGTACTTGATTCTTACTTTTATCAAGAGTCGACACAGATGACATACATTCATCAACTAAGGATAGTTGCATGCAATTTGAAGTAGAAATGTTATTGAAATATGCTTCTGTTGCCAGTGTAATGTAGTTAAGGGACAGATTTTCACTGGACAGGAAAATATATTTTCTTGAATTGTTGCAGAGACGCATGAACACTTATTGGTGTCTCTCAGTCATCCTTTGTTTGATGTTCAATGCAACTTGCATTTATCCCTGATAAGTGCGAGGTGATTCATTTTGGTCGGGCAAATTTGAATAAGGATTACAGGGTCAACGGCAGGGTTCTGAGGAACGTGGAGGAGCAGAGGGATCTGGGGGTTCATATCCACAGATCTCTGAAGGTTGCCACTCAAGTGGATAGAGCAGTAAAGAAGGCCTATGGTGTGTTGGCGTTTATTAACAGAGGGTTTGAGTTTAAGAACCGTGAGGTTATGCTGCAACTGTACAGGACCTTGGTGAGACCACATTTGGAATATTGTGTGCAGTTCTGGTCACCTCACTATAGGAAGGACGTAGAAGCATTGGAAAGAGTGCAAAGGAGATTTACCAGGATGCTGCCTGGTTTGGGGGGGAGGTCTTATGAGGAAAGATTGAGGGAGTTGGGGCTTTTCTCTTTAGAGCGGAGGAGGATGAGAGGCGACTTAATAGAGGTTTATAAGATGATGAGGGGGATAGATAGAGTGGATGTTCAGAGACTATTTCCTCGGGTAGAGGCAGCTGTTACAAGGGGGCATAACTATAAGGTGCATGGGGGGAGATATAGAAGGGATGTCCGAGGTAGATTCTTTACTCAGAGAGTGGTTGGGGTGTGGAATGGATTGCCTGCTGTGATAGTGGAGTCGGACACTTTAGGAACATTCATGCGGTTATTGGATAAGCACATGGAGCACACCAGAGTGATAGGGAGTGTGATAGCTTGATCTTGGTCTCAGACAATGCTCGGCACAACATCGAGGGCCGAAGGGCCTGTACTGTGCTGTACTGTTCTATAGCGCCTTTAACGTAGTAAAACATCCCAAGGCGTGGTTTATCGAACAGAATTTGACACCGAACCACATGAGATATTAGGGCAGGTGACCAAAAGCTTGGTCGAAGAGGTAGGTTTTAAGGAGCGTCTTAAGGGAGGAGAGAGAGGTGGAGAGGTTTAGGGAGGGAATTCCAGAGCTCGGGGCCCAGGCAGCTGAAGGCACGGCCGCCAATGGTGGAGCGATGGAAATCGGGGGATGCGCAAGGGGCCAGAATTGGAGGAGCGCAGAGATCTCGGAGAGTTGTGGGGCTGGAGGAGGTTACAGAGATAGGGAGGGGGGGCGAGGCCGTGGAGGGATTTGAAAACAAGGATGAGAATTTTAAAATCGAGGCGTTGCCGGACCGGGAGCCAACATAGGTCAGCGAGCACAGGGGGGATGATGGGTGAACGGGACTTGTAGTTTACCGGTCAGATAAGAGAAAGTTTGCTTTGTTTGAGGATGCTGGTGGAGGTGATAGTTTGACGGAAGAAGGAAGTGATATGGTTCAAAAAGTCTTAAAGGGGGACGAGTACCCATCGTGATTTTTCCACCTTTGATGGGCTGACCTTACCTGTGATCACAGAATCACAGAATCCCCACAGTGCAGATAGAGGCCATTTCGGCCCATCGAGCCTGCACCGACACATATCCCACCCACCCTATCCCCGTAACCCCACGTATTTAATCCCCCCTAACACTAAGGGTCAATTTATCATAGCCAAATCAACCTAACCCGCACATCTTTGGACTGTGGGAGGAAACCGGAGCACCCGGAGGAAACCCACGCAGACACGGGGAGAATGTGCAAACTCCACACAGACAAAAAGGCAACTTTAACCGCATGATGATGAGCGCCAGACCTAAAAGTGAACTATTCGCCTATTCAAGAAGCATTGTGATTTATATTTTCAGGCCAGATTTGAACATAATGGGTGCTTTGCTATTTTAATGAAGTACTGTCTAAATAGTCACATCATTTACCGATCAGGGCACATTTATTTGATCGATGAAGTGCGCTGGCAGCAGATGCGTGGGGTTAATGCTCACTTCTGGCGAGCGAAGGCATTTGGAGTCCAGCTGGAGCCAAAATTAATTAAAACCCGATTTCACCGCTCTTCCAGCGGAAGAAACAATTGTTTTGTAGTAGTTAGTGCCCAAAGATCAGCATCTGTAAATCCGAATCACTTCACAACGTGCTATTAACAACTGATTAAATCTGTTAGGTTCTTTTTTGCAAACCCAGTCGCATTGAACATCTCGTAGCTTTTAACTGCTGGATTCTGGAATGTAAAATGATGAACAAAATTTACAGTTTTCAGGGTTTTGCTGTCCTTTATTTCAAAACACTTTTTTTTGTTTCTTTTTTAAAAAGCACTATCGTGGATTGTCTCCAAATATTCCACAATTTTGGAAACTCGAATAATGTAATTGCTTTTAATTAATAATGTTCGAATGCTTTTTTTTAAAAAACAATGAGGTTTATATTTGTGTAGTTTGAAGAATTATATATAATGTGCTGATTTTTCTTTTTTGTAAGAAGGGGAAATTTTGATTCATAGAATCATAGAATGATACAGCACAGAAGGAGGCCATTCGGCCCATCGTGCCCGTGCCGGCTCTTTGAACGAGCTCTCCAATTAGTCCCACTCCCCTCTGCTCTTTCCCCAGAGCCCTGCAAATATTTTCCTTTTCAAGTATTTATCCAATTCCCTTTTGAAAGTTACTATTGAATCTGCTTCCACCGCCCTTTCAGGCAGCGCATTCCAGATCACAACAACTCGCTGTGTAAAAAAAAAAAACATTCTCCTCATCTTCCCTCTGGTTCTTTTGCCAATGACCTTCAATCTGTGCCCTCTGGTTACCGACCCTCCTGCCACTGGAAACAGTTTCTCCTTATTTACTCTATCGAAACCCTTTATGATTTTGCACGCCTCTATTCAATCTCCCCTTAACCTTCTCTGCTCTAAGGAGAACAATCCCAGCTTCTCCAGTCTCCCCACGTAACTGAAGTCCCTCATCCCTGGGGACCATTCTAGTAAATCTCCTCTGCACCCTCTCTGAGGAAATTTAGAAAGAGGTTTATTTTTAATGTATGTGCGCGCTTCATGCTCACCGTATCGCTGCCTGTGATTACAGGGACATATCTACGAACTGCACACATGAAATGTTATTTGGCGAACGCCAACCTTTCACATTTCAGTTCACAGATAATCTGTTCGGCTGCGCAGCCCCAGTGGAGTGCTTTGTACTGCTTCCAATCAATATGTGTGCTTTGATTTGCCTCCAGGCTTATTTCAAGATACATATTTAACAAGTATTTGACCTCGCACCAACAAAACAGATCTGTTTTTAACACCAAAAATATGTGACAGATTTCTCTCTGAATTCCAACACAAAGTGCGATGTTTGTCATTTTATTTATAAAGTGTGCATGTGTCACTTCTTGAACGCTCGCATTTTCTCTCCTACTCCTTTTACAAATTAGATGGTGCCTGTACTCTGGGACTTGGCCCTTCACCTAAGTTTCTTAATTAAAAAAGTTGCCTTTAGTTTTTAATCTGTGATTTTTGTCACAAAGAAACTTCTTTACCCAGAGAGTGGTGAGAATGTGGAACTCGCTACCACAGGGAGTGGTTGAGGCGAATAGCAGAGATACATTTAAGGGGAAGCTGGATAAACACATGAGGGGGAAAGGAATAGAAGGATATGGTGATAAGATGACATGAAGAGGGGCGGGAGGAGGCTCGTGTGGAGCAGAAACACCGGCACGGACCAGTTGGACCGAATGGCCTGTTTCAGGTACAGCAAACAATTAGGAAACCAAATGATATGTTAGCCTTTATTACAAGGGGATTGCAGTGTAAGAGTAAAGAAGTCTTACTGCAGTTATATAGGGCTTTGGTGAGACCACACCTGGAGTACTGTGTACAGTTTACTTGCCTTAGAGGGAGTTTAGGTTTACTAGACTGATTGCTGGGATGAGGGGATTGTCCTATGAGGAGAGATTGAGTAGACTAGGCCTATATACTCTAGAGTTTAGAAGAATGAGAGGTGATCTCTTTGAAACATATAAAATTCTTACAGGGCTTGACAGGGTAGATGCTGAGAGGATGTTTCCCCCTGGCTGGAGAGTCTAGAACCAGGGATCACAGTCTCAGAATAAGGGGTCGGCCATTTAAGACTGAGATGAGGAGGAATTTCTTCACTCAGAGGGTTGTGAATCTTTGGAATTCTCTACCCCAGAGGGCTGTGGAGGCTCAGTCGTTGAGTATATTCAAGACAGAGATCGATAGATTTTTGAATATTAAGGGAATCAAGGGATATGGGGATAGTGCAGGAAGCGAAGTTGAGGTCGAAGATCAACCATGATTTTATTGAATGGCGGAGCAGGCTCGAGGGGCCGATTGACCGACTCCTGCTCATATTTCTTATGTTCTTGTGTTCTGTGCTGTAAGTTCTTTGTAAGATTTCCTATCGTGCTAGTTGAGCTCCTGTTGCACGCGTGGAGTCCCGATCAAGTGTGATCTTCAGGTGAAGCTGGGTTAAAGGGCAAGAGATATTGGGCCAGAAATTCGGCTCCCTGGCTTCCCGCGGGTGCAAGGATCACGCGCGCACCTACCTACCGCGCCTGCCGTTGACCCCTGGGCCTCCTCCAACTGCCGGCGCGCAGTGCTCGTGTATCCCAGGGCCGTAGTTAGTGCGATGCGTCCCCTGGGATCACGTGGGCCATGGAGAGCCAATGGCAGCAGAGCATCTTTCATTCATAGATTTGACAGGAAGAGCTGTCAAATCTATGAATACAGATCGGCCCCAAAACATCCCTAAAACTACAAATGCATTTTTTTTTTAAATCACATTTTTAAAATAACTATAAATTACATTAATTAACTATTTTAAACAAAAATGTAAATTTTTGAAAAAATTAATTACACTTTTTAACAGGGCTAAAACTAAACTTACCTTTCTTTAAAGTAATTAAAAAAGATAAATCTGTGGGGAAAAAAAGTTTAAATTTTATAAAATCAACACTTACCTTGTTAAAAGAAGGCCTTGCGCCTCCTTTTTCAATGTGTATCTTCTCCGTGCTTACCCTCACGGAGGAACCTGTAAAAAAAAAACCTGAAGTGTGAGGCGAACGTGCTGGCCCTCCGGCGTGCGCGTTCGACCTCTGAACCCCTTCCTTCAGGGGAATGGAAGTGCCGGTTTCCCGCGCATGCGCAGTGCATGCAAGAAACCGGCACTTTCGTTGGGCCTACGGGTGAGTACACAACGCGTACTCACCCGTAGAGACCCGAAGTTCTGGCCCAATAGCACAAGGAGCACCGATGTAATTCAGTTGCTTTTTTTAAAGTCATATCTTCTGTCTTTTTTTGTATAATACTTTGATATTATGTTATTTATATTTTAATAGCAAAACTTGGAATAATTTGGGTAGCGGAGGAGTTGAGTTGATTGAAGTTTCCCTGCAGTACAGGTTATAAAGCTGAGGGGTTACAGCAGCAACACGGGCCGGAATGTGTCATTACAGTGTTTCCATCGGTAGCTCCCTTTATAAATGTGGATGTCAGAATTTTCAATAAAGAAAGAACTTGCATTTCTATAGCGCCTTTCACGACCTCAGGACGTCCCAAAGCGCTTTACAGCCAATGAAGTACTTTTGATGTGTAGTCACTGTTGTAATGTAGGAATCACTGCAGCCACATTGCGCACAGCAAGCTCCCACAAACAGCAATGTGAGAAATGACCAGATCATCTGTTTTACTGATGTTGGGTGAGGAATAAATATTGGCCAGGACACTGGGGAGAACTCCCCTGCTCTTCTTCGAAATAGTGTCATGGGATCTTTTACGTCCACCTGAGAGAGCCGACTCAGTTTAATGTCTCATCCAAAAGACTACCCCTCCGACAGTGCGGCGCTCCCTCAGTACCGCCCCTCCAACAGTGTGGCGCTCCCTCAGTACTGCCCCTCTGACAGTGTGGCGCTCCCTCAGTACTGCCCCTCCGACAGTGCGGCGCTCCCTCAGTACTGCCCCTCCGACAGTGCGGCGCTCCCTCAGTACTGCCCCTCCGACAGTGCGGCGCTCCCTCAGTACTGCCCCTCCGACAGTGCGGCGCTCCTTCAGAACTACACTGGGAGTGTCAGCCTAGATTTTTGTGCTGAAATCTCTGGAGCGGGACTAGAACCCACGAACTTCTGACTCAGAGACGAGAGTGCTGCCCACTGAGCCACTGACCGACACTAATGTGTGACAAAAACGTGACAACAGGAAATAAGCTTTTGTACAGACGTAAGTTTTTAATATATTATAGATTTATCACCAGAACCAGTTAAGTCAAAAGCTTTTAATGTTCACTTGAAGAGATGAATTTTCTAAGTTTGAGCTGGGGACAAGGCCTCAGACCATCAGCACGGACTAGATCGCCAGCTCTCCAGCATTGCCCTGGAGTCTCCAGGGACGAAAGACTAATCTCCAGGACACTGCTGCCAACAAAACCCGGGAGAAAAATCATAGGGGCAATAAAAACATGTGTTTGATTTTTAATTTTATAAGAGTTAGGAGCAGGAGTCGGCCATCCGGCCCCTCACGCCAGCTCCGCCATTCAGTAAGATCATGGCTGATCTTCAACCTCAAGAATCTATCGATCTCTGTTTTGAATATACCCAATGACTGAGCCTCCACAGCCCTCTGCGGTTGAGAATTCCAAAGATTCACCATTCTAGAGTGAAGAAATTTCTCCAGCTCAGTCCTAAATGGCCGACCCCTTATCCTGAGACTGTGACCCCTGGTTCCAGATTTTCATTGAACACTTTTGTTGATTTAGTTATAAAAATATTGGAGATGGTGGGGGAAAAAAAAGGCCGTTTGACTGACCGGGTCAAGAATCATCCAACTGGGTAACAAAGATTCGCTTTCCAATTGGCTGTGGGAAGGCGGGGCATTGTCGGGATGGACGTGTCAGGCGACCAATGGCGGGAGTGTGGGGGGGGCAGGGCAGTAGGGAGGCGGGAGGTCATGTGACGGCACCTCCAGGCACACGGCTCACCAGAGTTGGCAACACCAGGACGGACGCTCAAAATTTAGGCTTAATTGTGAACTTCAATACGCGCTCCGCGGCACCTCTGGATCAAGGAGGTTTGTGTGTGAGGTTTTGCTGTGTTACAGAGTTGGGTATCTTTCTCAAAACTGGATATTCCAATTCATTTTAGGGCACAATTTCTCGGGGGGTTTTTTTGCTAATTCGTGTTAAGATCCTAAATGTGTGGGGTTTTTTTCCCGTGCATGCATTTCTGATCTCAAAAAAGGGAAACCGAGGAAATCTGCCCCTTTGTTTCCAGCCGATGTCACCCAGGAATTGCCTGCACTTGCAGATTTTATTTTCTAAACCTGTTGTGGGAATTCAGGTTAAATACAAGGCAGAATTAATTCATTGTCATTGAAATTGTCTCCATGCGTTGATCAAACAAAACGAGGCGGGATTGTTTGCTTTTTTTTACCATAGTAAACAGACCTTTGTGGTCCCGCTTCAGCGATCTGTGAGGCTGACACGGATAAGTGGATCTGTCAGTTAGGATATACACTGTCCAACCTGAATCTAGCTCCCTATCAGCCAGAAAGCTTATGTGAAATTATATAGGTGGCTAAAAGTAAATAGTTTACTGAACCTTGTATACAATTGTATTGCAGTATATTAAAAGTTTATATAGTAAAAACTATTGAGGCGTGTAACTGCCTTAACTACAAGAGTAATTTAATAAAAGCAGAAAATGCTGGCAACACTCTGCAGGTCAGGCAGCATCTGTGGAGGGAGAAACAGAGTTAACGTTTCAGGTCGATGACCCTTCGTCAGAACTGGAAGATGTTAAGAGGTTTAACAGTTTTTTTTTTTATCAAGTACAGAGCTGGTGGAGGGAAGAACCAAAGGGGAAGGTCTATGGAGGCGGTGCAACGAAGGTTCACTAGATTGATTCCTGGGATGGGAGGGCTGTCCTATAATGAGAGATTGTGTAGAATGGGCCGATACTCTCTGGAGTTTAGAAGAATGAGAGGTGATCTCATTGAAACATACAAGATTCTGAGGGGGATTGACAGGGTAGATGCTGAGAGGCTGTTTCCTCCTGGCTGGAGAGCCTAGAACCAGGGGTCACAGTCTCAGAATAAGGGGTCGGCCATTTAACACCGAGATGAGGAGGAATTTCTTCACTCAGAGGGTTGTGAATCTTTAGAATTCTCTGCCCCAGAGGGCTGTGAATGCTAAATCTTTGAATGTATTCAAGGCAGGGATAGATAGATTTTTGGGCTCATGGGGAATCAAGGGATATGGAGATCAGGCGGGAAAGTGGAGTTGAGGTCAATGATCAGCCATGATCTTATTGAATGGCGGAGAAGGCTCGAGGGGCCGTATGGCCGACTCCTGCTCCTAATTCTTCTGTTATGGCCCAGAAATTTGACTCGGAGGCTTGCCGCGGGGGTAAGGATCCCCCGCGATATCACACTCCGCGCCGGCCGTTGTGTTTCGGGCCCACACGAACTTCTGGTCCTGGGCCTCTCCCTGGTGCCGGTGCGCAGTGTGTGCGTGTCCCAGAGGCGCAGTTAGTTCGATGCGACCTCTGGGAGCACGTGGGCCATGGCAGCAGACCATCTTTCATTCATAGCTTTGACAGGAGAACTGTCAAAACTATGAATACAAATTGCCCCCAAAAGAACAGCTAAACCTCAAATAATTTTTTTTTAAAAACCATCACATTAATAAAATAACTGTAGTTAAATAAATTAACCACTTTAAACAAAATTAAAATTTTTGCAAAAATTTAAATTCTTTTTAAAAGTTATAAAAAATAAACTTACCTTTCTTTAAAGTCTCTAAAAAAGATAAACCTGTTGAAAAAAATTTAAAATAATACTTAATTAACTACTTAGCTTGTTAAAAGGGGGTCTTACGCCTCCTTCATGTGTAAAATCTTCCATACTTACCCTCGCGTTGAAACCTGAAAAAAAACCTAAGTGTGCTGCGTGCGCACAGCCTCTAGCGCGCACGCGGTTCACCTAGGAACCGCCCCCTTCGCCATACCGGAAGTGCCGGTTTCCCGCGCATGCGCAGTGCATGCAGGAAACCGGCACTTCGGGACTGAATACGCGAGAGTACACAGTTTGTACTCTCCCGTATTCAGCCGAATTTTTGGGCCATTGTTCTTACGATCGGGTGCAAGGCAGGGGTGATTAAATGACAAGAGGGATGATGGTGCGAGGCAAAATGGGATGGTCAAATGGACAAGAGTAATTTAATGTTCAACTCTTCCGAAGAATCCTGCTCAAATTTGCTGAGACTCTGTTTTGAAATACTGAAAGGGTTAAACGTTTCTGGCCTCCACAGATTTGATGCTGCTGAAAACAACAATGCTTACATTTTCTGACCCCACCATTAACCAGTGCGTAAGCTGGTACCATAGCAATGGCATCGGGGTTGCATTTAAGTACAGGTCTTGGGAATCCTTGCAAACTGAAATTTCTGAATGAAAGCTCTTACTTTTTTATAAAGTAAAATCCGTTTGGGCTGTTTTCAACAACAACAACTTGTATTTATACAGCGCCTTTAACGTAGTAAAACGTCCCAAGGTGCTTCACAGCAGTGTTATCAAACAAAATTTGACCCCGAGCCACATACGGAGGTAGGTTTTAAGCAGCATATTAAAGGAGGAAAGAGAGGTAGAGATCGGAGAGGTTTAGGGAGGGAATTCCAGAGCTTAGGGCCCAGGCAGCTGAAGGCACGGCCACCAATGGTGGAGCGATGGGAATCGGGGGATGCGCAAGAGGCCAGAATTAGAGGAGCGCAGAGATCTCGGGGGGGTTGTGGGGCTGGAGGAGGTTACAGAGATAGGGAGGGGGGGGCGAGGCCATGGATGGATCTGAAAACAAGGATGAGAATTTTAAAATCGAGACGCTGCTTAACCGGGAGCCAATGTCGGTCAGCGAGCACAGGGGAGGTTTTTGTTCCTCAGTTTAACCTTCTCACAGACCTCCAAACGAAGATGTTTATTTGCAACAACAAAAAACGTTTGGAGGGGGTGTTTTTAATTGTTTTTCGGAGCACAGCAACAAGTTAACCTGGTGGCACAACCATGATCTCGTTAGCATCTTAATGACTTATTGAAGTTTATAGTTTGGAAGCCAGAAATTCTTGACAATACAGAGTTTTAAAAATAAGATAACTGTAAGCACAGAACCAGAGGGGAGATGAGGAGAATTTTTTTTACGCAACAACAACAACAACTTGTATTTATATAGCACCTTTAAAGTAGTAAAACGTCCCAAGGCACTTCACAGGAGTATTTTAAGATGAAAAATTTGAAACCGATCCACATCAGGAGAAATTAGGGCAGGTGACCAAAAGCTTGTTCAGCGGAAGGTTTTGAGGAGCGTCTTAAAGGAGGAGAGAGAGGTAGTGAGGTGGAGAGGTTTAGGCAGGAAATTCCAGAGCTCAGGGCCGAGGCAACAGAAGGCACGGCCGCCAATGGTTGAGCGATTATAATCAGGGATGCTCAAGAGGGCAGAATTAGAGGAGCGCAGATATCTCTGGGGGTTGTGAGGCTGAAGGAGATTACAGAGATAGGGAGGGGCGAGGTCATGGAGGGATTTGAAAACTTGGATGAGAATTTTGAAATCGAGGCGCTGCTTAACCGGGAGCCAATGTAGGTCAGTGAGTACAGGGGTGATGGTTGAACGGGACTTGGTGCGAGTTAGGACACAGGCAGCCGAGTTTTGGATGACCTCAAGTTTACATAGGGTGGAATGTGGGAGGCCGGCCAGGAGTGCGTTGGAATAGTCAAGTCTAGAGGTAACAAAGGCATGGATGAGGGTTTCAGCAGCGAATGAGCTGAGGCAGGGGTGGAGACGGGCAATGTTACGGAGGTGGAAGTAGGCGGTCTTTGTTATGTTACGGTTATGTGGTCGGAAGCTCATTTCAGGGTCAAATATGACACCAAGGCTGCGAACAGTGTGGTTCAGCCTCAGACAGATGTTAGGGAGAGGGATGGAGTCAGTGGTTAGGGACCGAAAACAATGGCTTCGGTCCTCCCAATGTTTAATTGGAGAAAATTTCTGCTCATCCAGAACTGTATGTCGGACAAGCAGTCTGACAATTTAGAGACCGTGGAGGGGTCGAGAGAAGCGGTGGTGAGGTAGAGCTGGGTGTCGTCAGCGTACATGTGGAAACTGCCGCTGTGTTTTCGGATGATGTCGCCAAGGGGCAACATGTAGATGAGAAACAGAAGGGGGCCTAGGATAGATCCTTGGGGAACACCAGAGGTAACGATGCGGGAGCGGGAAGAGAAGCCGTTGCAGGTGATTCTCTGGCTACGATTAGATAGATAAGAATGGATCCAGGCGAGTGTAGTCCCACCCAGCTGGATGACGGTGGAGCGGTGTTGGAGAAGGATGGAGTGGTCAACCGTGTCAAAGGCTGCAGTCATGTCAAGAAAGACGACGAGGGATAGTTTACCTTTGTCACATTCACAAAGGATGTCATTTGTGACTTTGATGAGAGCCGTTTCAGTACTGTGACAGGGGCAGAAACCTGATTTGAGGGATTCAAACATGGAATTGCGGGAAAGATGGGCACGGATTTGGGACGCGACAACACATTCAAGGACTTTGGAGAGGAAAGGGAGGTTGGAGATGGGACAATAGCTTCAAGGACTAGGGATCAAGGCCTTTTTGAGGAGAGGGGTGATGACAGCAGATTTGAGGGAGAGGGGGACAGTACCTAAGGAGAGAGAACCGTTAACAATATCAGCTAACTTGGGAGCCAGAAAAGGCAGTTGGGTGGTCAGCAGTTTGGTGGGAATAGGGTCGAGGGAGCAGGAGGTGGGTCTCATGGACAAGATGAGCGCGGAAAGGTCATGAGGGGAGATCGGAGAGAAACTGGAGAAAGATGTGAGTTCAGGGATAGGGCAGGGGTGAACCTTAGAGGAAGTTTGGCCCGGTGGGCTAGGGGAAGGAAGGACAGTGGCAGAGGCAGCTGAACAGATGGTCTCAATCTTAGAGACAAAGAAGTCCATGAGCTCCTCACACTTGTTATCAGAGGTGAGGGTTGAGGAGACAGGGGAGAGGGGTTTATGAAGACGGTTAGCAGTAGAGAATAGAAGCCGGGGTTTATCTTTGCATTCCAGAATGATTCTGGAATAGTGAGCAATTTTGGCAGACGAGAGCAGGACCCGATAATGCTTTATGTGGTCCAGTCAGATCTGGCGGTGAATGGCTAAACCAGTTGTCCACCATATCCGTTCAAGTCTGCGTCCCTTGGACTTAAGGGAGCGAAGATGAGGGCCGTACCAGGGGGAACGGCCAGGGTGAGAGAGGGTAATTGTTTTAGTAGGGACTCGGGCATCAAAGATAGTGGTGAGGGTGTGGTTGAGCAGATCGGTAGCTGCAGAAATGTCATGGTGAATGGAGGGCCAAAGGCTGGACAGTTGGGATTTCATAAGTGCAGTTGTAAGACAGTTGGGGGAAAGTTTTTTCCAGGGGCGGACACAGAAGGAAGTAGGGTTGGGGGATGTGGGTGGAGAGCGATACGAGGAAATGGTCAGAGATGGCCTTATCTGCGATTGACACGATGGGAGTAGCGAGGCCACGAGAGATGGGAAGGTGAAGTTATTGTGATCTGGAATGCGCTGCCTGAAAGGGCGATGGAAGCAGATTCGATAGTCACTTTCAAAAGGGAATTGGATAAATACTTGAAAAGGAGCATTTTGCAGGGCTCTGGGGAAAGCACAGGGGGAGTGGGACTAATTGGAGAGCTCTTTCAAAGAGCCGGCACAGGCACGATGGGCCGAATGGCCTCCTGTGCTGTATCATTCTTTGGGCTAAAAATGGGAGAGCACTAAAAACCTGCCAGTGCCTCCGTGGGCCGCAGTTAACAGCCGCCGAAATTAATAACGCTGGCAGCACCGGTATATTGGTGCTGCTTGCTAATTAACATTAGCGCAGTGCTAAACATACTGTGCAAGGCCGGTTTTCGGGAGGTAGTCTCAGCAGGAGGCCCAGTGTAGTGTGGCCATAGCGTCATTGCAGCAAGAACAGCCTGCTCTTAAAGCACGGCTGTCATTTCAGAAAGCAGTGCAGTCCTTTAAAGGGGAACTGCCTTCTAAAACGAAAAAATAAAAATCATTTAAAAATAGGCAGTTTTTAGCCTTTAGAGCTCAACTGACTTCTGGAAATAAAAGTTAAAAAGAATTCCCAAATGGGAGTCTTCAGTTCTTAAAGCTGAATTGCCTTCCACACCTTAAAAAATGGGAAAAGTGCTTCAGCACTAACACAAATGGTTCAGCAAGCCAGGGAAGGGCCACCCAGGCTCTCGCACGCAGCACTCCAGCTTTGTGCAGGGGGTTAACACTGCAAGAGAGGTCCTCTACCCACAGGGGCCAGGCTCCGGAAAGAACGATGTGGGAACACATCACTGAGGCCGTCACTGCCAACAGTGTCGCCCCCACGACCTGGCTCCAGTGCCCAAAGAAGCTTCATGACCTCAGACCAGTGGTCAAGGTCAGTGAATGCATCTTCAAAAGCTGTCTCCTACCAACTGCACCACAAGCCTCGCACACTGCTCAATGCACAACTTCCCCCCACCCCCCCCCCCCCATTCACTCACCTACCAACAATCTGTACCAAACATGAGGCACACCTCCCATTCCTAGCTTCACCTCACCCCCTTGGAGGAGATGGTGCTGGCCATTCTTGGCAGGGGCATGGCTGAGCCCTTGGCCAGCGGCGGGGCTGAAAGGATACAAGATGCTGGTATCCTCATATGTTATCCTCCTTCTCACATGCACCTCTTGTGTTCCTGCCCTCTCCTCACCACAACTCCACCCTTGTGCCTTCCTCATTTCACACACCCAAGAAATGCAGCCTGCCCAGCCAGTGCTTGACCAAGAAGAGGGAGAGGAGAGTGAAGAAGAAGAAACACCGTTACTCAATTTCACACTCCCAGCCACCAGCTCCTCAAGGTTGATCAGCAAGGCGATTTGCAGTGAACCCCCACTGAAAGTCAGCAGCCTTCCACCAGCCATGCTGCAGCCGCTGGGGTAGCACTGCGTGACATCGGTAGGATAAGCAAAGGCACACACAAGACAATTACGAAGGGAATGCATACGGGTGATGAGTTGATTTCTTGTTGTCATATTGGATGGATAGATGTATAAAGTTGGATTGGAAAGTTTGCTTTGTGGTAACTTTTATTTCAGCATTGTGGCCAAGAGGACGCTGTGATGGTCAGTAACAGAGGGACGGTGTGGGACAAATGTTGAAAGTGGAATTGGGGTTGTGGTCACTGGTACTGCAGGCAGATGATTTCATCCCAGATATCCCGGCCAGAAAGGGGCTGTCTGGGTTGCATCCTTCTACTTCCTCCTCTTCTGCGTCTTCCTCCTCTGCGAGTGGATGCTGGAAATCTAGAATAAAAGCATAAAATATTGAAAATACTCAGCAGGTGAGGCAGCTTCTCGACCTGAGACGTAAACTCTGTTTCTCTCTCCACGGATGCTGCCTGACCTGCTGAGTATTTCCAGCATTTTCTATCTTCTCAAAGGCTTTCCTTAACTATCCAAGGCCTTGCAAGCATCCAGCAACACCCCTGCACATATTAAAGATCTTTTAACATGTATTGCACCAAGCCACTGTTTCAATAAACTATAAAAAATGCAATCCAAAAGCTTAAGTGCAAGCTTACCTGAAAGAAGTGTGTGTCCCTTTAAGAAGTGTGTGTCCCCTTAAGAAGTGCTGACAGCGTTTCTGTCGGTCTGCTGCACGCTCGCTTTTCAGAGCGAGCTTAGGATCCAGCGCTAAACTCGACACTAGGGTCGAAGTTGGCAAGGCCATTTGCAGTGTTCTTCACTGAAAGTCAGCAGCCTTCCACCAGCCATGCTGCAGCCACTGGGGTAGCACTGCGTGACATCAGTAGGAGAGTCAAAGGCACACACAAGGCAGTCACTAAGGGAATGCATAAGGGTGATGAGTTGATTTCTTGATGTCATATTGGATGGATAGATGCATATTTGCAAGTCCAGGCCAGCGCTGCTATCGGCAGTGCTGAGGCCCTCGCTAAAATGGCGGTCGCCGAGTCCCGCGCCAGAGGCGGGCGTTAGAGCGGCTGCCGCCATTTTTTTCCAGGATTGCGGGGCAAATGGGTGGCGGTAAGTAGCCCAATTTCCAGCCCCAGCTGTTTGGTGCAGGGAGAAAGTGAGGCACTGGTCCCTTCGGGCTTGTCATAGCTTTGAAGGAAAGGAGTCCTGTTGGAAGACTGATTGAAGATTTGTTGATGACTAGAGGATTTCTTAATGTATGTGCCAGGTGAGCTAATTGCTGTTTACCATTGCTGCTATCAGCTAAACCATATCGTGCCAGCACGTGTTCCACCAATTTATTTCATGTACTGGGGCCTGGATCCCCAATGTTCCTTCGATGCTTCAGTGGAGAACCCAGCTTCCAGGATCATCGCACAGGAGGGAAGGGAATGGTATCGAGGGCTGTGGCACAGTTGTAAACATCAGATTAGTAAGACAAAAATCTCTCCGTTCTTTTAGAGAAACATTTTCAGCATTTGATATGAAAGTAAGATTTTTTACAGAATATAATCATTTTTAAAAGCTAGCAAGCAAGGCTAGACCAGATCTAACCTCAATCCTAAATCTTCAAGGCTTAAGTTACGAGGAGTGATTACACAAACTTGGGTTGTATTCCCTGGAATTGAGAAGGTTAAGGGGTGATCTGATCGAAGTTTTCAGGATATTAAGGGGAACAGATAGGGTAGATAGAGAGAAACTATTTCCACTGGTTGGGGATTGTAGGACGAGGGGGCATAGTCTAAAAATTAGAACCAGACCTTTCAGGAGTGAAATTAGGAAACACTTCTACACACAAAGGGTGGTAGAAGTTTGGAACTCTCTTCCTCAAACAGCAATCGATGCTAGATCAATTGTTAAGTTTAAATCGGAGTTGATAGCTTTCTGTTAACCAGCGGTATTAAGGGATATGGGGCAGAGGCGGGTATATGGAGTTAGGTCGCAGATCAGCCATGATTTCATTGAATGGCGGAACAGGTTCGAGGGGCTCGATAGCCTCCTCCTGCTCCTACGTTCCTATCTAGTCCCAGACTAACCATCTATTTCATTGCTTCTATAATTAAAATATTTCTATCAGGAATCACTTGCAAGCAGTTTTCCCCGATCTTCAATTCTAAATGAAATAAGCTATTCATCAGTCTCCTTATGGTCTCCAAATTGCAAGTCATTCTAACTCAGTTTGATTTCAGTAAAGGAATGTTCATATTTTGCTTGATTGCAGTGCTGCCTTGATCAGAAGCCCAGTTTTGGCTCTCTCTCAAAAATTGTTTTATAACGAAGATTTACTGTATTAACGATCCCAGGCATTGCAGATATGACAAAGGATGACATCGCACTGTCATTGTAAAATTGAATTATACAGCCAGAAAGGATTAAAATGTATTCATAACATATTTCAAAGTTGTGTAATCTCCCTTCTTTAACCTTTACTTTTATTTCTCCCTATGTCATTTTTCCCCCCACTTTCTTTAGATTGGAAATTGTCTCTCGAGCTGTACATATTTAGGATAAATCCCTTTCTTCTGTCATTGTTCATTTCCTTGGACCTTGGCCTAAAATGGGACACTTTCTGCAGAACCTGAAGCAATAGAATGACCTTCCTCCACCACTTTCTGTTATTGTTCATTCACAGAGCCACAAAGGCAGGCCCGCTTTGCTTGCAGTCAGGCTGGCCAGCCATTAACCTGCTGACTCCTGTATATACCAGTGCTTGTCAGATGTTTCAAGCATAAACTCTCTTCCCTCAAAAACGCTGTTGAGGCTGGGGTAGGTCAGTTGAAAATTTCAAGACTGAGGTCGACAGATTCAGTTAGATCACGGCTGATCTGTATCTTAACTCCATCTACCCGCCTTGGTTCCGTAACCCTTAATACCCTCGCCTGACAAAAATCTCTCAATCTCCGTTTTGAAATTTCCAATTGTCCCCCAGCCTCGGCAACTTTTTGGGGGAGGGAGTTCCAGATTTCCACCACCCTTTGTGTGAAGAAGTGCTTCCTGACATCACCCCTGAACGGCCTGGCTCTAATTTTAAGGTGATGCCTCCTTGTTCTGGACTCCCCCCCACCAGAGGAAATAGTTTCTCTCTCTCTACCCTATCAACTCCTTTAATCATCTTAAACACCTCGATTAGATCACCCCTTAATCTTCTACACTCGAGGGAATACAAGCCTAGTCTGTGCAACCTGTCCTCGTAATTTAACCTTTTTAGCCCCAGTATCATTCTGGTGAATCTGCGCTGCCCCCCCATCCAAGGCCAATATATCCTTCCTGAGGTGCGGGGCCCAGAACTGAACACAGTGTCCAGATGTGGGTCTGACCAGAGCTCTGTACAGCTGAAGCATCGCTTCCTCCCCTTTGTATCCCGGCCCCATTGAGATAAAGACCAACATTCCATTAGCCTTCTAGATTATTATTTTTTGTGCCTGTCCACGAGCTTTTAGTGATTTCTGTACTTGGACCCCTAAATCTCTCCGCTCCTCCAATGTTCCTCTCTCGATTGGAATGAATATTTGATGATCTTGAGGGTTCAGTTTCAATCCTTTAGTACACAGCCAGCACACCACTGCGAGTTGGGCGGGACAAGGGGCACTTGGAAAAGAGTCCACAGAGCATCATAGGCGGTGGGTAAACAGCAAAAACTGGCGGGTAGGGATCATAAATTTTTTTTAAAGCGTGTCCTGCTACTTGCAAAACAGCTCGGGTACTTTGATTGTCAACTCACGGAACCTAGAAAGAAATTTAACCTCTGGGAAACTGGTAAACAAAATTTCCAGTACGTCAACGTACTACTGTCTAATCCATGAAATATTCCAGTATTGTGTTCTTTTATTAACCACGTTTCCTCAGTTCAAAAAGTTTATCATTAAAAATTACGTCGAATTTGCAGCACAGAAACAGGCCATTCGGCCCAACTGGTCCGTGCCGGTGTTTCTGCCCCACACGAGCCTCCTCCCACCCCTCTTCATCTCACCCTATCAGCATATCCTTCGATTCCTTTCCCCCTCATGAACATAGACGTAGAGAAGATGTTTCCACTTGTGGGGGAGACCAAAACTAGAGGCCATAAATATAAGATATTTATTAACTAATAAATCCAATCGGGAATTCAGGAGAAACCTCTTTACTCAGAGAGAGTGGTGAGAATGTGGAACTCACTCCCACAGGGAGTGGTTGAGGCAAAAAGCAAAGATACATTTAAGGAAAACCTTATTATCATTTTAAAGACCTCTATCCGGTCACACCTCGGTCTTCTCTTACTTCATCTCACCCCATCAACATCTCCAATTCATTTCTCCTTCATGTACTTATCTAGCTTGTCCTAAATGAATCTATGCTATTCGCCTTAACCACTCCTTGTGATAGCATGGCTTTTGATTCATTTGAATCATTGGTTGTTACTTGAGAACACTTTGTTTTCTGTTCTTTAAAAGAAAAGGAAACTTGTAGAGATCACTAATAGCAGACTGGCGTGCCAACAGGCTTAAGTAAAAAAAAAGATTTAAAAATGCTAATTAATCGCAACAGTGGTGTGATGTGGGAGTCCCAAGATGTTTGTCTATGTGAGAACTTGCTGTGAAAGCTATTGATATGGAAATGAAGGCTTTGGTTTAACCTACATTATCTGCATCGAGAGAGTGACAATCATGCTTAGGTACCCATGCACTACCTAAAATTCTTCACCATTCGATGTCTGCAACAATTACCTTACACAGGCACTTGGAACATCGGTTGTGCCTTTTGGATTAAGTGCAGTGAAATGTACTGGACCAAGAAACATCATTGCAATCCATCCAAGCAACCATTCCCCAAAAGTTCAATTTAATTTATTGTAGAATCATGCAGCATAGAAGGAGGCCATTGGGCCCATCGTGCCTGTGAACGAGCTCTCCAATTAGTCCCACTCCCCCCTGCTCTTTCCCCACAGCCCCGCAAACTTTTTCTTTTCCAGTATTTATCCAACTCCCTCTTGAAAGTTATTGTTGAATGTGCTTCCACCGCCCTTTCAGGAAAATTACTTTGTGATTCTATATAGCATCTTTTTTCATCTCCAGAGAGAAAAGGTTATGATTGCCAAAAAAGTGTCTGTAATTGGGATTTTTACAGCGAGGATGTTGGGAGGGTTGTCCAGAGGGATTTGAGTGTCCTTGTGCAGGGATCACAGAAAGTTAACATGCAATTAGGAAGGCCAATGGTATGTTGTCCTTTATTGCAAGGGGGGTTGGAGTACAAGAGTAAGGAAGCCTTGCTGCAATTGTACAGGGCCTTGGTGAGACCACATCTGGTCCCGGAGTGCTGTGTACAGTTTTGGTCTCCGTACCTAAAGAAGGATATACTTGCCTTCGAGGGAGTGCAATGAAGGTTCATTAGATTGATTTCAGGGATGGGGGGTTTGTCCTATGAGGAGAGATTGAGTAGAATGGGTCTATATTCTCTAGAGTTTAGAAGAATGAGAGGTGATCTCCTAAAATTCTTACGGGGCTTGACAGGGTAGATGCTGGGAGGATGTTTCCCCTGGCTGGGGAGTCTAGAACCAGGAGTCACAGTCTCAGAATAAGCGGTCGGCCATTTAGGACTGAGATGAGGAGAAATCTCTTCACTCAGAGGGTGGTGAATCTTTGGAATTCTCTACCCCAGAGGTCAGTGGAGGCTCAGTCGTTGAGTATATTCAAGACAGAGATCGATTTTTGGACTCTAGAGGAATCAAGGGATAGAGGGATCGGGCGGGAAAGTGGAGTTGAGGTAGAAGATCAGCCATGATCTTATTGAATGGTGGAGCAGGCTCGAGGGGCTGAATGGCCGACTCCTGCTCCTATTTCTTCTGTTCTTACGAATTCCTGACTTGAAAGCCAAATGCCAATATTGTAAGCTGTATGGTTGAAAAGCAGAATACACTTCCCATTATCGGCAAATTCTTAGTCTGTTCTAAGTTGCTGTGCTAACCACTAAACTCTTCCCCTTCTGAAGATCTCACATGTAAAACTCTTTTAAGGTTGTATAAAGCATAACTAAGAACGCCTATTTCCACCTCCATAACATCGCCCATCTCCATCCTTGCCTCAGCTCATCCGACTGCTGAAACCCTCATCCCTGCCTTTGTTACCTCTAGACTTGACTATTCCAACACACTCCTGGCTGGCCTCCCACATTCTACCTGACATAAACTTGAGGTCATCCAAAACTCGGCTGCCCGTGTCCTAACTCGCACCAAGTCCCGTTCACCCATCACCCCCTGTGCTCGCTAACCTACATTGGCTCCAGGTTAAGCAACGCCTCGATTTCAAAATTCTCATCCTTGTTTTCAAATCCCTTCATGGCCTCGCCCCTCCCTATCTCTGTAACCTCCTTCAGCCCACAACTACCCCGAGATGTCTGCGCTCCTCTAATTCTGCTCTCTTGAGCATCCCTGATTATAATCGTTCAACCATTGGTGGCCTTCTGTTGCCTAGGCCCTAAGCTCTGGAATTCCCTGCCTAAACCTCTCCGCCTCTCTACCTCTCTCCTCCTTTAAGACGCTCCTTAAAACCTACATCTTTGACCAAGCTTTTGGTCACCTGCCCTAATTTCTCCTTATGTGGCTCGGTGTCAAATTTTCTGTTTTTTAATACTCCTGTGAAGCGCCTTGGGACGTTTTACTACGTTAAAGGCGCTATATAAATACAAGTTGTTGTTGTTTTTGAAGCTAGATAAGTACATGAGGGAGAAAGGAATAGAAGGTTATGCTGATAGTCTACTCCTGCTCCTATCTTCTATGTTTCTATCTTAAAGCTAAAGGTATCAAGGGATATGGGGAGAGGTCAGATACAGGGTACTGAGTTTGGATGATCAGCCATGATCTCATCGAATGGCGGAGCAGGCTCGAGGGGCCGAATGGCCTACTCCTGCTCCTATCTTCTATGTTTCTAGTGTTAGATGAAGAGAGGTGGGAGGAGGCTCGTGTGGAGTATAAACAGTGGCACGGACTGGTTGGGCCGAATGGCCTGTTTCTGTGCTGTAAATTCGATGTAATATCGATAATAATATACCACCTGGATTACTTCTTGAAAAAGCTCGTATTGTATATTAATGTGATACCGAGGGTGCTTGAAAAATGTTTTAAATTGGCTCTTAGCTCTGGAAACATGAAGTGGGGAGGTGTATGTCAATCACAGAGGTACTTGATGTCAAATGCAGTACAGATTCTCTGAACATTTTAATGAGTTTCTATTCTGGTATTTGATTTTTTTTTAAAGCATGGCTGCATCTGTGAGTGCAGAATTATGCAAATCTTTGTCAATTTTGTGAAGAGGGTTTGTGCGTTACTCGTATTTAAAGCGGCACCGAGTGAGAAATATTACCACGAGCGTTGTCTACCATATTTTAACTCTTTGGCTGCAATTTCGCCGACCGGAGCGGGTCCGGGGCGGCCGGGGTCGTTAGCGCGGTCCCAGCCCGCTCCCAGCTCCAGTCCGCTCTGTTGAAGTGGTTTTGCGATGATTGGAGACGAACGCAGTCTGGTTGCACATTGTACAGGAGGGCACAAGCAGGGATGTCGTTAGGAGGACCAGGCTGCAGTGGCGTAAACCTTTCAATGATCGCAGTAGATCGTGAAACGTTACTGCAAAACCACACTCAACCTCATCCTGCTGTGCCACTCATCACATCCCCATCACTCTGCCTTCCCTACCCTACTCCTGCACATCCTTACTCACACCAGCTTACCTTGCACCTCCACCCATCCCGCTCTCTATCTACATTATCACTTCCCCATCTCACTAGCCAACCCTCATACTCACCCTCGTCCTACTGCAAGCATACCAACTAACAACACACAAGGGTAGGCACTTGAGAGGTTTAGCCAATGTTCATGTAAAGTTTCTGTTAATGTGCTGTCAAACATTGAAAACTTTATTTTCAACACTTTGCGTTCTTGGACAGATTTGTGTGCACCTTTGGAAGTGGATTAGTGAGTTGTAGTGAATGGTGAGACATAATGGTATCGCCTCCCCCTCTCCCCCCCCCCACCCTGGCTATGGTGATGAGTGTGAAAGGAATGGCTTGGACATTGTAGGAATGCTTTATGGTGTTGGTGTGGGGTAGTGCCAACCTGGTGCATCATGTGGCAGCCAGGGTGTACAGTGTCAAGTGAAGTAAATCTGGCTAGGGTGAGGCCATCCCTGGCCTCCCGGGCAGCAATGTGCTCGGGTGCTGATGCCCTGTGTCCTGTGCCGCATCAGTTGATTGCAGAGAAGGTTGGTGTTGTTGTTGGTGCTGCTGGTGTTGGGGCTGATCATGATCAGATTCTGAGGACCAAGGTGAGATTTTTTCAAGGGCACCGATGCTGATGAAATAGATGGCAGGTGAGGTTGAGATGACAGAAGCGATCTGTCAATGGTGAGAGAGGTTGTTCCAATGAGGTGACATTGGATGGAGAGTTTGCTCCAAACACTTGCAACCTGCATAAAGCTCAATCTGTCTTCCAAATGCAGTTACCAACAGCTTCTAACCTTGGAAAGTGAAGACCTATGAAATGGGAGCTTTTATAGACCATTTGCAGCTGTCAAGTTAGTAAATCATCCCATGCTGACACAACACCCGACCTCCTTACCTGACGTGATCCCCGAGCAATGGGGAAGCCGTTGACGAACTCTAAAAATCTAAAGGTGAGCTTATAATAATACTTAATTATCTCTTAACAATCCAGCTAATGATCTAAATTGCCCCACCCCCCGCCCCCCGATCATACAAGGCTTCTCCAGTAGAGAACCCTGAGGCCCTTTCTGGGATGAAGAAATTGGGCAGTGGTTTTCGATCTTCACCTCTCAACGGACCACTGGGGCTCTAATCTCTAGAAAGGAGAAGGCTGAGGGGTGACCTGATGGAGGTTTTTAAGACTATTGAAAGGGTTCGATAGGGTAGACGTAGAGAAGATGTTTCCACTTGTGGGGGAGACCAGAACTAGGGGCCATCAATATAAGATAGTCACTAATAGATCCAACAGGGAATTCAGGAGAAACTTCTTTACCCAGAGAGTGGTGAGAATGTGGAACTCGCTCCCACAGGGAGTGGTTGAGGCGAATAGTATAGATGCATTTAAGGGGAGGCTGGACAAGCATATGAGGGAGAAGGGAATAGAAGGTTGATGAAGTAACCTTGGTGTCATGTTTGACCCTGAAATGAGTTTCCGACCACATATCCGCAGCATAACAAAGACCGCCTATTTCTACCTCTGTAACATCGCCCGTCTTCGCCCTTGCCTCAGCTCATCCGCTGCTGAAACCCTTATCCATGCATTTGTTACCTCTAGACTTGACTATGCTAACGCACTCCTGGCCGGCCTCCCACATTCTACCCAAGTAAACTTGAGGTCATCCAAAATTCGGCTGCCCCGTGTCCTAACTCGCACCAAGTCCCGTTCACCCATCTCCCCTGTGCTTGCTGACCTAGATTGTCTCCCGGTTAAGCAGCACCTTGATTTCAAAATTCTCATCCTTGTTTTCAAATCCCTCCATGCCCTCGCCCCTCTCTATCTCTGTAACCTCCTTCAGCCCCACAACCCCCCCGAGATATCTGCGCTCCTCTAATTCTGCCCTCTTGAGCATCCCTGATTATAATCGCTCAACCATTGGTGGCCGTGCCTTCTGTTGCCTGGGCCCTAAGCTCTGGAATTCCCTGCCTAAACCTCTCCGCCTCTCGACCTCTCTTTCCTCCTTTAAGACGCTCCTTAAAACCTACCAAGCTTTTGGTCACCTGCCCTAATATCTCCTAGGGGGCTCGGTGTCAAATTTTTTGTCTTTTAACAAGCCTGTGAAGCACCTTGGGACATTTTACTACGTTAAAGGCGCTATATAAATACAAGTTGTTGTTGTTGTTGAAGTAGGGGTGGGAGGTCAAGTACCGCTCTCTGAAGCTCCCCCCGCCTGCTCGTCCCCACTCTTCCTGCTGCCAGTATTGGACGGCCAATATCACTCCGTCCTTCAGCACGCACCTTCCTGTGCTCACAGAACGGTTAAAATGCACCATTCCTTCTCGCAATTGTGTACAAATCACTGTAAACCACGTAACAACCGGCTTCTCCCTCAGGGCATCCTTCTCCCATCTCTTGTACATTAAAATCAGTGAGTGGGTCGCAACATTGCTGCATTTTGCTCCCCTCATCTTGCAGGATCCTTCCCCGCCCCCGCGCTCCCTGCCCCCGCCCTCCACCGCCGCCCCCCTTCCCCACAACTGAACAGCATTTCATCAACCACCTCCCCCCACATCCACTGGTCATACCTCAAACCACTTAACCTCCCCCCAACTGGGCAGCATGTCCCATCCTCCCACCTCTTCTCCTTTGTCCTACCTCACATCTGGCCCCATTTATTCCCCCGCCCTCTAATTTTGCTTGACCTGAATATCGCTCTGGGTCTCGACTCTCCATGTGGAAACAGCACGGGAGATCGACTAGTAACTAATTAAGTGTGTGTAATCAGAGGGCGGGCACTGTACAGGCACCGTGAGTCATTAATCACATCTTTTACCCTATAATTCTCAGTAGCAAATTAATTTCAAGGCAATCTACATGGCCCAATAAGTGAGCAAAACAAATTCTCACTGGAGGAGTAGAAAAGAGATAAGAAACATTCATGGTCAAAGAAAGGAAGACTTGCATTTCTATAGCGCCTTTCACGACCTCAGGATGTCTCAAAGCGCTTTACAGCCAATGAAGTACTTTGGACCAGAAATTCGGGTCGGCGGCTTCCCGCGGGTGCAAGCCCCCAACCTGCACTTACCTAGCACGCCTGCCGTTGTGCTGTGGGCCCGCATGGGATTCCGATCCTGGGCCTCCTCCAGCTGCCGGTGTGCAGTGCTCACGGATCCCAGGGGCGCAGTTAGTTCGAAGCGTCCCCTGGGATCACATGGGCCATGGAGAGCCAATCGGAGCAGGGAATCTCCATTCATAGATTTGACAGGAAGACCTGTCAAATCTATGAATAGAGATCGGCCCCAAAACCTCACTAAAACTTCAAATAATTTTTTTTTAAAAACCATCACACTTTTAAAATAACTATAAATTACATAAATTAACTATTTTAAACAAAAATTTAAATTTTTGAAAAAATTACTTACAGTTTTTAACGGGGCTAAAAAATAAACTTACCTTTCTTTAAAGTATTTAAAAAAGGATAAACCTGTGGAAAAAATGTTTAAATTTTACTTAATTCACCACTTACCTTGTTAAAAGCAGGCCTTGCGCCTGCTTTTTCAACGTGCAGCTGCTGGGGACTTACCCTCACGGAGAAACCTGTAAAAAAAGGAAGTTACAGGCGTACGCGCTGCCTCTCTGGCGCACGCGTTTGACCTCCGAACCCCTTCCTTCAAGGGAACGGAAGTTCCGGTTTCCAGCGCATGCGCAGTGCATGCGCGAAACCGGCACTTTCGTTGGGTCTACGGGTGAGTACACAGCGCGTACTCACCCGTGGAGACCCGAATTTCTGGCCCTTAAACTTTGAAGTGTAGTCACTGTTGTAATATGGGAAACGCGGCAGCCAATTTTGCGCACAGCAAGCTCCCACAGACAGCAATGTGATGATGACCGGATCATCGGTTTTAGTGACTGTTGGTTGAGGAATCAATATTTGCCATTTAATAATTTATAGGACAGATTAACACGGTGGAATGGAATTACTTCAGCACCGAAATTTGGTTTCTCTTTTCAGGTGCTTTATGACTTTATGGGGGTGACTTACAATGGGCTCCCCCATTGGTTGTTTATTCAAAGAGGTAGATTTTAAGGAGTGACTTGATGGAGGAGGAGAGAGGTGGAGAGGTTTAGGGAAGGAATTCCTGACCTTCGGGCCCAGGCAGCTGAAGGCCCATCGCCAATGGCGGAGCGATGAAAATGGGGGTTGCGCAAAAGGTCAGAATTGGAGGAGCGCAGAGATCTCGGAGGGTTGTAGGACTGGAGGAGATTACAGAGATAGGGAGGGGGCGAGGCCATAGAGGGATTTGAACACGAGGATGAGAATTTTAAAATCAAAGTGTTGACTGAGGCCAAGGAAAGAAAAGGATAGACGAAAGTAACAGCGAAAGACGGAGAAAAATAAATTGGGTGAATTAGAGTCAGACGAATTATGGAGGCAGAAAGAGGAATAAAGAGAAAGGAAAAGTAAGAGAAGGATTTTAAAAGAAGAGGAGGAGGATATGGTAACACAGTTGTGTTTGGGAATTGCTGAATTGGCCCTTGAGAAGTTAATGAGTGTATGGCAGGTGTGCAAAACGTACAAATATTCTTGACATATGAAGCATGAAACCAGCGGCCCATCCATCATGATCAGCGACAGTGGAACACCCAGTGGCTACGTCATTGTGCTGCTTTCATAGGAATTGTTGGGCGATAATAGACCAGGGTCCATCCAGTTCGCCTTCTACCATCCTGGCAGTTGCACGATACGACGATAATGGAGTTGTTGACCAATCACAGCGATCAATCTCCATCGAATCGTCTACAACAGACCCAGCCGTGAGGCGAGGAAAACCCCCCGTGGTGGAGAGCTTCGGGCACCATCGGTCCAAAGTCACCTGTTCCTCCCCACACGTCATGTCTCGAATGGCTCAGATACTGGAGCACAAAATGTTATTTTCTGAAAGAGATCTATCCAATTTGCATCTGAATGAGTGGCCGCCTTCTGAGTTTCGAAGCAGGTCTGCGTCCCGCGAATGTTTGCATTCCGACGCTAACAGGAGTGTGGACGGCAAGACTGGCATAAAAATACTGCCAATGCAGATAAGAAGAATAAACAAATCTCTAGGAACAATTCACTACCTGCTGGAGTGAGACTCCAAAGCTTCACTGGTCCCGTTCTGAGCCTCCAGGTTTGACCGTAAATCCACATCATTAACAGGGTCCTCTATGACATTAATTGCCAGCCCTAAAAGGCTGCGGCAGGAATAATTCTAAATAACGCCCTAAATCCAGCAAATGCAGGATCGCCATTAAGTTCAGAGGGGAGCCTCGCAGTGAGATGGTAATTTATTCGGTTGTGGCGGGGCTAATGGTGGAGCGGCGCAAACCGTCCAGCAATAGGGGGAGAATCAGAACTCGTGGCGTATCCCGGAACACAGGAACAGGAAGAGGCCATTCAGCCCCTCGAGCCTGTTCCGCCATTCAGTTAGATCATGGCTGATCTGTATCCATCTACCCGCCTTGGTTCTGTAACCCTTAATACCCTTACTCAACAAAAATCTATCGATCTCAGTTTTAAAATTTTCAATTGACCCCCAGCCTCAACAGCTTTTTGGGGGGTGAGTTCCAGATTCCCACTCCATTTGTGTGAATAAGTGCTTCCTGACATCACCCCTGAACAGCCTGGCTCTAATTTTAAAGGGTGTGTCCTCTTGGTTTTCTTTATTCATTCATAGGATGCGAATATTGCTCATCCCTAATTGCCCTTGAGGAGGTGGTGGTGAGCCTTCTTCTTGAACCTCTGCAGTCCGTGTGGTGAAGGTGCTCCCACAGTGCTGTTAGGGAGGGAGTTCCAGGATTTTGACCCAGCGACGATGAAGGAACAGCCGATATACTTCCAAGTCAGGATGGTGTGTGACTTGGAGGGGAACTTGGACTCTCCCACCAGAGGAAATAGTTTCTCTCTCTCTCTCTACCCTGTCAACTCCTTTAATCATCTTAAACACCTCGATTAGATCACCCCTTAATCGTCTATACACAAGGGAATACAAGCCTATGAAATCTGCCCTCATAATTTAACCCTTTTAGCCCCGGTATCATTCTGGTGAATCTGCGCTGCCCCCCCTCCAAGGCCAATATATTGATAATAGCGAGTGCCGTTAACGCGTTATTCCAATGACTCAACTTTCCAGCCATTTCTGGCCCAGTATCTCTGTATGCAAAGTGTTGCCTCCCACTGGAGAATTGCCGAGCTTAGGCTCCAGGCAACTGAAGCCTCGGCCCCCAACACTATCGATTGACTACCTGTTGTGCCCTTTGGTGTCGTTTTGGAGATTTGCAGTTTGCTAATTACTGTCGCTGCATATTTGTTTTCACCTTTTAGTATTCATTCCTTTCTCCTCCTGCATCACCCCATATCTCTCAATTTGGAGAATAGCCAGCTATCTTCACTGCTGCACTTACTCTTTTGGTCTCACCTGCTACGGTTCTCTGCTGCCACCTGCTGAGCGCTGCACAATTTGCAATCTTGCTGTCGACTAATCTTCGTCCTGCGTTGCTCATATACCGTACTAGCCGATAGCCCGTGGCATTGCTCCTGGTACACCAGAAGATGCAAAGTCTCATGCGCTCCATCTGGGGTTGCCAACTCTGGTTGGAGGTATTCCTGGAGCTTTCATCACATGACCTCCCTCCCCCCAACCAATCCCACCCTCCACGCCATTGGTCTCCTGACACGTCCATCCCCGTAACGCACCGCCTCTTCCCCACGGCCAATTGGAAAGCCAACAGACGCTCTTTGTTACCCGATTGGATATCAGCCAAACCGCCCCCACTCCAATATTTCTAGAACTAATAAATGAAAATGTTTAAAGAAAATGAAAAGAGACACTTTTTTTTTGCCCCTATGATTTTTCTCCCCAGTTGCTAGCAGCAGTGTCCTCGGAGATTCATTCCCGGAGACTCCAGGACAAGCCTGGAGAGCTGGCGATCCTCCCTGAATCACCCAACATTGTTCATCTGCCACTGCGTCATTTACGGATGACATTTAAAAAAAAGTTGTATCTTTCATTCTGCCACTGTCTTCCCGTTGTCTCCCATTCTATAACGGCCCTGAATTCCCGATCGGAGGCTCCCTGCGGGCGGATGCCCCCGATCAGAAAAAATCTACGCATTTACCCGCTGGCTCCGTAGGTCCCGAGGCTTGCGATCCTGGGCCTCTGCTCTACGAAATGCGCAGAGGCCCAGGTATCCCAGGGGGCGCAGGCGGTTCGCGAGCGTCCCTGAGACCACGTGGGCCATGGGGAACCAATGGAAGAAGAGAATCCCCCTTCACACTTTTGACAGGTCCGTACGCACTGAACTGTCTAAAGTATGAACGGGGATCACTTAAAAAACACACTAAAACATTAAGTAAATTTTATAAAAACATTACATATTTAAAATTAATTAAGATGACATTTAATTAAATATTTTAAACAAATTTAATTTTTTGAAAAAAATACTTTAATGTTTTTACGGGGCTAAAAATAAACTTACCTTTTTGAAGAGTATTTTTAATTTATAAATTAGAAATCAAATTTTATTTTTCTATTTTTTTAAACCTCTTATGCTGGTAAAAGCAGTCCTTACGCAGGCTTTTACCAGGCGTAAGATTTTGAAAGGTTTTCAGCGGACGGAGGTTGTGCAGAAAGCGGAACTCTCCCCCCGCGGAGGCCCATCTCCCGGGCAGGCGGAGGATCTGTCAAGAGAATTCTTCACAGATCGCAAGTGCCGGGTTTCAGCGCGTGCGCTTAGCATGCCCAAACCCGGAACTTGCGCGGCCCCTACGGGCGCGTACACACCCGTGGGGGTCGGAAAATCCGGCCCAGTATCTCTCTCTCTCTTTTTGTCTTCCACAATTTCTGTCTCTCTCAAAAACAACAACAACTTGCATTTATATAGCTCCCTGATTCTTTTCCTCTTCCTGTGGCTCCAGTGCACTTTCATTGTCATCTTTGTATCTCTGGGTTTGTCTCTGACCCTCTTTCTCGCACTTCCTTTGTGTAGGGAACTGACCCCCTTTGAATCCCTCAAATAGTCATTTTCACTATATCCTTCTCTCTTGATCAAGGTCATTCTTTTTCTCTTGTGTCTCAAAACGCTTTCTTGCCCCTTTTCTCTCGCTCTCTTTTTTTTCTACATGTTTCATGCGATTGTCCCTTCTCTCACCTGCCGTGGAGACCTGGAGACAGACTTGGAACTCCAAACCTCTGATGGCGATCTCATTGTTCTCTGGGACAAGGAGCTGGGATCTGTTTGAGGTCAACAGATTTGCACAAGGGGGCAGGGAGGGAGGTCGGACCCTGGGGCTGACACCGGGAAGGAATAGACTGTATAATTTTAAAATATTAATAGCTCTAACTCGCATTCCCTTTAAGCACAGTTTCCCCGCTGAGAGCGTGGGACTGCAGAATTAGCCCTTATGAACATTTGTATTTGATAGAGTCGATAAAGAGAAACTGTTTCCAGTGGCTGGAGGGTCGGAAACCAGAGGACACAGATTGAAGATAATTGGCAAAAGAACCAGAGGGGAGATGAGGAGAATTTTTTTTTACGCAGCGAGTTATGATCTGGAACGCGCTGCCTGAAAGGGCGGTGGAAGCAGATTCAATAGTAACTTTCAAGAGGGAATTGGATAAATACTTGATGGGGTAAATTTACAGGGCTCTGGGGAAAGAGCAGGGGGGAGTGGGACTAATTGGAGAGCTCTTTCAAAGAGCCGGCACAGGCACGATGGGCCGAATGGCCTCCTTCTGTGCTGTATCATTCTATATTGTGATGTGCTCTCTGGTTTTTATTATTAATTATTACTAGCAGATCTCCTGAGGCGGTGTTCCTGATGAATCAGAAGTGCTGGAGCATGGAAGTGGTGTGGAAAAGGGTGCGCATTACAATGAAAAGAAGTTTGTAAAAGATCTCTGCAGAGCCAGTGAAGTACTGTATGTGGTCCTGAATTTCCTCCGAGGTGTAAACTAAGGAAGGATGTACTTGCCTTGGAGGCGGTGCAACGAAGGTTCACTAGATTGATTCCTGGGATGAGAGGGCTGTCCTATGAAGAGATTGTGTAGAATGGGCCTATACTCTCTGGAGTTTAGAAGAATGAGAGGTGATCTCATTGAAACATACAAGATTCTGAAGGGGATTGACAGGGTAGATGCTGAGAGGCTGTTTCCCCTGGCTGGAGGGTCTAGAACTAGGGGGCATAGTCTCAGGATAAGGGGTCGGCCATTTAAGACTGAGATGCGGAGGAATTTCCTCACTCAGGGTGGTGAATCTTTGGAATTCTCTACCCTTGAGGGCTGTGGATGCTGAGTCGTTGAATATATTCAAGGCTGAGATCGATAGATTTTTGAGCACTAAGGGAATCAAGCGATATGGAGTTCGGGCGGGAAAGTGGAGTTGAGGCCAAGATCAGATCAGCCATGATCTTATTGAATTGCGGAGCAGGCTCGAGGGGCCGAATGGCCGACTCCTGCTCCTATTTCTTATGTAAGACCTTTTGGTGAAACAGTTTAAATTCAGGAATATGTGAATAGTGGTTCCGTCCCTTCACAAGAAGCCACCAGTTTACATGAACAATTATTGCTTTTGAGTTCTTAGAAAATAATCTGCTGCTTTCACCAGTTCGGGTACATTACAAAATATAAAGGGTGCGAAATTCGGTTACACCCCGTTTGGGGGCGGTAACCGAGTTAAGGCCGGATATTTCGCCCCCGGCGCAGAAGTGCCGCCCCGGCCACTAAATTCGGCTTACCGCCCTGCACAGGAGGTGGAGCGCAATGTTGGGTGCTCCACTTTCTGGTGGGACGGTAACCGAGGCGATGTCGGGGCGCTCCGCGGAGCGCTGCCTCGTTTCAACGCCCCTCCCCTTCAGTTAAAGGGGAGGGTCGTTGCACACTCGGCAGGGCCGCCGATGGCCCACACTAGGCCACCAGGGCGGCGTGGCGCCGCGGCTGGCAGCCCGACACCAAGACGCGGTGCCGGGCTGCGCGATGGCGGCCAGGACCACACCGCGGCCCACCATGGAGGGCAGACCTGGAGGTCGGCCAAAAAAATAAAATGGCGGAGTGGGACACGGCCGCACCTCCCCTTTAAATACTGGCCCGTGAGCGGAGGTCGGCCCGGCTCGTGACCCGCGAGGCATGGCGCTGACATCGGTTGTGGCAGCCTCGCTGGGCGCAGCCGAATTTCTGTCGCAGCGCATGCCGATGACATCATCGCCGGCGGCGCAGCGCTATCTGGTAGCGCCTCAGCAACACCCCGCCGAATTTCTCGGGAGTCACTTCCCCCCACCCCCCCACAATTTGTATTGTGTGACTATCCTCCACTCAATGTATTTTGCTGGAGAAATAATCCTGCTTTTATCGGGAGACTTTGCTGCAGTTTCGGTCGTGAGTTCAGTTTCCTCTAGTTCGTGGCTGCGTATAGTGAAGCCACTAATCCAGTTGACCATTTGCTGTGCTGTACTGTTTAAACAGACTCTGTGTGCTGTCGAATAGACTGCCGTGAGGCCTGCCTGAAGTTTTATTTTTTTAATTCGTTCCTGGGATGTGGGCGTCGCTGGCAAGGCCGGCATTTATTGCCCATCCCTAGTTGCCCCTTGAGAAGGTGGTGGTGAGCCGCCTTCTTGAACCGCTGCAGTCCGTGTGGTGAAGGTGCTCCCACAGTGCTGTTAGGGAGGGAGCTCCAGGATTTTGACCCAGCGACGATGAAGGAACGGTTCCAAACCGGCTCAGACTAACTTCAAGGGCCAGTCTTACTTTTAAAAATGTTGACCTACAAACTGTTACTCAAATATTGCGATGCGGGAAGTAATGGTAAGGTGCAAGCGCCATGCAGAGAAAAAAAGCTACTGACATTTCCGAAATTAATTGCTGAAATTTCCACAGTAAAATCATAGAAGTTTACGGCACAGAAAGAGGGCATTCGGCCCATTGTGTCCGTGCCTGGCTGACAAAGCTATCCAGCCTAATCCCACTTTCCAGCTCTTGGTCCGTGGCCCTGTAGGTTACGGCACTTCAAGTGCATATCCAAGTACTTTTTAAATGCGATGAGGGTCTCTGCCTCGACCACCCTTTCAGGCAGTGAGTTCCAGACCCCCCACCACCCTCTGGGTGAAAACATTTCTCCTCAACTCCCCTCTAATCCTTCTACCAATTACTTTAAATCTGTGTCCCCTGGTTATTGACCTCGCTGCTAAGGGAAATAGGTCCTTCCTATCCACTCTATCTAGGCCCCTCATAATTTTACACACCTCAATCAAGTCTCCCCTCAGCCACCTCCTGCTCCAAAGAAAACAACCCCAGCCTATCCAATCTTTCCTCATAGCTAAAATTCCCCAGCCTAGGCAACATCCTCATAAATCTCCTCTGTATCCTCTCTAACGCAATCACATCTTTCCTGTAATGTGGTAATAGGTAGGTTTAAAGCTAGGTTTAGTGATTTTTGAGAATTGTATTTTTTCAAGTATTTATTGGCCCAGAAATTCGGCCGAGTACGGGAGAGTACGCACTGTGTACTCACCCATATTCGGTCCCGAAGTGCCGGTTTCCTGCATGCACTGCGCATGCGCGGGAAACCGGCACTTCCGATATTGCGAAGGGGGCGGTTCCTAAGTGAACCACGTGCACACTACAGACTGTGCGTACGCAGCACACTTAGTTTTTTTTCAGGTTTGAACGCGCAGGTAAGTGGTGAAGATTTTACACATGAAGAAAGCAGGCGTAAGACACCCTTTTAACAAGGTAAGTAGTTAATTAAGTATTTTACATTTTTTTCAACAGGTTTATCTTTTTTAGAGACTTTAAAGAAAGGTAAGTTTATTTTTATAACTTTTAAAAAGAATTTAAATTTTTTCAAAAATTTAAATTTTTGTTTAAAGTGGTTAATTTATTTAACTATAGTTATTTTATTAATGTGATGGCTTTTTTTTTAAATTTAATTGAGGTTTAGCTGTTCTTTTGGGGGTTGTTGTATTCATTGTTTTGACAGCTCTTCCTGTCAAAACTATGAATGAAAGATGGTGTGCTGCCATTGGCTCTAACTGGCCCACGTGATCCCAGAGGTCGCATCGAACTAACTGCGCCTCTGGGACACGCACACACTGCGCGCCGGCACCAGGGAGAGGCCCAGGAACTGAAGTTCGTGTGGGCCAAAACCATAAAGGCAGGCGCGGAGTGCGATATCGCGGGGGATCCTTACCCCCGCGGCAACCATCGAAGTCCAATTTCTGGGCCATTATGTTGTAAATGTAATTTTTCGATTTATATTGGTCAAAAGCTACCAAAGCAAATGGAGCAAAATTTTGGTGGGTGGGTTTAGTGGTGATTGCTGGTTCATGAACTGAAGCTTGAAGAAGTGCATCTGTTTGACGGTTCAGTCTTGTCCTGGTTACTCATGGACGATTTTGCTAACCACCTAATGGATGAAACTAGTTATGTAATTGGTTTGCGTTTCGGTCGGTTAAAATTGAAGCCCTTTCAACAAGGTTATCTTGACCGATAAGTGGTTATTTGGGCCAATCACAATTTGCTGCCCCACAGCAATGTGACCCCTCATAGATTCGAGACGTGTGATGCTGTGGGTGTGCCCGAGACTCGAGACTTTCAATTAGACAGATTGAACAAGAGCTGTAAAAATATTGGGGGTTAAATTCGGAAGTGTCTATTTTTGGCTAAGAGGCACAATTTAACCCCCGACATTCTTTATTGGGGATCTTAAGATTTGAAAACAAGATATCATTGATTATAATGCAAGATATTATTTTAATTTAAGCTTAAACAAAGTGAAGCCAATGCCGATACCAAAGAAAAACTGCCACTCCGTTTACGAATCTTCGAGAAGTTCCCCAACAGACCGCAGATGGTGAAAATATCCAAACTGCCATCAGACTTTTCAGTTCCCAGAATCAGGTAGGTGTCGACAATAGTGTCGGAAATGATTCTTCTGAAAGCAGGATGGGGATCGATTATAACTTTCAACACCGGCAGTAAACTCGACATTGCAGATCAACTGTCCATTATAAACCCAGCTCGATTCTGGGCCCCGCACTTTAGGAAAGATGTCAAGGCCCTGGAGAGGAGATTGACCAGAATGGTACCAGGGATGAGGGACTTCAGTGATGTGGAGAGACTGGAGAAGCTGGGATTGTTCTCCTTCGAGCAGAGAAGGTTAAGGTTGAGATTTAATAGAGGTGTTCAAAATCATGAGGGGCTTTGATAGAGTAAATAAGGAGAAACTGTTTCCAGTGGCAGGAGGGTGGGTAACCACAGGGGACACATTTGAAGTAATTGGCAAAAGAACCAGAGGGGGAGATGAGTAGATTTTTTTTTTAAGCAACGGGTTGTTATGATCTGGAATGCGCTGCCTGAAAGGGCGGTGGAAGCAGATTTAATAATAGCTAACAAAAATCAATCAGTCTCAGTTTTGAAGTTTTCAGTTGACCCCCAGCCTCAATAGGTTTTTTGGGGGAGAGTTCCAGATTTCCACCACCCTTTGTGTGAAGAAGTGCTTCCTGACATCACCCCTGAACGGCCTGTCTCTAATTTTAAGGTTACGCCCCCTTGTTCTGGACTCCCCCCACCAGAGGAGATAGTTTCTCTCTATCTACCTTATTAACTCCTTTAATCATCTTAAACACCTCAATTAGATGGCCCTTAATCTTCTACACTTGAGGGAATACAAGCCCAGTCTATGTGACCTGTCCTAATTTAACCCTTTTAGCCCCAGTATCATTCTGGTGACTCTGCACTGCTCCCCCTCCAAGGCCAATGTAATGTATGTATTGTAAGACATGCTGAAATCGCCCCCGCGCCCCGTCAAACCATTTCCAAAGTTCAGATCTAGATCTTTTCATTGCTAACTGCCGGCGTGACATCGGCCGTCTCAATTTCTCTGCTCCCCTCTCTCACTCCAACCTACCTCCCTCTGAACTTGCAGCACTCTATTCCCTCAGATCCAACCCCGACATTGTCATTAAACCTGCTGACAAGGGTGGTGCTGTTGTTGTTTGGCGTTCCGACCTCTACCTAGCGGGAGCTGAACGCCAACCCTCCGACACCTCCTCCTACCTCCGCCTGGACCATGACCCCACTACCGAACATCAAGCCACCATTTCCAAGACCGTCACTGACCTCATCTCCTCTGGAGACCTTCCCCCCACGGCCACCAACCTCATAGTTCCCCAACCCTGTACAGCCCGCTTCTACCTCCTTCCCAAGATCTACAAACAGGACTGCCCCGGTAGACCCATCGTTTCAGCCTGTTCTTGCCCCACGGAACTTATCTCCTCCTATCTCGACTCTATTTTTTCTCCCCTTGTCCAGTGTCTTCCCACCTACAACTGCGACTCTTCCGACGCCCTCCGCCACTTTAACAGTTTCCAGTTTCCCAGCCCCAACCGCCTCCTTTTCACTATGGACGTACAATCCCTCTACACCGCCATTCCCCACCAGGATGGCCTGAGGGCGCTCCGCTTCTTCCTTGAACAGAGGCCCAACCAGTCCCCATCCACCACCACCCTCCTCCGCCTGGCTGAACTTGTTCTCACATTGAACAACTTCTCCTTTGACTCCACCCATTTCCTCCAAATCAAAGGTGTTGCTATGGGTACCCGCATGGGTCCGAGCTATACCTGCCTTTTCGTGGGATATGTGGAACACTCTTTGTTCCAGTCCTACCCCGGTCCCCTCCCTCACCTCTTTTTCCGGTGCCGTCTCCTGCTCTCGCCCTGAACTAGAACATTTCATTCACTATGCTTCCAATTTCCACCCTTGCCTCACCTTCACATGGTCCATCTCCGACTCTTCCCTCCCCTTCCTCGACTTCTCCGTCTCCATCTCTGGGGATAGGTTATTGACTAACATTCACTACAAGCCCACTGACTCCCACAGCTACCTGGACTACACTTCCTCCCACCCCGCCTCCTGTAAGGACTCTATTCCATTCTCCCAGTTTCTCCATCTCCGCCGCATCTGCTCTGACGATGTCACCTTCCATACCAGTGCTTCCGACATGTCTTCCTTTTTCCTCAACCGAGGATTCCCCTCTACAGTGGTTGACACGGCCCTCGACCGTGTCCGTTCTATCTCCCGCACTTCTGCCCTCACCACTGCCCCTCCCTCCCGGAACCACGATAGAGTTCCCCTTGTCCTCACCTTTCACCCCACCAGCCTCCACATTCAACGGATCATCCTCCGCCATTTCTGCCACCTCCAGCGTGATCCCACCACCAAACGCATCTTCCCCTCACCTCCCCTTTCAGCATTCCACAGGGACCGCTCCCTCCGCGACACCCTAGTCCACTCCTCTACCACCCCCAGCACCCCTTCCCCTTCGCCCGGCATCTTCCCGTGCAAGCGCAGGAGATGCAACACATGCCCTTATACCTCCCCCCTTCCCACTGTCCAGGGCCCCAAACACCCCTTCCAGGTGAAACAGCGATTTACTTGTACTTCTTGCAATTTAGTATACTGTATTCGCTGCTCACGATGTGGTCTCCTCTACATTGGGGAGACCAAACGCAGATTGGGTGACCGCTTTGCGGAACACCTCCGTTCAGTCCGTAAGGGGGACCCCGAGCTCCCGGTGGCCTGTCACTTTAATTCTCCGCTCCACTCCCACTCTGACCTCACCGTCCTCGGCCTCTTGCATTGTTCCACGGAAGCTCAGCGTAAACTCGAGGAATAGCACCTCATCTTTCGATTAGGCACTTTACAGCCTTCTGGACTCAATATCGAGTTCAACAATTTTAGATCATAACCTCGGCCCCTATCACAATTATATTTTATTTTTTCATCCACCCTTTTGTTTGGCCCCCCCTTTTTTTTTCCTCCCAGAAGCTGGCAGCTGTCCTTCATTCTGCCAGTGCATTTCACACTTCATTTAGCCTCAACCTGTTACATCAACACCTCCTCTCGCCTTGATTATCTCTTAATGTCTCTCAATGTCTCTTAATCTCTCCTTTTGTTCTTTCATCCCCTCCCCCTTTTCCCAGCTTTATACTTGCTTTAAACCTATTTCATTTCCTGCTTTTTTCCAGTTCTGACGAAAGGTTTTCGACCTGAAACGTTAACTCTGTTTCTCTCTCCACGGATGCTGCCTGGCCTGCTGAGTTTTTCCAGCGTTTTCTGTTGTTATTTCCAAAGTTCAGACCCGTCGAACAGACAACACGAACCCCAATGAATCTGTGAAACCTCTTTTACTTAAAAATCAGCAAGAGATTACAAGCAAGCATCCGACAGTTATGTAGCGTATAATAATCCCAAATTATACCGCGGCATACACCGAGCGATCCCTTTGCTTTAAGCTCCACCAAAACACCACCTACGGACTAACAGCAGTGAGTGGGCAATCCGGCAGTGACTAGACGTATGATATCTGGCAACTGACCGGGTCGCCCGGCTGCAGCAGCGAGAAGTCTTGAAACAACAGCACCTTTTATACCCCAAAGATTTGGCAACCCTCCCACTGCGTCTGTGTCCCTAACTGTACGGCATCATGGTCGGCAGTTGTTTCCCAGACCCTCTCATCACTAGTCCGCTCGGCATCCGTGGGCCTTCAAGGTGACATCCCAAAGTCTGAAGATGTTTCCACAGTTCAGTAGTCTGTTCCCGCAGGACTCTCAAAGCATGCTTTCCTTATCTTGGTAAAAGGCAGCTGGCAGCCTTTCACAGCTTACAGCCGGAACAGTTCGATTAGTAAAGTTCTGTTCCCAAGGTCGTCTTTATCTGTCAACGGTTTTCGTTCAAAAGCTCTCACGGGAACCTCTCGACTATACGGTAACCTGTTTAATTTATCATGAGCCATTTTATAATAAACTGAAATTTCCATATCTTACATAGAGTTTACAGCATAGAAAGAGGCCATTTTCCCCAACTGGCTCCGTGCTGGTGTTACTGCTCCACTCAAGCCTCCTCCCACCCCTCTTCATCTCACACCATCAGCGTATCCTTCTATTCCTTTCTCCCTCATGTGTTTATCCAGCTTCCCCTTAAATGCATCTCTGCTATTCGCCTCAACCACTCCCTGTGGTAGCGAGTTCCACATTCTCACCACTCTCTGGATAAAGAACTTTCTCCCGAATTTCCTATTGGATTTATTAGTGACTATCTTATATTGATGGCCCTAGTTCTGGTCTCCCCCACAAGTGGAAACATCTTCTCTACGTCTACCCTATCGAACCCCTTCCATAATTTTAAAGACCTCTATCGGGAAATCTCTCGGTCTTATATTTTCTAACAAAGTAAGAGAGCCCCAGCCCGTTCAGTCTTTCTAATACAGTTGAACACACGTTTGCATATTATAGTTTGAAAATAGCGCTTAAAACACCGTCCTGTCTCTGAATCTGGAGTATGTTCATTCACAAGCTGCCTTCGACACCTCATTGTTTTAATAAATATAATTCCCGCTCGTAAATCACACGTAGTGACTGCACACAAACGGGATTTTCTTTGTCTTACTGTCTGCCCCAATGCTGTTGTTATTTTTAGGGAAAGTTTTATGAAGCAGTTTATTGATCGCCAGCAACAGGACACCAGTTGTTTGCTGCGCAGATTACCATCGGCCTCCTCCTCCTGTGACCACTCCAAGAGATCCTGTATCGAGGATAACAAGTACATTGATCAAAAGGTATAACCGCAGCAATTATTAATGACATTCTTACAAAAAAAAAACAAGGTTGATTTCTCCAAAAATTGCTCAGAAAGCGCAGAGACTGTTATTGCAAACTGTTTGCCCTTTCCGTCGGAACAATATTGCAGCAATTGATTTTCAGAAAATTGCCTGATGCCTTTGGAAATGTCACGAATTTGAAAGAATTTTCACCACCTCGGGACCTCCCCCGGCGCTTTACAACCAATGAAGTACTTTTTTTTAAAGTGCAGTCGCTGTTGTAATGCAGGAAACGCGGCAGCCAATTTGCGCACAGCAAGCTCCCAGAAAGAGCGGTGAGATAATGACCCAGATCACCTGTTTTGAGTGATTTCGGTTGCGGGATGAATATTGGACCTCACATTGCGGGCGGAGGCTTCCCGCGGGCGAATGCCTCCGATCCGCAAGAAAAGTACGCAGCTACCCGGCGCCTCCGTATCTTTGACCCGCGTAAAGGCCCACGGATCCCGGGGCCCGACCAATCGCAAAGGGCGATTCCAATGTGCTTACGGGGATTCCATTTCCGTACGGAATCCCCATGAGCAGAACAGGAATCACATTAAAAACACAATTGCACACAAGCTGAATAAAAAATAAATCATCACATGTTCTAAATTAATTAAAATACAATTTCGTTAAACATTTAGAACAAAAATTTAATTTTTTGAAAAATAAATTTAAACATTTTTAAAGGGGCCAAAAAATAACCTAAACTAACTTTGAAGGTTTCTGAATGTTTAAAAAAATTTATTTTAATATTTATTTAAACCCTTACGCTGGTAAAGGAAGGCCCCGTGCCTGCTTTTACCAGGCGTAAGAGTTTCGTGGGCATTCGCCGGGCAGTAGTTGGGCAAATAGCACCGACTCCCCGCCAGCAGATTCCCTTTTCCCAGGGATGCAGATGATGTGTCGAGCTGAAACTTGACAGATCGCAGGTTCCGGGTTTTCGCGCATGTGCATCGCACACGGAGACCCGGGACTTGTGGGGCCATTAACCCAGGACGCTGGGGAGAAGGCCCTGCTCTTCCTCGAAGTAGTGCCGTGGGATCTTTTACGTTCACCTGAGAGAGTAGACGGGGTCTCAGTTTAACATCTCATCTGAAATACGACACCTCCGACAGCGCGGCGCTCCCTCAGTACTGCCCCTCCGACAGCGCGGCGCTCCCTCAGTGCTGCCCCTCCGACAGTGCGGCGCTCCCTCAGTACTGCCCCTCCGACAGTGCGGCGCTCCCTCAGTACTGCCCCTCCGACAGTGCGGCGCTCCCTCAGTACTGCCCCTCCGACAGTGCGGCGCTCCCTCAGTACTGCCCCTCTGACAGTGCGGCGCTCCCTCAGTACTGCCCCTCCGACAGTGCGGCGCTCCCTCAGTACTGCCCTTCCGACAGTGCGGCGCTCCCTCAGTACTGCCCCTCCGACAGTGCGGCACTCCCTCAGTACTGCCCCTCCGACAGTGCGGCGCTCCCTCAGTACTGCCCCTCCGACAGTGCGGCGCTCCCTCAGTACTGCCCCTCCGACAGTGCGGCGCTCCCTCAGTACTGCCCCTCCGACAGTGCGGCGCTCCCTCAGTACTGCACTGGGAGTGTCGGCATGGATTTTGTGTTCAAGTCTCTGGAGCGGGACTTTCAAAAGACTGCCATGGTCATAGCTCATATGGTACGTGACTCTTTCTGCAGATACAGTGTCAAACTAAAATATGGTAATATGGAGGAAAATCTAGCTCAGTGTCACTGCCAAAGTTGACGAGCAGCAATGGAGGTGAAGCGACAGTTTAGCTGTGCCTCCATTGACGAGCAGCAAGACAGAACCGCATTAACTGCCTGTTCTAGATTTCCAGCAATTGCTGGTTTAGCCTCCCTCTTATAATTGTGGTTATTTTCAGTTGCGAAGATCAGTTTCCAGCATCCGTGCCAGAAATCTTCTCGAAAAGGAAAATGCAATAACTAAAATCCTCAGGTAAGATTTATCGAGCAACGGAATAATTTAATTTAACTGTTTAGTGTTACCTGGATATGTATTATTAAAAATCTTCCGTATGACGCGCACTTCCTTACCACATTTTTGAGTTGCACTTTTTACGGGAACATTTGACGTTGGAATTTAAATATTTATACTGGAAAACCACCATGGGATCACAGCAACATTTCACCATCACGGTTTCTTGATATCTTCAATCACTAAAAATGCTTTTTTTGAGAGTTTTTAGTTGCCATTTTTTTTCAGTAACTAAAATTCTGAGCACCATTTTCCCTCTCCCACTCCCTGATGGGTGCCAGACAGGAACTAAGTCCGCACCAACAACAACTTACATTTATATAAAGAAAAGACAGAAAGACTTGCATTTATATAGCGCCTTTCATCCCAAAGCGCTTTACAGCCAATGAAGTACTTTTTTGAAGTGTAGTCACTGTTGTAATGTAGGAAATGCGGCATCCAATTTGCACACAGCAAGCTCCCACAAACAGCAATGTGACAATGACCAGATAATCTGTTTTTTTAGTGATGTTGATTGAGGGATAAATATTGGCCCAGGACACCGGGGTTAACTCCCCTGCTCTCCTTCGAAATAGTGCCATGGGATCTTCTACGTCCACCTGAGAGGGCAGACGGGGCCTCGGTTTAACGTCTCATCCGAAAGACGGCACCTCTGACAGTGCGGCGTTCTCTCAGTACTGCCCCTCCGACAGTGCAGCACTCCCTCAGTACTGCCCCTCCGACAGTGCAGTACTGCCCCTCCGACAGTGCAGTACTCCCTCAGTACTGCCCCTCCGACAGTGCAGTACTCCCTCAGTACTGCCCCTCCGACAGTGCGGCGCTCCCTCAGTACTGCCCCTCCGACAGTGCAGCGCTACCTCAGTACTGCCCCTCCGACAGTGCAGCACTCCCTCAGTACCGCCCCTCCGACAGTGCAGTACTCCCTCAGTACTGCCCCTCCGACAGTGCGGCGCTCCCTCAGGACTGCCCCTCCGACAGTGCAGTACTCCCTCAGTACTGCCCCTCCGACAGTGTGGCGCTCCCTCAGTACTGCCCCTCCGACAGTGCAGCGCTCCCTCAGTACTGCCCCTCCGACAGTGTGGCGCTCCCTCAGTACCACCCCTCCGACAGTGCAGTACTCCCTCAGTACTGCCCCTCCGACAGTGCAGTACTCCCTCAGTACTGCCCCTCCGACAGTGTGGCGCTCCCTCAGTACTGCCCCTCCGACAGTGCGGCGCTCCCTCAGTACTGCCCCTCCGACAGTGCGGCGCTCCCTCAGTACTGCACTGGGAGTGTCAGCCTGGATTTTGTGCTCAAGTCTCTGGAGTGGGACTTGAACCCACGACCTTCTGACTCAGAGGCGAGCGTGCTGCCCAGTGAGCCACTTCTGACAGACCGCCTTTTAATGTACGAAACGTCACGATTCGCTGCACGGGGTCTAATCCCCATTTAGTTGTCCCCATCCCTTTAAATTTTACTTGCACATAATTTTCCCCCCTCTCGATGCTAGTGCGCTTCTGAAATCTGGATCTGCCGTCAACGATTCTGTAAATGAGCTGACGTCAGAAAAATGAGTGTTCTTCGCGCACGAACTTACAGGCAGGATTTGCACCAGTTCTTAACCACTTGTGGTGAAAAGTCAGCCCACCGTCTGAAGCAGAACCTTTCTGAAAGAAGAGATTCCTGTCTGTGGTGCGGCAGAGAACACAGATCATTCTAAGCTCCTTTTTTCCTTTTGCCATTGGCAGAATCTGGGAGCGTTTTCATTACATGCGATGCTTTGTTGGAGTTAAATGTGAAACATGAAGCATAAAAGCACTACAGCTGCTCAATGAGCATTTAATTAAATCAATAAAAACACAGCACATTCATCACCTGCTCACACATTAATAATACTCTTCAGATTTCATTCTAACAGTCGTAAATTTATTAAAAGGCACATACAAAAGATTAATATTTTGACCCGCAGCGTGAAAATTGCAATAATGTTTTTTTGGAAACTCTAGGACTGGTTGACAATACCTCCGTACATGACATCCTGTCTAATAAAATTGTAACAGTCATCAGGCCGGAGTTTCCGCTCGGGCGCGCTGTTTTTTTTTCGACACAATTCCCCCCATATCGGCGTAGCCGCGCAAAAGAATCACGGATTTTTAAGCCAAAATTGCGTTCAGCGCAACTCAAGCTTGCGCCATCTTTTGAGCCAGTTTTTTTTTAAATCGCGTTAGAAGCCAGCCCCGCCCACAAAACCGGCCACGCTCCCCCGGGGTGAATTAATCACCGCGGCCAGTTTCCGCTAATTGCGCCCGTTGGCGGGCTTTCGAGGAGGCTCCAAAAAAGAAAGCTGGAACTTTTGGGCGCAAGGACACCAATAGGAAGGTTTTGAATGATTTCTCTTTTTACGTTTACGAGGAACTGATTACTGAAGCTCAATATAACGAGAAAATAGTTTTGTGCATTTTTTTAAAAGTCATTTTCAGTCATTTGAAACCGGGGTTCCTCACAGGTGGAGGACTGGACACTCTGCTTAAAAATGCTTATTTTTTGGTGATAAACCCATTTTCAGCCGGATTAGTCAAACTGCACCAAGTTACCACACTGAAATATATCGAGGAATATTTTTTAAAGCAAAATTTTATTTTTTTTAAATTACGTTTTAAAACACTGCCCGACTGCACTGGTTCAAGGCAGGTTTGGCGTTTGGCGCTATGCAAATGAGTTTGAGCAGAAACGCGGGATCGGCGAGGGGGTGCGGGGGGGAACATTTTTCAAAACGGGCGCAATCTGAGCCAGAATTGCCAATTGCGCTCAAAGCGGAAACTCTGCCCCTCTGTATGTGTGAAAAGTCAGTGCGATTGAGTGTCACAAAAAGAAAAATGTTTAACGCTCAATTGAAAATAAAAATGTATTTGCCTGAATTTACTTTGGGTTTGTGCAGGGCCAGCACACGCCAGCGAATGTTGAGTGGATCTCTCGACGGGCAACCTGCAAAAGAACGCTCGATTTTAAGTGTGCAGCACCACATCCGTCAAGAACGCAGGTAACAGTGCAGACTCATTAAAGGCTCCAGCTAAAATACGCGAGAAGAAGTCCATTTAAACTTCAGGTGGATTTTGAGTCAACATTTAGTTGTATGAATGTCGGAGATTGCTAATCCAAAATACTTGTCGTGTTTCTTAATGAAAATCGTTAAAGCCACTTTAGGTACCGGTCAGCACAGTGGGTTAGCTTGTAGATCATAGACTTGAATCACTAATAAATCCGATAGGGAATTCAGGAGAAACTTCTTCACCCAGAGAGTGGTGAGAATGTGGAACCTGCTACCACAGGGAGTGGTTGAGGCGAATAGCAGAGATGCATTTAAGGGGAAGCTGGATAAACACATGAGGGAGAAAGGAATCGAAGGATATGCTGATAGGGTGAGATGAAGAGGGGTGGGAGGAGGCTGGTGTGGAACATAAACACCGGCACGCACCAGTTGGGCCGAATGGCCTGTTTCTGTGCTGGAGAATTCGATGTAAATTCGATGTAAGCTACGTGCAGAATGTCATTGAGGAAATTTGGGACAAAATTTGCAGCCGCCTTTCTGGGCAAAGAGTGTTGTATGTTTGGAACTGTGAAGGAAGGGACAACAGCAGACAACAACTTTATAAAAAGTAATGCATACCAATGGTGACTCTGACACTTTTAAGATCAGTTTCCAAATGCAGTATTTCAAGTATATCAATCGTTGTTGGGACTGGTGTTGATGTTAGAATTGCATTCTTTTTAAATTATGTTTTAAGAACACACACACTTTATAATGTACCGCTGCTCCCTGCACAAGCTGTTATAATATCAGGAATCTGCAATTATATATTTAAAACAAAATGTAATTTTGTGCTTACTTTTTCATTTCCGCATTTTTAATCACTCGGTTTATATCTGTAACGTGAAGGTGTTCACTTGAATCCAGTACTTTGGATATTGTTGCTGTCATTGCAGGTCCCTCCGACACGGTTCAAGCAGTCAGAGAATCAGCAGAGGGAAATCATTGGAGACGCTGACACAAGACGTGAGTGAAGAAATAATCTCGGAGAATAGAAAGTGCTTGCACGTTGCCATGACCGCCAAAGACATGATTTTAAACTTACGACCAGAACCTAAATCTTCGGAATATCAATAACAACAAGATAATGGGCCATATTTTCCTGTTGAAATAGCGGTGAGGCTAATGGCGCTCGCCGTTATTTACGCCTAAATGGTACAGGAACTTCAGGCGAGGGGCAGATGCACGGTTAAACGCAGAAATACGAGTTGTGCCACTCCGCCGTAAGCTTCACGAAAACCACATCTCGCTGCCTGGCCCACCTTTGACGCGTATTGAACGCCGTGAAATTCCTGTACTTGGACTGTAGAAACAGACGAAACGCTCCACAGAAAGTTCAGGATTGTCCATGTCAG